>WOXC01008427.1:0-530462 GCA_011680675.1 Gymnobelideus leadbeateri | reverse complement strand
TGCTGTGCCGCTAGGCCTTGCTCTCTCTATTTCTACCACATTTCTTGTCATGCTTGAACTCATGCTCTTTCCATCTCTGCCTGGACCTGGGACATTGCACTTCTCTAACTGGACCCCTCTAATGCTGACTCTCCCCCTTTCACAGTGTCCTTGGCTGAGCTGGCCTGTCCTTGCTCCATCTGCCCCTTCTAGGCTCTTACTTTGGCTGCCATCGCTCAATGACCACCGTTGAAGTTTCTGGAATCTCTTCTATCCTGTAATTCTCAGAGCTGTCACCTACCACCTTTCTGGATCGTCTCCTACATTTCTGACTCCCTCTTCCTTTGCTTCTGTGTCCTGAGATGTAACTTGAACACCCCTGGCTAATAACCCTTCTGTCAGACACCCTCCATGTCCTCTCAGGTTCATCCTGGATCATGGTCTTTGGTCTCCCTTCTCTTTTCCTGCTGGCCTTGATCCCACTATTTCACCATCTGCTCATTCCTCCCTTCCATGACTAGAAGCTTCTCTAGAGCTAGTTCTGCCTCTTCCTGTCATTGTGCCCCCTATGCCTAGCCCTGTGCTACATGTTTGTTATATTGAAATTGGTTCCCCAATTTTAACCTTTAAAGGAGGTTCAAGACAAATCTTAATGCTGGCTAAGGTTTCATCATCAGCTTCAGTTTTCATCTTTGCTGGTTCATGCTTCCAGGCTGGTTCCTGCTGGTTTGGTGGAATCTGGAAGCACCTTAGGTATGACAGACTCGGGGTTACTCTAGTCAGCCTTCTCATTTACAGGTGAAGAAACTGAGACCCAGATAGCAGCAGTTCTTTACTCAGATTAGCTCAAAGCTGATATTCTACCCCAATTCTTCTCACTTGTTCCAGCTTTCTCCCGTGCTGTCCCTATTTCTCCATGTGACCGCTGTCCCTCCCTGCTGTTCTCCTGACAGACTAGGAATGCATACATCTGTAGTCAGCTTTTGTGATGATGCTTATGTGAACTTTACTTAAGTCAGGAGAACATGGGCTCAGATCCTGCCTCTGGCCCTTACTAGCTGTGTGGTGGATCCTGGGAAAGTTACCTGATGTCCCAGTCTTGGCAATATATCTCTTGTATAAGCTCCCCTCTCCTCTGATACTGCCCGCATCCTGGTATAGGTCCTCATCACCCAGTGTCTGGATTACTGCAGTAGCTGCCAGTGGTTCTGCCTCCCTCAAGTCTCTCCCCATTCCAGTCCATCTTCCTCTCAGCTGTGAAATTGATTGATCTTTCTAAAATTCTAAGAGGCCTGTTCACTGAATGGGTGTTGTCCCACTCAAAGTGAAAATTTGAAAAGACCTTAGCTTAAAAAGGCCAAGGTCTCCCACTGCATTCTGGGCCATCTCTAGTTGTCCTGATGGATATCTGGCTATTGGACCCAGATGACCCTGGAGGAGACAGTGAGACTGGTGACTTTCATAGTCCTGGTGTGCCTTAATACACAGGCCACCCCTCCAGTTTATTCTGTTCGTATCTTCTTTGTGCATAGTTGTTTACATCTTCTCTCCCCTGTTAAACTGAAAGATCCTTGGTATCCCCAGGCCTAGCACAGTGCTTGGCATGCTCCAGAAACGGATCTTGACTCATTCAGCCAGCTTCTCAGAAGTTTTCTATTATGTTGTAGATGGGTTTGATCTGTGTTCATGGCAGGAGTCCACAGGTCCTTTGTGTGTGTGTGTGTGCACGAGCACCTTGATATCGTGATAAGAATTAGCCAAGGGGGTCCACTGATTACCTCATCAACAACCCAACAAATCTGCCAGTTTGGGGACTTAGCTGGCCAAAACTGTAGCTTGAAGTTTGTGTCCCAAGTTTGGTTTTGCAGACTTCAGCACCGTGTATGACCAGTTTGCTTCAAGCGAATGGTGTCAGAAAGCACAAGAGCCCCGGGTTTTCCTTAGCACAGTGGCAGCAGGAGTGCTGAGCGATACAAGAGTAGTGTGCTTTTGTTCCCAGGCTGCCTGTCCTTGCCATCTAGCCTGCTCCAGACCTACCTGTCTTCTCCCTCGTGTGTGTGGTCAGGAAAGTGCAAACTCTTTGTCTTGTTAACCTAAGCAAGGTCATTAGGAAAGTAACCTTGTTCTAGGAGCAGATGCTACAATTCATTTCAAAATTTAATACAGATGAGTTTGGGAATTTCTGTCCCCTTGTTTCTCATCCTCTGCACTTTCCTTTGTCTCTAATCACACTGAATAATATGGCGGTTTGTATTCTGTTTCATCCACTCAGCCCTGGTGAAAATCTGTTAAAGACGATGGAAAGAGGAAACAAAGTCAGCTACATTTTCAGCCATCCTTTCTGATCTCTTTAGAATTTGTCAGTGTGCTCATCTTAAGGCTCTTGTAATAATTTGTTGCTACTGTTTTAAAAAATTTAATTACAGAAAACCCTCTGAAGATGGATGAATGTGAAGAAAACTTAAAAATATTTAAAACCATTAGGAGCTTACAGGTAAGTAATCTGAGTTGCAAGGTCTTGACATGGGCTGCTTCTCTTAGGGATAGGTGCCAGACCTTCCTGTAAGGAGTCCTGTTCAGTGTTCCTGTAGGTACTGTCTGCTCCATTCCCCTCCCCCTTGACTGGCCCACAGAAAGTAAATATTTAGTAAGTGCTTTTTCACTGATTCATTCAGCTCCTTTCCTCTGAAGAGGGAAAGGATACCATAGGCCATTTGATAATATCTTCAAGGATGTCGGCTTCGTTGATTTCTAGCCAATCTATTTTTGCTTTGAAATTTAATTTTTAAAAATTGTTGACCTTGAATAGAGTCAGTATCCTAAAATCTGGTTTTGAAGATTTTGGCTTATGTTAATGTGCTTTGCAGGCAGGAGGGCTTCGGGGCTTGGCTGACAAGCATTCGGGGAACAGACTTGTTAGCTTTCATGAGTTTCTGGTTTTCAGATTCAGGCACCAAAGGCCTCAACATGTACTGTTATGTTACTTCTTGAGGTGGTGGGGGGGAAAGGGAGGGAGGGAGAGACCCACAGAGAGAAAGAGACACAGAGAGGAACCACGCCAAGGAGATTGATTTTGGAAAGCAAGCTTTCCTGAAAAGACAGTTGTCAAATAAGTTTTAGTTAATTGTGTCATATTTTTCCATTAACTACAGTGCTGAGTACAGACTGAGGCCTAACCCTAACTCTCAGAGGCATTTATGTAGAAAAGATTCTCTTAACACTAAGCAGAAATTATATTTATAAGATTGCTCAAGAACTTTAAATTTGATAATGTTAAAAGTCATTAAAGCTACAAAAAATATTGGTAGTATATATATATACTAAAAGCAAGTACTTTGTATGTGTCACAAGCTCAAGGGCCCTTGATGTCTTAGGTATAGGAGCTTGTTTCATGGTGGCAGATCCTGTAGGTGACACTAAGGCTGCCATGTTGTCTGAGGCTTAGCAAGGTTAAGGGGCTTGGCTGTGGGTCACACAGCTAATGAGTGTCCAGGTGGGATTTGAGCCTGGCTCCATCCTGATTCCCAGGGAAGCTTTTGCTCACCCCACTCAGCGGCCTTTCTGCATCAAGGACCAGCTCTCTGTGGGTCACAGTAAGGTCACTGTGCCTACCCTAGCCTTTACAGGAAAAGTGATGACTGGTGGATCTTTAAATGTAATCTGTGGGGAAACAAATCCAATCTAATTGGTATAAAACTAGTTTAAATACAGAATCCCTTTATTAACGTACAAAAAAATAAAGCTTTGGGTCTCTTGTTATTTATCAGAAAGATCTTGTTCTTTGTTCTAAGTATTCTAATAGTCTATTGCAAGCTGTCCAGCACTGTTTAAAAAAAAAATCCGGCCTCAGACACATACTAGCTGTGTGACCCTGGGCTTTACAGGCTTCACACTTCACCCTGTTTGCCTCAGTTTACTCATCTGTAAAATGAGCTGGAGGAAGAAATGGCCAACCACTCTAGGATGTCTGCCAAGAAAACCCCAAATGGGGTCACGGAGAGTTGGACATGCCTGAAAATAACTAAACAGCACCAAGAAGCACCTGCTCTGTCCTAGACCCTCTGACCATGTCACTTTCCCACTTAGTGGATTCCACTGGCTTCCCTATTGTCTCTAAAATATAATGGAGTTTTTTCCCTCTTTTGGAGGCAATCAGTATTAAGTAACTTGCTATGGGTTGCACAGCTAGTAAGTGTCTGAGACCGGATTTGAACTCAGGCCCTTCTGATTTCTGGGTAGGTGCTTTATCCACAGGGCCACCTAGCTGCCTTCTGCTGAGTTTTTAAAACTATACACTCTTTGGAGCTTCCTTGTCCATGGCTTCCCTTCCCCTTCTCTGGGGAAAGCCAGACTGACTTTGTCTTGGTTCTTCATGAACCACACGGTCCGCCATCTCTGTCTTCCATGCATGACGGGCACTGCCTCACCACTGAATCCCTAGGTTTCTGAAGGACACAGTGCAAACACCACCTTCTCTGTGAAGCCCTTTGGGCTCCCCTTGGCTTTCAGCACCCCTTCTCAAACGACCTTGTCTTTGCCCCCTTTTTATTGGTTTGGTTTTATTCTCAATGTACTTATAAGTGTCTTTGGGCCTCATTGCAATGTAAATCCTTGTGAACAGGGATCCTTTGTTTCTTAGGGGCTTAGCTTGTATTCCCAGGGCTTGGCTCCATATTGGCACATAGTAGGCTTTTCATACATATTTGATACCTGATGGGTTGGGGGTACAAAGACAAAAATGAACCCGTCCTACTTCGATGGAGCTCCTGTCCCGATGAGAAGTGGGATCACATTAGAAGGGTCATGAAAAGTGAGTGAATGAAGGAGGGGCGTTAATGCTTGGGGGCCTGGTCTTGTTTTATTTTACTACAGGAGGATTTTGAGCTCTTCCTTCCATTTGAAGACTACAGGAATCATTCACTGGCAGCTGGACTTCACGAAGAACCCATTAACACTAAGGAAATTTCCCAGGCCTGGCAAAAATTGAGGAGGGCCCCAGAGGAGACTCCCACTAACCCAAAGAATGTGTTCCTTCAGTCGAATTTGTATAGACAAATTCTGTGTCTGCTGGTGTCGGAGCAAGACCTGGAGGCTGGAGTGGTGTTGGAGACCTTAAATGCAGGGAGGATTGAGGAAGCCCTCCAGCTCTGCAGGTGGGCACGGGGCTGCTGCTTGTCCTAGCTCTGCACAGCGATCTGAAAATCACCTCACTTTCCTCCACTGTTCGCCTAGCATGAATAGACTTCTCTGTAAAAGCGTTTTAGTGATTTATAGTTGATGGTGGTTGTTATGAGGGCTTTTCCATAAAGTTAAGCCAGTATATTAATTTAACTGATAGTAATAACTTGGAATAGGTAGGGACTTTGTGGCTAGAGCGCCAGGCTTGGAGTCAGGAAGACTTGAGTTCATATCTACCCTCAGACACTTAGTAGCTGCATGACCTTGGGTAAATCACTGTTTGCCTAGGAGGTGGCTAGGCGACTGAGTGGATAGAGCTCTGGGCCTGAGAGTCAGTTGTGTTTGCTGCGGTTTTTTGTGTCAGTTATGTTTGCTGAGGATTAAAAATGACTCACCAGGGGTGGCTGGGTGGTATAGTGAACAGAGCACTGGCCCTGGATTCAGGAGGAACTGAGTTCAAATTCAGCCTCAGACACTTAACACTTACTAGCTGTGTGACCTTGGGCGAATCACTTAATCCCAACTGTCCTGCCTTCCCCCCTCCGAAAAGGCAAAAAACAACCAAAACCAGTCTAGGATCATACAGCTAGGAAGTATCTAAGGCAAGAACTAACTTAGGTCTGCCTAACTTCAAATCCTGGCTCCTGCCCTCTGCACCCAGGGTGTATCTGCCCCTCCAGAGACCGAGAACCAGACTTCGTTGTGTAACACAAGCATGACGGATCCTTGGCCTTGACTCACTCAGCACTCTGTCACTTCATTTTCTACCAAAGCCAGAGAGGGAAAAGGCACGATGCTATTTGTAACATATCCAAATTAAAAAACAAACAAACAACTTTTTACCAGCATTTTTTAATCATCAGCATTGACAGTGTTCCTTTAGTACAAGCAAAGACAATGACCACAGTTCTCCAGACCAGTGTAATAACCTGAGACCCTCCCTTTTTTTTTTTCTGAAGGGATCTGTTTCAAAATCAATGCAGTCCCAACGCAGGCAGAGTGCTGGTTTTGGCATGTCAGAAGCTTTGTCATATGTTGGGGGCTGACGCTCCCATGACTCTTTCTGAGGGTTTGAACCTTCCTCTGGAGATCCATCAGCTGGCGTGCCAGGCAGCCACCATCTGTGGCCCAGGTGAGAGTGTAACATCACTAACAATACGGTGGGGTTTATATGGCACCATCTGCCAAGGAAGCTTCAAGGGCTTTTATTCTCACTGCTCTCTTAGAAGAAATTAAACTGCATATTCGTTGGCCCCATTTTACAGAGTGTGTTTAAATGAGTTCCTATTTGATACTTCAGATGTAGATTCTTTTATTGTTGACTACAGAAGATAGGAGGCCCAGCTCTGGACCCGCCATTTGGAGCAAAATCCCAGCTGTGAATCTCTTAGGCCTCAACTCCCTCTCTGGACTTCTCGTTATTACCTTTGTCTGCCTCCTTTACTCCCTCCTTTCCAGCTGCCATACATGGGCTGTCTACTCCCATTCAAATAGTGTGAGCTCCTTGGGAGTGGGGATCTTCTGTATCTTCACTGATTATCACTGTGTCTGGTACACAGTAGTGATCTCTTTGTAGATGCTCACTTGTTCTATCTGCCTGTCCGTCCATCCATCTATCTATCTATCTATCTATCTATCTATCTATCTATCTATATCTGTATATCTATATATAGATATACAGATATAGATCTTTATCTATCTATCTCTCCAAGTTCAACTTTGTAGGATTGAGAAAATTGTTGCCGCAGCTCCTGATTTCATAATTAGTTTTTTAACAGTCTAACCAATTTGCTTTAGAAATTTTTTTTGATGTCTTGTTTTTACTTCATCTTTATTTCCAGCTATATTCCTTTACCTTCACCTCACTGGAGAGCTTAACACAAAATAAAAAAGGAAGAGAAAAGGAAGAAAAAACAATTCTGCAAAATTAGCCAAAAAAACAACTAGGTTTAACAGCTTATGCAGTGTTCCACACCCTAGTCCCCCACCTCTGCAGAGAAAGAAGGGAGAGAAGCAGTATCTCATTTTCAAACCAAAGTGAAAGAAAAATGCAGGGCCATGTTTCCATAGGAAGGCAAAACTAAATAACCTCCATTCCATTTTTCACCTTGGAAATTTTAAATGCAAATGACTGAGTGTTTTAGATAAAAAGATTCTTCTATTTAGACTGATGACACATCTTTTAAATTCTCCCAGATTTTTTATTAGATGCTCTGGAAATGTGTAAATATACTTTAACTGCCATGGAGATTTATAGACAGTGCCAGCTGGAGGAATGTGGAACTCTAACAAAGGTATTGTCTATTTGAATTTCTTCTTGTTTAAGGAACTTTTAAATATGCCTATTAACCTGCTGGGTTCCATTTTTAAGTGACTTGCAGGATGTTGCCAATTCCACTGAGCTAGTAGGGCAGGGTGCTCTCAAGGAGGAGTGGATGAAGGGAAGACAGATCCCAGACTGAGGAGAAGCTAGGGGAAGTAGGTCTAAGCAGCTTTCCTTGAGAGAGTGGGCAGCCTTCCCCACCTCCCTTGTTTCCTTTCTACTTCTGTCCCTAGAAAGGATCTAGGTTTTTCCAAAGTCATCAGAGTAGGTCTAATCAGACTGATGCAAGCCTGACACTCTGTGTACTGGTAATACAGCAAATGTCTTCTTCATCCCATCAAGTTGGATTAGATGTGTTCCAAAGTTCCTTCCACCTTCTGAAAGGCTAATTCCCTGAATAGAAAGCTAAAGGCTTTACTCCGGGTTTTTGAAGCCAGACATTATAAGGTAGGACTGACAGTTGGACTGGCCATCTATTGAAATCCTCATTTTATTCAAATTTGATTATAGGTTGGATTTTGTACTGATATTAATTCACCCCCCAGTGATAGCCCAAACATAGAGGCAGAAATGGTTCTGTCCATTGGGAAGTTTGTTATGCTCTGAGGGTCTAACTGGCTACTGACTGGTGTTTATGTCACAAGCTCTGTGAGTCCCGTTCCTTGATCAAACCTCATTACAACAGCCCTCGTCAGTGCCCATTTGGCCCCTTGGCTTGGCTTTGCATCCCAATGCCTGGGACCTGTCACATGTTACATGTCTCCCATGTTTTACTCCGCCCTGTGCCCCCTTCACATGCTCTCTTCCCCAAAGGGTGCTGAAAAGAACTCTCGAGCTGCCTGACATTGCTAAGAGGTGTGAGAACCAGGCTGGCCACACTTGGTCTGTTTTGGTCTCTGTGCTGTGCCCAACGTGTTGTAGCGAGAATTGCAAGTTGAGACCATTAATCAATTTAAATGGAGTTTATTAACCCAGGGACTGCCAGGGGTCATGTACCCAAATCAGGCAGCCCCTAGACGTACACACTCAGGGTTTATATAGACCAAAATCATAACACAACGGTCGCTAGGAGAAATCACGATTTAGAACAAGTGGGAAAATACGGAAGCCAAAAGATAGTATTGATTAATGATCTGTCAGTTACTCAAACAGTAAAAGTCCCTTGATTGGTTCCTAGGTAAGGGTGAGGGGCTGTGGTGTTCTGCTTGGCAGGTTTTTGTGGTGGTTGGTGGGCCTTTCTGGTGGGCTCCATCTGTTTTGTTGATGATTCTCCTAGGGGACCAGGAGCACAGGTGTATTTTCATGGGGGAAGGGGGTTGGGAAGTTTTCCTAAAGTGGAGGTTACCACAGATCAGGAAGCCTGTGCACAGGCAGGGCTGGCGAGGCCTGCCATGGCCCCAGCACTCACCTCTTCTTACCATGTCCATTCACTCTTCCTGAATGCCGGTGCACACCGCGCAGAACTCTCCTTCCGTGTGCTCCCTGCCACAGCCAGGCCAGTTTCCATGCTCTCCAACATGACTGATAGGCACCCTGAGGCTCTTTTCCTGAAATTCTTGAACAGAATAATAATTCTATTATTATAGAAATAAGGGACAATAAAGCAGGGAAATATGCAGCAGCTGTGTGTCCCCAGCACTTTGGAGGCACAGCTGTTCTTTCTCTCTTGGAATCCTGCCTAGGATTTGGGTATTTTGGCCAAATTGTCTATAATGATTATTTATCCTGACTTTCTTCCATGCCCCAGTTAGCATGTAGGAAAGAACACAAGCAAGTGTTTATTAATTGCCTACTGTGTGCCATCCAGGCACTTTACAGTTATCTCATCTGGTCCTTGACACAACTCTGAGAAGCAGTTGCTATCATTGGCCCCAATTTTCAGTTGAGGAAACTGAGGCAGACAGGAAAGAAGTGACTTACAGCTAGTGAGCGTTCAAGGCCAGGTTTGATTTCAGCCCTTCCTGACTTCAGTCCTGCAGTGCTGGCTGCTTCAGGTGAGACATCCAATAAAACAAGGCCTCCAGCGCACAAAGCAGCTTGTCCTGAAGAAGTTGATTTGGGAAAATTTGCTGCTTGTTCTTCTCCCTAGTTTGTGACCCAAACACATGTGAATTTCCTTGTTCTTCAACAGAGTGAACCCTCCCTCCTGACAGGTGAGGGGAACCAGGGCATGTCTTTTTGTGTTAATGTATTTTTAATATGAGAGGATCACATCAGATTTCCCAGCAATGAAAGTGATTCATTTAACTTCATTGCATTTTAGATCTAGACTATGCAGTCTCTACATTTTACAAATGAGGAAACTGAGACCCAGGGCACTTAAGTAATTAACCCAAGGTCACACAGACAGGAAAGCCAGAAAGTTGGTAGAATTTTAATCCAAGCCCTTCTTTCAAGTAATAACTCAGAAAACAGCTGCCCTTCTCTTCACTTTTGACCTGTTTACTTGCACAGGCTTTCATTTTAACTCTTAAGTTTCAATAGACCCACCTCCTCTTCCCCAAGTTTAGAATAAGAGTTTACATCATATTACAGATTGTAAGGTCATCACTTTTGGCATTGGAGATCATTTACATCAAGAGTTAACAATGTCTATTTGCCCTCCCAGAAAGACCAAGTTCTTTGCATTGCTGTGGCCAACCTTGGTTCCTCTGAGGGCAACTGGGAACTGTGTGTGGCCTATTTTCTTTGTGTCTTTGTTTCCTCCCACCCCTGATCATTTGGTGTGTAGACCTCCTTTGGAGCGGATAGAGATCCCTACGAAGAGTGGATTTACAGTAACTTCTTCAGTGAGGATGGAATTGTTCTTGAATCACAATTGGTGCTGCCAATTACCTATCAACTGATTTCATCTCTTATACATGCATCTGGTAACTTTCACTTATATCATTATTTTTTACACTTAATTTCATTTAAAAAAAATCTCTGAAGTATAGTTATATAATGTGGCATCTAAATAAGCCACATTCAATGTTTTTGTAGTTTTTCCCCTGATCACTCAAATTCATGTTCTCTTTTTGTAGGAGGCAGAAGATATCCTTTGGACTCTTCCAGCTTGCCATATTGCCCATTTAATAAAGGTATCCGAAAATTAAAAACTTTGGTTAATATTTCCATGTTTGTAAATTTAAATGAAATCTTAAATACTAAATGGAAGGTTCACTTTCTTCACTATCATCTTTGATTGGTTCTGTTTTTTTTTTCTAGGGGCCTTATATTATTCAATTATATAAAAAATTTTATGAGTCAAGTTACAAATTTTAATTTCATTTCAAAGGAAAGAGATCTCTGGCTAGTGACAGTTGGTCAACTGAAATAATTGTCATTGAGCAATTCCTTAATAAATAAAGTACCATGAAAGTACTTCATTATGCCACATTTAATGATGCTGTAGCTAAGATTTTCTTTATATACATAGTCATCAGTATTGTCAGTGTGATAGCAGGGATCTTGAATGCAGATGTTAGTGTTTTCCCCCAAAGCAAGGTTAGTGTTAACTCCAAAGTGATTCTCTAAAGCTCCTTGAGTTTCAGAATGGGTGCTATCTGCATTGGTGGGTGAGCCTCCTCATTAGGAGTTCCACGTGCCAGTGAAATCTTAGTTCCAGTCCTGTACCAGTAAAGGAGTTCACCACCAGAGTCTGACTCCGAAGCCTTATAGTGGCACAGAGGGACAGAGAGTCCATAGACTTTTTGTCAGCAGAGGTTCAATGATACTCTCTCTCACTTCCCACTAAGCTAGCTTAATTTAAGTTTATGGAGGCTCATCCTTCTCAAGATCGATCTCAGAATGATGAATTCTTTTGGCCAATGCATTGCACAAGACTGTAGTAAGTTCTGGAGGGTTGTGCTCTTTTTTTGACAGAGAGCCTTGAGCTGTTGAAATAGAGAAATAAGTAATAAATACCTTTAAAAACTGCTGTTAACAACCTGATCTGCATTTCCCTATCATTGATTTTTTTTGATGGAGGAAGAGGAGCATTTCTGACCCACCAAACTATTTGTCATTTTCTAGGAGAGAATCTTCTTTTACCGATCATCAGCCCTATCTCTGCTGTGCTTCAGAGCCTGCAGGAATCCAGCCAGTGGGAGCTGGCTCTGAAATTTGTAGTGGGTTCCTTTGGCATCTGTCTTCAGCACGGAATGTCAAACTGCATGAATATCTCCTTGAGTGAGAAGGTAACGAGCCCAGGATATGAATAAGTGTGGATGAGGATGAGTAGAGAGCTGGCCTTGGAACTGGGAAGACTGGGTTCACATCTAGCTTCTGCCACATCCTGGCTCTATGACCCTGGACAAATCACTTAAATTCTCAGTGACCCTGAGGCTCTCTGAAGCCATCAGTGGCAGAAAAGACACCAATCCTTATGTGTATTGGTAGGGGAAGTACCTTCTCTGAGAGCCTCCTACATTCTTGAGGCTTGGTCCCCCCAAAAGTACAAAAATAACATCTATTGAAAGGAGGAATTTGGACACATTGCCTAATTAGTCTGGCCTCCATGATGAGAGAATTCAGAGTTTTTTCTATCTCTTAACTGGTAATGTGACCCAAATTCTTATTATAGTCTCCCTAGTTGATGGCTTAATTTAAATGTTCAGAGACCTGACAGTTCTGAAGGACAAACTGTTACCTTGGCTAGGGATTTCCTTTCTCAGATGGCATTGCCAATAGATAGCCCATAGATTTCCTTTCTCAGATGGCATTGCCAATAGATAGCCCATAGATAAGCATTTATTAAGTGCCTACTGTGTACTAAGTTTAGGTATTGAGGATTAGTTCCTTAAGGAGATTCAAGATTTGTTCCTTCTGGAATTATAGATAGAACAATGAAAGACCTGGGTTCCAGTCCTCCCTCTAATACTAGCTGTGACCCAGGACAAGTCATTTAATCTTTATGAATTTCTGTTTCCTTATGTGTAAATGGCGATATTGATGGCACCTGCTCTATGGGTTCATTGCAAAGGTCAAATACAGTGCTCAGTGAATCCTTGGTAATTAATCAAGTGACTATGTTGGGCATCACCTTGAGTGAGGTCTGCAAGGTGGGCACTGTTGGTTGTCCTGAGCAAGGGCGGGGGTTGGGGGGGAGGGGGTGGAATCATTGCTTTTAGGTAATGATAGTAGCTCTGCTTTCATAGCCCTGTGACTACTCTCCTGGAGTAGTCAGTCAACAAGCTTTGTTTATGTGCCTGCTGTGTGTAAGGGATCATAATTCCAAACATCAAAGAGGAGCCCTTGGAAACAGCAGGGGCTTAATAAATGCAGGTGCTGATTCAACAGACAGCCTTCATTCTTACTCTGATTGAATTACCTAAGGTTCTGGGATCTTGTATGCTGTTCTTCTCCAAGTTCCTCCAATCTCCCAAAAAGAACGTTCTGAGAATATGCCTAGTGTCATGAGCTTAACATTAAGGTTGGTCTCTTTTCCCTGCAGTAGTAACTCTTAATCTTTTCTTAAAGCTATATGAAGAGAAACTGTTAATCAATACAAAAAGTATTGTTGTCGGCTTGAAAGAAAAATCCACGGCCTTAATCAGAAAAAATGCTGCCTCCCTGTTACACAAAGTGAGTATCTTTGGTGGGCATCATGAATAGAGCGGGGTAGAGAGCTGGCCTCTAGCCAGGAAGTGGAGGTTCAAGTCTCATTGCTCCACATGCGGGCTGGGTTAGCCTGGTTAAGTAACTTCACCCCCCACATCCCTAGGCAGCTCTCGTAAAATGGTGGGTTATGGACAGGAGGTCAGCCTGCCTTGGCAGACGGCGTTACTTTACCCTGAAGTGGCAGTGAAAACAGCAGCTTCAGAGTTCCCCTGTTGCAGCCATTTTATTTTTTTTTACTCTAGCTATTAGAACTTTCTGATTGGCCTGGACTCTTGAGTGTGGTTCAGTGAAAAAAGACCTTGGATCGGAGTGAGATTTGTTATCACTTTTAGTCGCTCAGTTGTGTACAATTCTATGTGACCACACTGTCCGTGGGGTTTTCTTGGCAAAGGTACTGGAGTGATTTGCCATTTCCTTCTCCAGTGCATTACGGCAAACACAAGTTAAGTGACTTGCCCAGGGTCCCCCAGCCAGTACAGGTCTTCCTGACTCCAGGCCTAGTATTCTATCCACTGAGCTACCTAGCTGCCTCCTTTGTGAGGACCTGAGTTCACATTTTGGCCTTGTTAACCTGTGTGACGTTGAGCAAGTCATTTGACTTAGCAGGACTTCATTTTCTCATCTATAAAATGAATGGGTCAGGCTGGCTTCCCTGTGAGGTCCCCTTCAGCTCTAAACCTATGATTAGGATTATAATATTGAGCTTTATAAGTAGTATTTTTCACTTTCCCCCTTCCCACCACCACAATTATTTGTTCTGAGGAATAGTTCCATTCTAGCAAAGTCAACTATCAAGCAAATTTCAGTGAAAGGAATCCCTTGGCTTCCTCTACAAAAGCAGATCCACATTCCAGTGGAACAATTCTCCTAATAGACATTTGCTGGCCCCTTTGATGAAGAAGCTGTTTATCACTATGGCATGCCCAGCATTTTAGTGTTCAGTCTGTAAATGTACCGTGTAGTTCTTAGTACTGACTCTGAGCTCTAAAGACAGAAAAGAGTTCCTGTCCTTTACAAATTTACATTGTGTTGAGGAGGGGAGTGGATTGGGCAGGGAATTCCAATGGAGAGAGTTACCTCAGGGTAGATAAGTTCTCTGTGGACCAAGGAGCAGGAGGCATTTGTCATAATGAGGTTTAGAGGGAAGCCAACCTCATGAGGGTGGGTGGAAATGCCTACACAGCTTTCCCACACTCCTCTTGGTGAGGAAATCTAAAGAAAGCTAATGAAGTATTCCTCAGAGCACCAAGAGGAATGGATGTGCAGCCAAAGGCAGGAAGGGTCCAGTGACCAGTCAGCCTTAGCACAGGCCTAGAGACCAGCACAGGTAGTCTCCATAGATGACTGTCTATGCCTGTTGGGGAACTGGGAATCCTTAGTCAGAGAGAGATGGATTTGCTTCCTGGGCCTTTCATGGTTGCTATGAAATTCTCAGGGTTTTGAATTATCTGCTCACATAAGTCCAAATGTAGAATGCTCTCATAAAGTGAAATTTCTTTTAAAAGAAAAAAAAAATACCTAGGTAAAAACTGAAAAATCACACCAATTCATGGGCCGTATTCTGGTTTTGTTCAAGTCAGATTTGGGAGAAAAGGTTGACCTGTATTCTGACTAATGTAGTATTTTGTACCATAATCAGCCTATCTGTATCACAATCTTATAAAGACTCATCTACCGTTTTGTTCTTCCAGTTTCGTAGGTGTCTGCAGATATCACTTATGTCCCTCTGGACAACAGGGTTGGGGTTTTTTTCCCTCCCATGCTAGGAGATCCTCTGCCTTCATATTAGGAACTCCCCAGATTTAGCTTCTGCTTTCACTGTCTGGGATCTTTCTAGTGTCTTGAAGAGTAGGGATTCAGTATCTCATTGGGCCCTTGAATTCATTCATGCTTTCTAGCCTGAAAAATCCAATACATTTTCAGTTGTATGAAACCAGTTATTGTCCGTAGACCATTTCTAAAAATCTGACATTGTAGTTACTGAATCCATTCTGCATTGACCCCTTCCCCCAAAGCTCTCCTGCTTTATTGTGCTTTTGTCTATTTTTACAACATAGGATTTATTATATTTGTATTTATTATATTACGTATAATATAATATATATTATATTTGTTTCATCTGGCCAAATACTTTTTAAAGGTTTGCTCTGTCTGGAGCAGCTTGCTCGGCGTCAGAGATGCAGAGTTTAGGTAAGATGGGGTCTACTCCTTCAGGGAGTTTACAGTTGAGTTGTATAGCTTTTCTTAACTTCCAGTTAGTGATTGAGAACATCAGAACAAACAAATGGAAGACATAACTGCAAATGAGGATGAATATTCCTCTTCCTTGTGTTCAGACTCATAGACAACACATAATTAAATTAGTAACTAATAGGTCCTTAGAAATGTACTTGTTTTAATGGGAAGATTTTGCTGCTTTATTCCTCTAGGTATTTAATTGTCGTCTGGTGGATCTTGACCTGGCCCTGGGTTATTGCACGCTTTTACCCAAGAGAGATGTCTTTGAAATTATCTGGAAAGTTATCGACACCACATGGCAAAATTACAACAAGATTTTGGTATGGCTAAGAAAAGAAATCCTTTGTTTCATTCACATGTCAATTCATAAGCATTCAAAGCTTCTACTCTTCACCTGGTGCTAGAGGAGGTGAATGGGTGAATAAGTAATTAGGGAGAGAGGGCTCTAGCACCAGGGGGCATCAGGAAGGATTCCTGCAGAAAGCTGTCTTGGAGCTATACCTTGAAGACACTGAAGCAGAGTTGATTCAGATGTGCACTCCAGGCGCACAGGAGGGCAAGTGCAAAGGCAAAGAGGTGGGACATGGTGCTGTGTATGTGAACCATCCAGAAGGCCAGTTTGGTTGAACTGTCGCATAATGGGAGGTGACAGATCAAGACTAAGGGGAAAAGCACTCTAAAAGCTAAACCATAGAGTTCTATTTGAGCCCAGAGGTAACCCCCTCCAGGATACTGAGTAGGGGAGGGATAGATGGTGAGATCATGCTTCCAGAAAGTCACTTTGGCAGCTGTGTGGATGATGGCCTGTGCCAGGCAGGGGAGTGCTAGAGACCAGTGAGGGGGCCATGAGACTACACTTCTGACTCCTTTGTGAAGGCCAAATTCCAGCCCTCTTGATTTTAAAAAACAAAACAAACGCAAGACATGGTGTCAGATTTGCACCATCAGAAAGCAATTTTGTGGGAAAGCAGAGTTCTTGTAGATGTGGAATGGGCTGAGCAAAGGGAGGCCCATAGAGAACTGAGAACGGAGAGTGGTATTAGGGTCTGCACAGGACTTGCTCTATGGGGGAAACCTCTTCAATCCGCCCCTGGGCCACTTTTCACCCTGGAAGTACCCTCCCTCCCTGGGGCCTCACCTTCTGATTGAGCAATACCTCCTAGAACTTCTAATTGAAGGAAGAAGCTGGGCCAAAGATGGCTTCACCCCAGTCTGGGCTAGACTGCTAACTCACCTCCATAGAACTTTCTTTGCCACACCTCCCTTCTGCTTTTCAGACCCTTTTTATGTGTTGTCTTCCCTATTAGAATCTATTGAGGGCAGGGACTGTTTTTCTGCTTCTGTGTGCATTCCCAGTGCTTAGCATGGTGCCTGGCACACAGCAAGCACTTAATAAAGGCTTGTTGATTGATTGATTGGGAGTCATTAGGGTGGAGAGAAGAGGTCTAATGTTAGAGATCTTGTGCAGGAAGATGGGCTGCTGATTGACTATGTAAGATCCTCCGAGGACCCCTTCAGTTCTAAACCCATGATTGCAGTTACTGTTGAGTGTTACACATAGTGTTTCTCTCCTTCCTTCTTCCCACCAACAGTAATTTGCTCTGAGGAATAGTCCCATTCTAGCAAAGCCAACTATAAAGTAAATTTCAGTGAAGGGAATCCCTTGGCTTCCTTTATAAAAGCAGATCCACATTCCAGTGGAACAGTTCTCCTAATAAACATTTGCTGGGCCCTTTTGATGAAGAAAGAGTTGAATACTATGACGGCATACCCAGCAGTTTGGTTTTCATTCTGTAAATGTACTGGGCATTTATTAAGCATCTGTTCTGAGTTTGATTGGGACTCTGTGAGGTGAGTGAATGAGGAGTTGAGAATGATGAACCTGGCAGGCTAGAAGGGCAGTGGTGCCCACAGCAGAAAGAGGGAAGTGTGGGAGAGGAGTGGGCTTGAGAAAGATTTATAATGAGTTCTGTTATGGCTCTGTCAAGTTTGAGATGTCTGTAGGATATCGAATTCGAAATGTCTGATAGGTGGAGAAGCAGGGTTGCAGCTGTCCTAAATGCAAACCTGAGAGGCAAGGTTTCTAGGCATCATTAATTATCTTATTGATTAGGCTAGCCAATAATCAATAAATAAATTGAGGGTCAGTGGTTTCCCTTGGTCCCAAAGACTCTTAAGGGAGATTCTGAACCACTTTAAATCAGGTGTATGACTTCTGACAGGAAACTCCCCTGACCAGTGAAACTCCATTGTGATTGGTGGATGTTTAACAAGGAGGTGGGCCAAAAGTCTTCAGCTCCTCCTGCTGAGAATACATTTGATCCTGAGACTGGACGTGCTCAAGGCATCTGGGCAGGAAAACATCTCCATCCTCCACAGTCTGGCCAGTCTTCTTCATGAGCCTAAGAGCCCTAAACTCTAAAGGAGAGAATCGAGAACAAAGGAGATACATCTGGGGACTGAGACTGGCTTTTGTTTACAGAGTAAATAGAGAGTTAGGGTCTTTGCCCAGGTAGATGCCTTGGGGCTGGAAGATTACCTTATTCAGTTATACCCTTCAGAGACTGTCCTTTTCAGGGGTGTGGGCTTATCAAAAATAGGAGAAAAATTAAGATTAAGTAATAAAAAATCATTGATCATTAGCTAGTAATGTAATGGTAAAATATTATATTTTTCTCAGGCTTAAGAGAAACCAAGGCTGGAAATAAGATTGGGAGTCATTTATTTAGGATGATAATTGAACCCATGGGAAACTGATGATGTCACTAAGAGAGATTGTGCAGGCTGGAGAAAAAAAGGGTCCAGGGTATAACTTTGGGGAATATCCACTGTTAGGGGTATGATATGAATGATGAGGAAGCCAAGGAGGCTGAGGAAGGGGTCAGATGGGCAAGAGGAGAATCCAGGTATCAGGAGGGCCCACAGAAGGCCCACTGTGTGTTTTTGGGGGCAAGGTTCAGATTGAGGGGCTGTGAGGACTGAGAAATGATAATCCAATCTAGAAATGAAGAGCTTTGGGAGGGAGCTTTGGAGAAAGCAGTTTCATTTGAGTGAGGATGTCAGGAGCTCAGTTTCAAAGGGGCAGTGGAGGCAGCTATCAGAAACAACTTTTTCTAGGGTTTGTCTTAGAAAAGGGGGAGAGATCTCCACTGCATTTTACTTCATTTTCAAACCCATTCGTTTAGGACGCCACTTTCATCTGCATCCCTAGTACTGAGTGCAGTGCTAGCATCTAGTAGGTGTATCGTACATGCGTATCTATTGATGAATGGATGTGGGACCTTCACACAACAACATCGGAGAGTCTTTACCTTCCAATGAATTTTGTCCTATTTTTGTGTGTAGGCTGTGTCCCAGGTGGGAGCTCAACTGGCTTATCTCTATAAGGAACCAGAAATTAGGCTGAAGTTCCAAGAATTAGTCACAGATGCCCAGTGGGGGCTCCGCCTTGGGAAACTTGGGGTAAGTGGCATGAGTGTTTGACTCACTTGCTTTGTTTGGGAAATAGCCTTCCTTTGTTAGGTTAGGGACATAGAGAGGAGAGTTCTGTTTTCTTGTCATGCAAGCAAGTACAAGTGAGTGTGTGTGTGTGTGTGTGTGTGTGTGTGTGTGTGCATGCCTTGCCTGCATTTTCCTATCACTCTCCATCAAGTCCAGGCCTAACCTTTAGTGAAAGGGTCACTGGACAGTTCAAGACTCTATCTTTGGTTTTCTTGAAGCACGTGGTTTCTTCGAATCATGGAATGAGCATTGAAAGAGAAACCTAACAGATCATTTCATCTAATGCCCTCCTTTTATACATAATGGAACTGAGGCCCAGAATGGTGCAGAGCCCAGGGTCAGATGGAGAAGAGGCAGCAGGCTGAAGGGACCTAACCCTGACTCTAACTCCAGTACTCTGTATTTGCACAGTATAAATGCAGTAGATCCAAGGTATTTAATTTTGAGGGGCTAATCAATAATGAACTTTCCAAGAATCCATCCAGGGTATAGTAGAAAGGAGATTTGGAGTCAGAGGTCCTGTGTTAAAATGCTAGCTACCAATTAGCTACCTGGGTGACCTTGGGCAAGTCACTTAACTTTCTTCATCTGTAAAACGAGGGAGTTAAATTGTATAGTCTCTAAGGTCCCTTTGAGCTGAAAATCCTGTGACCCAAGTCTTTTAAAGTGAATGGCCTCAGAGGAAATGAATGATGTAAACCAGAAGTTAATAAAGCATTTGGAAAAAATAGTAATAATAATTAAAAAAAAGAAAACGAATGGCCTCCAGTCACTGCATGTGCCAGCAGCTTTAGCGACTGGGAAGTGTGGTTGTTTCCAGCTCTAGCGCCGTGATTCTTTGGCCTAGTTGGTAATTTTGGTAAATGTTTCAGATCTGTTTTTGACCAGTCTTGACCAGCATCTCTGAGCCCCACCTGATATGACTATAATGTTTTGAGACCACGTTTTGCATGTGGATCATATGGCCAAATATCACGAAATTACCCCAAAATGTGGCAGTGTGGGATGTTGTAAGATACAACATGTATCTTGTTGTAAGATTTGGACTCTCAGGAGAAGTGGTGGGGATATGGAATTTGAGGAGCTTTAGGGAATTCTGGATTTGCTTTTGTGAAAGCAGAAAAATTGCTTTTGTGTGTGTCATTATTTCACGTCCCTTACCTGTGTCTGTTGATTCTCATTCTCAGGCATTTCTTTTCTATTTTTCTTTGAATTTATTTATTTTTAGTTTTCAACATTCATTTCCACAAGATTTCTCTTCTATTTTGGTGGTATCTTGTTGCTTTTATCTCTAGATTTCTTTTCAACCCGTGTTCAGGGAGCATTCACTAAGAAAGAAAGAACTCATGGGCACCCTGGTGACGAATCCCAATATGGACACAGCTCTCATTCTGGAATACTGCAGGTAATCGGTTCAGCTAGGTCTTAGAACCTTGTATCAGCAGCACATCTAGCTAGCATAAAAAGAATCATTTCCATGTGGCTCATAAGAGTACCCTCTGTACTTCTTGGTATATAGAAGAAACCCAAACCTGTCTTAACTGCTTCCTCTTCATTCTGGATAAGTAGGAGAGGCCCAGGATGTAGGGATTAATGGCTCTCAGCAGTGAAAATACAGGAGGCAAGGGGTTTAAAATTTTAGATTGACAAATGAGTAGATTCCAAGTCAATGTCAGGTCTTTTCTTTGGCTCTCCCTTTCCCCTATCTGAGTAGTTTCTCTTCTGACAGTGAAAGTGTTATCAGCAGGCTTATTCCAACCAAGGAGGCAGTATGGGGCTCTGTGGCCTTGACTTGGAGGTTCCAGTCACTGCATGTGCCAGCAGCTTTAGCGACTGGGAAGTGTGGAGAGTGCATTAGTCCACAGTTTGAACATAACAGTTCTCAGTAGACTTCTCCTCCTCCCACAGCGGGCTGTATTCAGAGAGTTTTGGTTGTTTTGCTAATGCAGGACACTGTTCTCAAAATTAGCCAACCCTAGAAATGAGAAGTCTATCTTAGATTTCTAAGATCTGCCACATGAGAGTATGGGGCAAATGTTCATTCCTACAAACTTTACAGTGAGGAGTTTTCTATATATGCTGTCTTTTTGCCCCAGGTAATTCAACTAAATACATATATGTTGGGGCCCTTCCAAAGGAGAGAGAATATAGTTTGTTTAAAAATCTTTCCTTGCAGAGCCCTTCTTAATTTTTAGATTTAAAAGTTGTCAGTCATCATTCTCTGGAGCTGATTTAATTTTTTTTAGTTTTATGGGTAAAACATTACCAGAGATTGAAGGTATATTATTATGTAAATTAACCTGTTAGCTACTTTCAAAAATGCAGTTTGCTTTGTAATGTTATCTATAGATATGGGTTGGAAGAGAATGACTGTGTTGTCATTTAGGGACCAGACTCAAGAAGTTTGTTGAAACTCATGATCATGTTTACCTCAACCAATTTTTCAGTCACAGCAACTCATGTAAGACCCTCCACTAAATACTAAAGGGGTTGCCATCTTTTCTTTGCTAATGGAGTGCCACACCAACATAGGTCCTAGGTCCTTGAAGTAGCTTCAGTCTTCATGTTGTCAGACTGAGAGGAGGGAGGCCTAATCCAGGTGCTGAGCCCGCATCCCTTTCACCTAAGGGAACATGGATTTGTACGCTTAACTTAGTTTTTCCCTCCTTAAAGCACGTACGAATTGGACAGTGATGCAGCTCTTCAGCTTTTCATTGAGACCCTGATTCTCTACCATCATCATACCGACCACTGTGAGGAAGACAGTGCTGGACATTCCTTGAAACATCCCCACTCCAGAATTCTGGCCAAAGCTTTTGAGATCGTGCCTTTATTGAAAAGCACCAGCAATTTGGTTGTGAGTCTCAGTGGCATTCTGTACAAGGTGGGTGGTCATTTCATCCTCTCCCCTTCATCTCCATCTTCTCTTCCTTTGGCAGGTGCTCACACTAATGTTTAAAAGAGGACTAATGGAGAATTTCATACATTCTGCACTTGGAGACATATTTCCTCTTTTATTTTGGTGGGAAAATTATGTAACCAGTAAATATTGGGCTAGGTAATCGCATTGATTTTTTAAAATTCTATTTTTTCAAGTTTCAGACCATTAAAATTTTTTAAATTTTATTGATGCTTTTTGGTTTTGACACCAATGATTTTCTGATTCCTTTGCAAGAGAATTCACCCTTGTAACAAAACAAAAGCATTTGTACAAAACTCAATGACTCCCTCCCAACCAAAGAAAGCCCTTTAAATCCTCATTTTATGTGGTGATTGGTCATTCCATTTAATCTGAGTTGAGCTGCCTTTTACTATTATCTCCATTAGCATTTCATTTCATTCTTGTTTTCATTGTTATATATTATTCTCTTGATTCTGCTTTCTTTGCATTGAAATAGTTCTTATGGGTTTTCTGTGAATTTCCTGTACTTGTTTCTTTTGGTGCACTGATATTTTATCACATTAGTATAGATATGTTTTGCATATTCATGTTTCTTCAGCCCTTACCCAACAGATTGATACATACTTTGTTTCCACCTTCCTTGGTACCACAAAAAGCACTGTGTACTTTGGTATAATTGGAACCTTTCTGTCTAATTATTGTTTTTAGAAAGGGTTCAAAATTCCATTTCCAGTTAACAGGCATGGTGCCAGGCATTAAGCTAAGCCCTGGGATACAAAGAAAGGCAAAAACAAAAGCAGTCCCTGCCCTCAAGGAACTTACATTCTAATGGAGAAAGTAACACAAAAATAAAAGGTACATAGAAGATACATACAGAGTTTAAGGAAGGTAATGCTAGAGATGAAGGCTCAAGTGGCTTAGGGGCACCAACCTGTGCAGGTGGGCTAGCATGGAGAGGAGTGAAAGGGCTGGGAAGAAGCCAGCTTTTGAAAGAGCCTTCAGGGCCTAATAGAGGACTTGATGAGTGGTCCTGGAGGGAGCCATTAGAATTTATTGAACAGGGAAATGACACGATTGGGTCTACGTGTTAGGGAAATCACTTTGGCAGCTGTTTGGAGGATGGGCTAGAGGGGAGAGACACCGGGAGCAGGCCCACCTACCTACTGGTTATTGGATTAGTGAGGGCTGGCACAGGGGATGGCAGTGTGGGCAGACCAAAGGGAGCAGATAGAAACAAGACGGACAACAGATGGGACATGGAGAATTTGTGAGGATAGAGTCAGGGATGACACAAGCTGAGCAGGGCTGAAGAGAAGCCAGAGATTAATTTAAATATGTTGTGGATTGTCTTGGTAGAGACTGTTAACACTCCAGGTTTAAACTACTGACCACGCTGGAGGTCCTCACTCAGCTTTTTAGGGGGCATGTGCTCCCACACTCAGGGCTCCACAAGGTGGCAGTAGAGAGAAAGCCAGTGTAGCTCTTAGCCACTGCTTCCCCCATTTTCTCCCCTAGAGATATGCATTGACCTAAGTCAGTGACCTCACTCTGCTTGCTGTCTGTCCTCTTATTCTGATCTTAAAAAGAATAATGAGAGCCTTTTTGAGAATCATGCTTGCAGGTCCTAGGTTTCTATTTTTGCTATTTCCAAGGAATGGTCATTGTTCACTTCCAAATTCCTCATAATAAATGGAAAAAAAGATATTCTTCACTTTAAGAATCTCACTCAATTATTATTAAAGCACAGATGTTACCCTTCCCAGATTTTTGGTTATTGAAACCATTTTTAAAAAAGCAAATAAAAGGGGCACAGTGAATAGAGCACTGGCCCTGGAGTCAGGAGGACCTGAGTTCAAGACACTTAACACTTACTAGCTATGTGACTTTGGGCAAGTCACTTAACCCCAATTGCCCTGCCTTCGCCTCTCCAGAAAGCAAAAAAATAAAAAATAAAAAGCAAACCAAAATGAAACAGAAGGTGGCAGTAGTGTTGGACTTCTGCTTCAGAAGGCAGGACTGCTAATTATTGGTGATAGTATGAATTGGAAGTCAGTTTGGAGTTTAAGTAAGGAATGCCACTAAATTCTTCCTACTCCTTTGATCCAGAGGTTAATGGGCATATGCCTCAAGGTGGTCTAGGACAGAAAGCAAGGTCTCTTATGCATGGACACTTTTTGTGGTAACAAAAAACTAGAAACAAGTGGGTTCCCCTTGAACAGGGAATGATGACCAATTAACTTGTCATGATAAATGAATGCAGTAGAAGAATGTTAGCACCCTAAGAGAAGACAGGTGGGAGTTCAGAGAACCGTGGGAGGACCTGTCTGAACTGATGCAGAGTGAAGTGAGCCATTTCCAGAGAACTATTTAATAACCTCAACAAGAAGAACACTAAGGAAGGCAGGAGGAAAGGTTCCTCTCTTCTTTTGTTGGAGAGGTAGAACACGTGGGTACAAATGTTGCATAGTCCGATGAGATTGCTAATTTTGTTATTGTTTTTGTGTTATAGTGGAAAGGCTCTGGGTGTGTTTGGAAATGACTGTAACAAAAAAAACAGAGGCATAAGCATTTTTTAAAAGGACATTTTCTACCTCAAGCTACTGTTTAATATTCAGATTTTGTTCCAGTAATGCTGATTTTAGAAATGAGAAAAATTGTGTACTTATTCTTTAATTGAGGGCAGCTAGGTGGTGCAGTGGATAAGAGTGCCAGGCTTGGAGTCAGGAAGATTCATCTTCCTGAGTTCAAATCTGGCCTCTGACATGTGACCTTGGACAAGTCACTTAACCCTGTTTGCATTGAGTTCCTCGTCTGTAAAATGGGCTGAAGATGGAAATGGCAAACCACTTCAGTATCTTCACCAAGAAATCTCCAAAAGGGGTCATGAAGAGCTGGATGTAGCTGAAAAAACAACTAAGCAAATTCTTTGATTGCTCATATTTTAGCAGCAATTTAAGATTTACAAAAGTACTGTGAATCATTTGAGTACATATGAAACTCCTTCATAAGAATATCCACAGTTTTAATTAATGTAGTTGAACTGCTACCTTTTTTGAAAGCCAATCCTATTCTCCAGTGTGACTATTTTTATGTCTATATTTCTTAACAGTTGGATCCATATGACTATGAAATTATTGAAGTCATCTTGAAAATTATGCAGAAAGCTGATGAGAAGGTCACCAATGTCAATATTAATCAGGTATACCAGAGAATCCATAAACGATAACTAACCTGGGTTAGTTATAGGATTATGAGAGTTAGACTTGCTTTATACTTCTCCTGAGCAGCCTTTCCTTTCTGAAAAGTTCCAGATATATTTACAGAACGATTTTCCTTACTGCCCTTGTTTTGCATTTTATCTTAATGTTGCTAAATTGGGGTTTTCCAAATATAAATTAAATTCCTTATACTCCTAAGGGGTTGAAGCTTCCTTAGAGGACAGATCTATCCATTATCCAATACATAGGCATTTATCCAGCACCTTCTATGTTCCAAGTACTAAACACACTAGGGATGCAAAAAAAAGTAAGGACAGTTTTAGTTTTCATGGAGCTCACATTCTAATGAAAGAGAAAGCATGCAAATCATTGGATGAGCATAAGATATTTACAGAGTAAATGTAAAGGTTATTTCAGAGGACCAGGTAGCAGGTGGAGGGCCTAGACATGAATCAAGTCCTGAAATAATCCAGGGAAAAGCAGTGGGTAGTGAGACATGACTAGCAGAAGGAAACAGAAAGGAGAGAGGGAGTGTTGTGTATAAGGACCAACAAGGGGACCAGCACACCTAAATTGTAGGGAGTGTAAAGTATTTCTTGAGGGGAGTAGAGTATAAGAAGACCAGAAAGATGGGAAGGGGCCAGGGTGTAGAAAGTCTGAAACCCCAAACCCAGAGGACTTTTGATTTGTCCTGGAGCTAAAAGGGAGCCTCTGGAGTTTATCAAGAAGGCATGTGACATGGTCAGCCCAGAACCACTTGGTAACTGTGCATAGAATTGACTGGAGTGAAAAAAGGAGAAAGTGAGGCTGGTGACTTTGTTTGGCCCTCCTTACTGAAATCTAGTTCACTTGCATGTCAGGGCATCACCTTCCCGATGTCATGGTCCTCTTCGAGAATGATGAACAAACAACAACAGCAATAAAGGCCTGATGTATATGACTAATGTGAGGAGGGAAGAAGCTGGACAGGATTTGGCAGTGGCTTAGTTTTGTGGAGTGAGTGCATTGAGGAGCTGCTGATAACCAGGTGGCGAGCCTGGGCCACTTAGAAGGCTGGTAGTACCCTGGATAGTCAGAAGTTGGAAGAGGGATGGGTTTGGAGGGGAAAGAAAATGAGTTTTGTCCTGAACCTGTTGAGCTTTGACATTCCCTTCAGAAATATCTGAGTGGCAGTTGGTGATAATGTGTCATTGTACCTCTTGAGAGAGCCTGGGACTGAATCTGTATTTCTAGGAATTATCTTCATAGTGATGGTAATTGAACCAAGGGAAATTAATGAGGTCACCAAGTATGTTAGCATAGAGGGAGAAGAGGAGGCTCAGGGCAGAGCCTTGGGGAATGCCTCCTCTTAGGGAGTGTGACCTGGAGGAATCTCCAGCAAAGGAAACTGCAAAGCAGAGGTCAGACATTGGAGGGAAGCAAAGAGAACAGATTCCCAAAAAGCTTGGAGAGAAGAGAATGCAGGAGGAGAGGGTGATGAGCAATGCCGCATGCTTGGGAGAAGTCAATAGCCTTGGCTGGTGAGATCAATAAATGAAGAGAATAAGAATATAACGTGAGACTGAACTGATTTGCAGCGTGTGTATCATCAGCTGGGGTTGAAGGAGTGCCAAGAGTGGTGCCAAGTGTGCACAAGATGCACAAGACTAAGTCTGCTCCAAAAGTTTGAGTAATTTCGTGGCAGTTTCTCTATTAAATGTACAAAGTACACACTTCTTTATTAAAAGTACATTTTACGGGGTGGCTAGGTAGCGCGGTGAGTAGAGCGTCGGCCCTGGAGTCAGAAGGACCTGAGTTTGCATCCAGCCTCAGACACTTAAAAAAAACGCACAAACAAAAACCTAGCCATGTAACCTTGGGCAAGTTACTTAACCCCAATTGCCCTCCAAAAAAAAAAAGCACATTTTACGTTAGTGATCCATCACTGAAATATTTCTAAATTGTTTTCCCCTACTTTTCACTATTCCAAGTATCCATTATTTTGCCAGGGGCCCTCCCTCCATTGATAAAATTTGCATCCTCCCCTCAATTGTAGTAGACAGTCTTTGAGAATAGCTGTAGATTAAAAATTCATCACCCAAGCAGTTGACCTTGTGATGAGCCTGATGTCCTATTGTCTTAAGGTAAGCAGAGACATTCATTACATTAAGAGGCTTGTTACATGAGCCAAAAGGAAGATGGTGTTCAGAAGGGATTTCAGTAAAACAGAGAGTCTGAGATGGATCCCTGGTCTTTGAGGGAATGTTGTACAGACTTAATTGCCGTGTGTTTCCATGAAACAGCCCTTGGCATCACTATGAAAGACAGGGTCTTGTGCTTGAAGGCCCTGGTGTCTGGTCTTGTGTGACCCATTTTATGTTCTTCAGTACAAAAGCCAGGAATTGTCAGTTGGAGTAAAAGAAGGACCAGGGGATGATATTCTCCATGGGAGAAGTAATCTTCTTGGGGCTTAAACATTTAAAAGCAGAGACATCTGTTCATCTGAGAGGAAACCACTGTTCTTTCCATTTAGGGCCTGAGTCTTGTGAAGCATTTGAAATCCTATAGACGATCATCCCCTCCTGGGAATCTGGAACATGAGTACAGCATGAAGCACGCAATGACCCTGTCCTCATCTGCTCAGACTCGGCTGCCTTTTCACCTAATTTTCTTTGGAAAAGTACAGAACTTCTGGAAAATCCTCTGTGAGTTATTCACTGGTTTCTCTGGTTCAGCATTAAGTGAAAAAAGTATCCCTTGATTTCTCAGACACAGTCTTCTCTATTTCTCTTGTAGCTGCTGAGCTTGGGGAGGAGTCCTTCCCAACGTTCCTGTTGATCACTAAACTCATGAAGGTAACTGGCAAAAACCCCGGCCAGCCCTCTTCTTAATCCACCGGTACAGGCTCTGTCAGAATTCTGTGCTGCCCATATACCTGTGTTAATTGTTGTTAACTTGTTGCCCTTCTCCTTTATCATTAAAGGTTTCTTTAGATTCTCTGTATGTGTCGACAGCCAAGCAAGTCTTTGAAAAAAGCTTGAAGCCAAAGTTGCTGAAGCAGGTGCAAGCTCAAGGCTCAAGCCTGAATAACAAGGAAATAGTGAAAATCTATGAGGTTCTGCAGTCCTATTTGTTATCCATAGCTAATCCTGAATGGGCCGTTGCTGTGGCCATCAACTTTGCTCAGGATGTTCCAGAAGGTAGGAATTGGGGGATATTGAAGCCATTCTCCCAACTCTTCAAGGCATCAAAACATTGGCTGAATAGATGTAGGTCTGTGATTTATTTGCTCCCTTAGGTGTAGGATCAGGATCCCAGTTCTATCTTATTTGGTTATGCCTCTAAAAATCTTGGCATTATTGCAAAAGCCTATGGATAAAGTAGGTGTTGCTTTCCTAAAGAAACTATGGGGAAATGCATTCCCATGGGAAAGCATGCTATCTCTAGGCAGAACAATGAAGTACATACGCCTAGTCAGATTTCAATATTTATTCTAATCACATCATGATCACTGTGCCCCCCGCTAATTATACCATCATCAATCTCCCGAGTTTGAACCTTCTTCTCCCCACGCCCATTTGTCTTCAATCCTTTACCACTCTCATGTTGGCTGTTTGGCTCCTGAATACTGCATCATGGTCCAGGGCTCTCCTTATGGCTACAAGTAAAGAAAACTGCCTTGGTCAAGCTGGAGAAATGCAAAGGACTGTTCATATTCTTTTTTTAATAACTTTTCACTTGATAGTTCTGCATTTTTTCCAATTACACATAAAGATAGTTTTCACCATTCATCTCTGTAAGATTTTGAGCTCCAGATTTTTCTTTCCCTCCCCTCTCCCCAAGACAGCATGCAATCTGATATAGGTTATACACGTATAATCATGTTAAACCTATTTCCACATTAGTCATGTTGTGAAAGAAGAAACAGACTGTTCATATTCTTCAAGGGCATTTTGTAGGTCATTTATGCAAGATAAAAAGATATGTAAATGAAATAAACTGGAAATGCTACTTTCTAGATTAACTAAAAAAGGGTTGTTTGAGACGAGGTGAATTTCTCCCTTTCTTAGGTTGCTACAAGATAACTACATTGAAATTTTGCCTTTATTTGGCTGAGAAATGGCTAAAGAAGATTCCGTCCCAGGTTGGTCCTTTGGAACCTCAGGAACCTCCTGAACCACTCAGTACCCCAGGCAGCTGTCCAGTAGACTGATATGCAGACCAGTCTCTGGCCTGTGCTAATAAAGGGAATTCTCCTTTGGTACTCCCTCTCCCAGGGAAATAATAGATCTAGACTAACAGATAAATCAGTATACCAATAAATAAACAACTCCCCGTCGATGGGAGATCCTTTGGTTTGTTCGGGGGCTGAGTCACCTGCCTGTAAGTCAGTCAAGGGGCTAGAGCTGGTGAGGAGAAGCTCTGGGGCAGCAGGCAGTAGATGTCCCAAAGAGGTGCTGCTTACTAGAATGCCCCTCCAGGCTGAAATGAGTACTCCTCAGAAAGGACCACGTGTGATTGGTGGACGGTGCAGTGGCCTGCAGCCAATCAGAAAGCTGAATCCCAATCCCTGGTCAGTCATCCCTGTGTGGCCCTGGGGCCCTATCTAGGGCCCTATAATAGGGAGAGGAGCGTTGGCATACCTTCCTGTGCAGTCAGTGTGGAGGAAGCAGAAGGCACATTCAAACACTTGTTCTTTGTAATACAGGACTGCCTTTTGGTTTGTGATTTTTTTTTTTTAAAGGATGAAACCCGTGAGAAAGCTGAGGCCTTGTTGAAGCAGCTGAGGCTGCAGTATCAGCGGTCAGGCACAGAGACTGTGCTGATCACCCACCGTCTGAATGGGCCGGAGCACCTGCAGCTGCTGGGGAAGCCAGCACAGCTTGTGGCTAGTCTGTATGAGCACAGCAGCATCCCTCGGAGGGTCCAGGGACCGGCTGGCCAAGACAGCCCTGGTGAGGCCTGGCACAGAGCAGGCGGCTTGAATTTCCTCTCCTTTTGTGTTCAGGATGCTGACTAAAAGTTCCTTTCTGTTGTGTGCCTGTAGATATTCATGCAGCGGCCAAGGAGATAGCTGAAATTAACAACTTGGATTTGGAAAAGATCTGGGACATGCTTCTAGAAAAGTGGCTCTGTCCAACGACACAGACCAGTGAGGTGCGTCATTAATGGTCTCCTCTGGGGTTTTTGGTGTTGTAAACATGGGAACTCATGACCTCTGACCCAATCCATGCGTGGATCTGAAATGCCTCACTGTGAGCGTGCTCTCCAAAGGCACAGATTGCAGCCCATCTGGGTCTTACTTCTTGTGAGCCTCTTATCTATGTCCTCACATGACTTTGCCTCAGGGGAGCCACCCCCCAGGTCTAGGCCTTTTCTGGCATCCTTTTGACATCTTAAAGTTGCCAATAAGGCGTGTGGGCAGTCCATCACCTCTCTTAGTCTTGCCACTGAGGACCTCTGGCCAAAGAGGGGCTGCTTACTAGAATGGCCCTCCAGGCTGAAATGAGCACTCCTCAGAAAGGACCACGTGTGATTGGTGGAGGGAGCAGTGGCCTACAGCCAATCAGAAAGCTGAATCCCAATCCCTGGTCAGTCATCTCACCTGTCTGGCACTGGGGCCCTATCTATGAACTATAGAGACTAGCATTTGCATACCCACGTTGGGGGACCGCCTTCTTTTAAACTTCTGTGCTAAGCCTTCAGGTCTCACACCTCAAAGGTTGGAATAGGGTGAATTTTGTTGCCTGATAGATTCCTTGTGCTTTGGGCTTTTTTCTTCACAATGTTTTTTTTTTTTTTTGCTTTTTGGAGGGCAATTGGGGTTAAGTAACTTGCCCAAGGTCACACGGCTAGGTTTTTGTTTGTGTCTGCGTTAAGTGTCTGAGGCCGGATCCGAACTCAGGTCCTTCTGACTCCGGGGCCGACACTCTACTCACTGCGCCACCTAGCCGCCCACAATGTTATTTTTTTAGGCAGTTAATTCTTAGGATTAAGAATTTCCCAAGTGTGATTTTTCTCTTTTTTTCATAAAAGAAGACTGGAGAAATATTTCTAGTTCAGGATAGGATTTGCTACCCCAATATTGATTTTTTTTTCATTATTTCTTTAGGATTTTAAGGTAGAAGTTATGGATGGCTTCACTAAGAGTTGTTTGTACTGGGAGCTAGCAGCATGTTCTTTAAAGTCTGTGGTTATACATAAATAATGCCTTAAAAGAGGCATATGGAGTAATGGATAGAGAGCCAGCTTCAGCCTGGGATGGGGAGGCACATATTAGGCAGATACTCTACTTTCAGTGCCCCCAGGCAGCTCTCCTAGGGTTAGAAATTGTGGAGAGGCTTCACCTGCTTTGGTAGAGAAAGTTTCTTCACCAGGATTTCCTTATACCATTGAAGTAACAGTGGGGAGGCATAAATTTCTCCCTCGAGGTTCAGTAAATGCCTGCAATGCCTGAGCCGCTGTGCTTGGCATTGGGGATACAGAAACAAAAGAGGAAGGCCCTGCCTTCAGGAAGCTGATATTCTAGGGGGAGACTGGAGTACCAATGAGGAGAGGAGGTTGAAGGGGATCAGAACCCTGGCCACTAACCAAGCCTGGCACTGACTCAGTCACTGGAGAACTCCTGATTGTTAAAGAGAACATTGTATTGAAAGTAGAGAGAAGACTTTTTTTAATGTTTCACATTTGGGATTTGATTAGAATTTGCTAAATGGAGCTATACAAACTAAGGGATTTCCTGGGTATGTCATTATTTGATTTTGTTTAAATTTGTTTTTTTCTTTACTTTTAAAGATACCTTCAGAATTCTTTAATATTCAAGGAGATGAAGCCCTCCAAAGGTACGCTCATTTTCTTTACTTCTAGAAGACAGTTTTACAAAAATAAATGTTTTAGTTGTGTCTAAAAATCCAAAGCTTCTTACACTGTGGGTCACCACACCTCATGGAGTGGCGAGATGTCAGCAGAGTTTGGTAGTACTAGCATGGCCCCCCCCCCCACACACACCCTCAAAGAAAGGAGGAGGGGGCTGCATTGTCTTATCTTTTGTGGCAGAACTTGGTCATTACAATCATACAATGTTCAGTTTCATTTTTTTGTTCTTTTCCTTCATCGTGGGTGCTGTTTTCCTGACTGATTACTACATCAGTTCATATAAGTCTTTCTACATTCTGAATTTTGTGAGTTGAACTAGAGATCTCTTCTAGCCCTGAAATTCAGTGGTTCTTTATATTCATTATTTATTATGACTCAATAGTCTCATTACATTGTATACCACAATTTGTTAAGCCATTCCCCAGTTGATGAACATATATCCCTTCCTGTCTTCTGCAGCAGTAAATCAATCAGTGGGCATTTATTAAGCAGTACTATGTGCTAGACACTCTGCTTTGTGGTAGGGAGCCAAAGAAAAAGCAAAAACAAACAGTACCTGCCCTCCAGGAGCTCCCATTCTAATGAGGGAAACACGTTCTCTGGAAATAGGGCCATACATAGGAGATGTAAGCTGAGGGAGTGGACCCAGAAAGGCCTTCTCTATTCAGGTATTTGAGCTGAGCCTTCAGGGAACCAGGGATTCTAAGAGGTAGAAATGAGGAGGGAGAGCCTCAAACTGCCCCTTAGTCACCTCCTCTTCCATCTTCAATCTCCTCTTCTCCTCACTGTGCCCCCCATCCCTTCCAGCCATTCCACACCCCCCACTTCATCTGCCCAACTCTTCTTACCAAGGCCGGCTTTGTGTTTGTATACCTGATCTCCTTCCCGCCTGGCTTCTCTAGCAGATTTCCCCCTCAGTCGTCCCTTTTCTCACTCTGGAATCCTGCACAGCTCCCTGTCTGCTGGTTCTTTCCCTGCTACATTCAAACATGCCCCACTGTCTCCTTATGCCACTGTACTCTACCCTCCCCTCAGGCTCTTGTCTTTGTCAGCCCAACTGCTAGAAACAGCTGTCTATATTCATTGTGCCCACCTCCTTTCCCCTTGATGGCTTCTTGGCCCTTTGCAGTCTGATTCCCAAGCCTATCACTCAACTGAAACTGCTCTCTCTCAAGTTGTCAGTGATCTCTTACTTACCAAATCTAATGGTCTGTTCTTAGTCCTCATCTTTCCTGACCTCTGTGCAGCATCTGTCATGGGTGACCTCCCTTTCTTCCCACATAATTCCTCTCTAGTCTGGATTTTTGTGAAACTCCTCTCTCCTGGTATTCTTCTGATTTTTAGAAGACTGTAGAAGCCCCGGGAGCCAAAGTTTACTGATGTGGGGCGAGGCAGGGGAGATGATGAAAGGGGATCTCATTGCTGCTTGCCCAATGTTTTAATTGTTCTTCCTTCCTTTGCTGACTGTCTTCCTCTCCTTGACAGTGGGTGGGTCACAAAGCTCTGTCCAACATCCTCTCCTCTCTTTTTGGAGACCTCATCAGCCACTATGGGTAAAATGATCATTTCTGGGCATATTACTCCAAGCCCTATTCTCTCTCTGGAGCTTTATTCCCTCCTGTTGGACTTTTGAACTGGATATTCCAGGGACATCTCAAACTTTATCCATCCAAAGCAGAACATATCCCCCCCTAAAAACCCAACCCTCTTTCAGTCCTGTTTCTGTCAAGGGCAAGCTGATCTTCATCTCCTCACTCCCCCCCATCCCCATGGCCATTTGATTTCTGGGTTTTATTATTTCCATCCCAGGAGCATCTCTCATAACTTTCTCCCTTTTAATCTCACAGCTGCTACACAGACTTCAGTTGCTCCTCACTTTGAGCCTGGGCTATTGTGACAGCCTCACATCTCTACCTCAGTTCCCTCCCCACTCCATTACATCCTACACCTAGCTGCCAGAATGTCAGCACATCGTCCTCCTCTCCTCAATAAACTTCCCTGTTGTTTCTGTGATCTAAATTAAACTCCTCTGGCATTTCCCAACCTGGTCCCAGCCCACTTTTCTAGCCTTATTCTACCTTACTTCCTTTCCTACACTTTGTGGTCTAGTTTTCTTTTTCCCACATTTCTGTGTGCTTTCTCACAGGCTGTCCTTCATTCTTGGAATCCTTTCTCTCTTCATCTATCTCAGGCACTCTCAGGCATTCCTTTAAAAAAAATGTTTTATTCAGAATTTAACCCCCCAAAAAGGGGGTTGAAATTGCAAATCTTAGTTATGTACAGCTTGCTTTTCTTAAATTAAAATATATAGTAAATTCAATATATAATGTTCAAAATTGTCCTGCTTGTCTGAAATTCTTTCTATTCTATTCTACACATTTTATTTAAAAAAAAAAAGATACTTCATACAGCCTTTCCTAATTTCCCCCAGCTCCTAGTGTTCACCCTCCCTAAACTACTTCCTTTATTTTATTTCTTATGTATGGATCATCTCCCCCTGTAGAATATAAGCTCCTTGAGTTCATGGTCTGGTTTCCTTTTGACTTTGGGTCGCTAGCATATGATATAGTACAAAATTAGAACTTCCTGCTTTGTCACAAGTAAGGAGGACTAAAGTCATTTGGGCCCAGCAGCATCCTTTTTTGCTTTCCCTTTTTAATGTCATTATAACAAGTTTTCTTTGCCATTTTTTGATAGGTGTATTTAAGGAGCATGTGAGTGTGTATACATACATATATGCTTTTTATATAAAGATATATGTACATATGATTATACTTAAGGGAATACCTTTTCTAAAGAAATTGAAGTTTCATTTATACTTTATGTAATCTCATAGTATTTTATCATTTATTTTAAATATAAGTGGATTTTTTTCCTTTCTGTTATTTGCAGAGTTCTATATCTCCTCCAAATACGTCCCATTGATTTTAGTTCAAGAATGTTATTTTTGGCTGCAACATCTGTGTCTGTAAGTTTACACAAACTCACAACTGAGTTTTTTGCTTCTCACATTTGAATCTTAAGATCTTAGGTTAGAGCAGCTTTAAAGGGAGTCTAGTCTTGCCCATTAGCTGAAAAGGACACCCCTCTGTGACATGCCAGATGAGGGATCCTCCAGTCTCTGCCTGAAAACCTGGAGTGAGAGGGAGTCCATTGCCTCCCAACGTGGTCCATCCACTTTGAGACTTTTAGGAATGTTTCCCCGTGTCAACCTAAGTCTTGTCTCTTGCACACTTTCACCTGTTCCTCTACTTCTGTCCTCTGGGGCCAAGCAGAGCCAGGTGAGTCCCTTCCCTATGACAACCCTTCAGACCCTCAGGGGCAGCCTTTGTGCCCCATTTTCTTCTGTAGGCTAACTAGTCCTAGTTTTTTCAACTATTCCTCATGTTATTCTTTTTTTACATTTTTAGATTTAATTTCTCTAAGAAATCTGTATGATTCATAATGAAGTCATTGCTTACCACTAGATTTCTAGAAAGCAAGTTGTCCATTATAAGCCATATGAACAGGGCATTGCTACTCAGTGTGGGCTCTTGTCGCAGTCTTTGCTCCAGTTGCATTTTCTACCCACATCCCTGGCAGAGTCCATGTATGGTGGTGCATGCCACTGCCCTTTGGCAGGACTAATAGATTATAGAGAGGAAAATCTGCTTCTCCAAAGAGCCTGGGCTGTGTATCTTAGTGAGGCCACCCTGGTCTTTGAGCCCTGTTCGGGTTGTGTTTGTTATCTAAGTCTGAGCAGGTGACATTTGCTGCATCAGGCAAGAATGAACAGATTGCCTTCTTGCTTTTCAGATTCGTCCTGTAGGTCAGTTGACATTTGCCTATAGAAGACGAGCTCTTCACTGTCTCTTATGTCTGGCAGACAGGGAAACAATTGAGTCTCTCTTCAAAAAACCTTTTGAGGAAGTAAAGTAAGTAGAATTAAATTTGTAGCAGAAACATGTATATTCTAACTCTTTGAAAAATCAATAAAGCCTAATTCATTTTAAAAGATTTTTGCCTTTGACAATTATAAATGTTAATAAACGTGATTAATCATTTGAGGGTATCATGCAAACATTAATAAAAAACTAAAAATCTCTTTTTAGGACAGCTAGGTGGTGCCATAGTGCATAGAGCACCAGGGCTGGAGGCAGGAAGATATGGTTTCAAATGTGGCCTCAAAACTTACTAGCTGTGTGACCCTGGACAAGTCACTTAACCCTGTTGGCCTCAGTTTCCTTATGTGTAAAATGAACTGGAGACGGAAATGGCAAAACCACTCCAGTATCTTTGTCAAGAAAACCCCAAATGTGGTCAGGGAGAGTCAGACTGAAACAATTAAACAACCACAGCAAAAAAAATCTCTTAAAGCACCCTCACTAACAGAGTGTGTTTTAGCCTTCTTTGCCACTATACACTTATTTATAACTTAATGTTTTTAGAAATGAGAGAAATTTTGGGGAATATTCTAGTTCCTTTTTAATGTTACAACAAATAATTTATTTAATCTACGGTTTTCTCAAATTGTGAATGTTTTCTTTGAAGACACTTAAGTATGATGGGTAGAATTCTTGATTTGGAGATAGCTACTAAAACTCTGGCCCTACAAATACCTCCCTTATTTCTGTTTTCTGTATTTATTTTGCAGATGTTTTCTGAAATGTATCACTTTCCTGGCTGCATTTGAAATGCTGAACATCCCTCTCACATATGAATCATTTCACAACAGTCCTAAAGAAGGAATGATTAAGGGCCTATGGAAAAATCATAGCCATGAACCTATGGTATGTAATTTGAGTCAATCAGGTAAATTTGAAACTTTTTCTGGGGCTAAAAGGGATCAAAGGGGTCTTCTTGTAGCTCTGAATTTATTTTTTCTCTCCCGAGATATTTTCCCCTTCATTAGAAGTTAAGACTTTTGGAAGCAACTGATGTATAAAAATAATGTTAGTGCATATATAAACCCAGGTTCAGTTCTTTTTTATATAAGATTCAAAATTCTCTCTAGTTTTTAAATGGACAAATGAATAAAAAAGTTTTTATTAAGTGCTTGCTCTTTTATTATTTTGGAGGGGAAAAGGCAAAGCAATGGGGTTAAGTGCATCGGCAGCTGTAGCTGGGGCGCGATGGCGGTGGGTGACAGCTTAAGTCAGTGATAAAGTGACATAATGATAGAATATAGGCTCTCGGAGAGCAGGATTGTTTGATTTTGTCTTTTGTTTCCAGGGGTTGGCACAGAGTTTAATGAATGTCTGACTGATAACATGATTCCTTTTCTTTGGCTTCAGGCTGTGAGATTGGTGACTGAACTTTGTTTGGAATACAAGGTCTATGACACTCAGCTTTGGAGCAGCCTGCTGCAAAAGCTTCTCGGCTTTAACCTGGTAAGGCTCGTTCCTCTACGGGAGAGAAGATGTGATTTTAGCAGAGAATTTCTTAAGAATTTTACATCAGTGATGGTTGTTATTACCTAATGCAGACATGTAAATTTAAAAAATAACCTCTATTAAAAGCACCCACTATGGGCTAAGGCCCAGGCTAGGCTTTCAGAGAGATAGAAAGAAAAATAAGGTGTACACTCCTACACAAATCCCTCTGTTTGGAAAACCTGAACAGATTGACATGAACTGATGCGAGTGACATGAACAGAACCAGGAGAAAGTGTACACAATAATACCAACACTGTGTGATGACCAACTCTGATAGACTTAACTAACTATTCTCAGCAAGCAAGGTTATAAGACAGTGCCAAAGGGCTTATGATGGAGAATGCCATCCATATCCAGAGAAAGAACTATGGAGTCTGAATGCAGCAAAGCAGACTATTTTCTCTTTTGTGTTGTTTTTTTCTTTCTCATGGTTTTTCTCTTTTGTTCTGATTCTTCTTTCACATGTCTAATGTGGAAATATGGTTAATATGATTGTAAATGTATAGCCTATATTAGATTACATGCTGTCTTGGGGAGGAGAGGGAGGAGATTTGGAACGTAAAATCTTATAAAATTGAATGTTGAAAATCGTCTTTGTATGTAAATGGAAAAAATAAGACACTATTAAATGGGGGGAAAACATACAAAAAAACCCAAGGCCCTCTGTTCCCTCAAGGTGCTGAGACTCAATTCAGTAGGGGAGAAAAAGCACGTAGCTATTGATAGCTTAGACAAATGATCCTATTCTGCAAAAACTCCACTAGGTGACCCACCTTCCATAAATGGATATGGTACAATCTGGTGTTAAATCTCTTGATGCCAACTTGTTTACAAGAGCTGTTGTTAAACTTGTACTTTAGTCTTTCACCAAGCGAAGATTTCATCAGTCTAGGGACTTCCTCTGTCAATGGAGATTGCAGACCCTCCGTACTATAATAATAACTATAATAAGCATTTATATAATGCTCTAAGATTTGCAAAGTACTTGCAAATATTATCTCATTTTATCCTTGCAACAACCCTGGTAGGAAGGTGCTATTATTATCTCCCTTTAATAGATGAAAAACTGATGGAAACAGATCAAATGACTTGCCCCGGGTCACACAACTAGTATGTGTCTAAATCAGGATTTGAACTCAGGTCTTCCTGATTCCAGGCCTATTAATCTATTTTGCCTCCTAGCTGCCTCTAATAGCCTATCTTCATGAATTGTTGAAAACATCAGCCTCCTAGTGACCAGACCTCTAGTGATGAGCTTCTGCCTTTACCTTGGCTTGTCCTCAGATGACAGAGACATGTTGTGGGCCTTTTCTTGGAACCTTTCAAACCTGGCCACACATAGTAGGTCTAGTTTGTGTTCCATCAGCTTAACCTCTAAGAGCCCAGGGTCCCTTTTAGGGCTGCTGAGACTTTGGAGTAGGACATAGGAAACTTAAAGATGTTTGGAGACAACTGGGAAGGGAAGTGTGAGAGCTGGCTGGCCTTGGAGTCAGGAAGACTGTACTCAGCCCTGCATCATGTTTCTATATAGAGCTCTTTGATCCCAGGCAAGTTACTTCTCTCAGCCTTCGTTTCTTCGTCTGTAAAGTGCGCGCAATAATGCCTACCTGCCATGTTGCTTGTGTGGATTAAATGGGATAACATATTCAAAGTGCTTTACAAAGAGCTATAGAAATGCTAGCTTTTATTATTAAATTAATATGCAAAATGTCTGCACAGATTTCTGGGTAGTTCATCTATATAATTTACAACTATACTCTTGATAGAATATATGTTTTATCTTCAATTATCTTATTTGAAACTGTGGAATAGTAAATTATTCATTGAAATTCATTTTTTTTCCAGATTAGCTATCTAAGGAATGTTTTAACAGCAATTGCCAACATACATTCCTTATGGCAGGTATGTACTTTTAAGAAAATTTTGTGCAGTGGAATTTTCCTGGGTTAAGTTGGATATTTTAGGCTGGTCTCCACCCTTGTGAGGTATGTGTGGTCATCTGGTAGCTACGGTGTGTTCTGTCCCAGAATGAGGGCTCTCATTAGAGAACTCAGGCCCATGCATTATGCTCTGTGACCAAAGTAGCAGTCACGGTTTGGCTCAGACAACTGTGGTTCCACTGACCTTGGGTGGGTGGGGTTGCCTGGTATGATCCATCCAGAGCTGATGATGTTTTCCAGAGTGGGAATCCAGTTAGGAGTTTGTTACTGTGGGCAGTGCCGTGCAGGAATTGTGCATGATGGCTGGTTTGGAGGATCTGCTGCAGACCCTGAATCTGTGGCATGCGTTTGCTTCCTACAGATCCCTTACTTTGGCAGAGCTTGGCAGCAGGTCTCCCAGAAACCACTCATTTCAGGTACCTTCTTTTTTCTCTGGCTTTCCAGTACTCAGGTGTTGTGATTCAATAAGGACATTGCTCTTGTGATGTCCATGTTTTCTTTTTTTTATTCTCAGCCTCTTGCCCACTGAGTCCTACTCAGTTAGCAGCGTGTCGTGAGAGTCTCGTGGTTCTCCTGGAGTAAGTAAAGTGTTATTTCTGTATTTCCAAGAAAAACTTTTAACCTAAGAAAATCTCTAGACAGTGTTCCACTTTTGTTTCAAGGCTGAACCTGCCATGTAAGCCTTTCTCACAGCCTGTCATTTCTTAGAGCCTTTGTGCTGTCTTGTGTGGTACGGAAGGCCAGACGGCGGGAGGCCTGCTGAATTTGGGATCTGGGGACCTGGGTTCATATCCCAGTTCTGCCACCTACTGTCCACGTGCCTTTGGGCAAGTCACAGCCTCATGTATAAAACTAGGGGCTTGAGCTGGATGACCTGGGAGGCACCTTCTCGCTCTGGTCTCTTTTCAGCAATGTCAGTAGCACATTGGTGGATCACTGTTTTTAGTTATTTAGTCGTTTCAGTCATGCTCAGTCACTCTTCGTGAGCCCATTTGGGGTTTTCCTGACAGATACTGGAGTGATTTGCCATTTCTTTCTCCAGCTCATTTTACAGATGAGGAAACTGAGGCAAATGATGAAGTAACTCACCTAGGGCCCCATAGCTAGGAATTGTCTGGGGCCAATTTAAGTTCAGGAAGCTGAGTCTTCCTCACTCCAGGCCTAGCATTCCATCCACTGCACTGCGCGGTTTAGTTTCTGTAAATAAAATTACTATTTTCCCCCAGGATTTATGGAGCACCAAGTAGGTTTTTAACATAAGAAAAACAAATAGTTTTAGACTTGAGACTTCTAGGTCTTTAGAGACAGATACATTATATTATTCAAGGATTCAGCCTTTCAAGCCTGATGGAAATACTCTGTCAGTTAATAAGTATTTATTAAGCACCAACTATGTTCCAGGCACTGGGCTAAATGCTGGGGACAGAAAAAGGCAGAAGGCGGCCCCTGCCCTTGAGGAGCTCAGTCTAATGGGGGAGGCAGCTCACAGAAAGATGAGAACAGATGAGGTCTGGACAGCAGTGAGAGGAAATGGGGAAGAGCTAGAGGAGGGAAGACCCTGATCAGTCCTTTCCCCTGTGGGCCTTCCTGCCTGCTTTCTGTGTGCGTCTCAGATGTTCCTAGTCACTTAGCAGTGGTCTGCCCCATGAGGATGCCCTCCTCAAGGGGCCAGGAAATGGGGCCTTTCTTTTTCTCCCCAGTGCCAGGCACACAGTAAGTGCTTAATAAATGCGTAGTGATCCATAATACATTTAGTTGTGAGTTTAGCCTTCCTTTTCATACCAGTCCATGGGCAATGTCTTGGACGACTTTGGTTTACTTATTAGTTAACATTTAAGCCTATAGTTTTTTAATTCTGTTAAAAAAAAATCTTTTTGGGGGCAGCTAGATGGCGCAGTGAATAGAGCACCGGCCCTGGAGTCAGGAGGACCTCAGTTCAAATCCGGCCTTAGATACTTAAGACTTACTAGCCATGTGACTTTGGGCAAGCCACTTAATCCCAATTGCCCTGCTTTTCCCAACACCAAAAAGCCAAAAAAAAAAATTTTTTTTTTTAAATAATGAAAAGTTGAGGAGGTAAAAAGCAGTTGTGGGAAATCACTGAAGGTGATCAGTGTCTTCTGTAGAAAGTAATTGCCTGTTCTCTTGAAGGTGTCCTGTTTCCATGGACTTGGATATGGTTGGAGTTGCCAAGCAGTATAGCCTCCTGGAGCTTCCAGCCTTTGCCTTGGCCTGCCTCCTGCTGATGCCTCACACAGACAAGAGAGACCAGCAGCTTCAGGTACTGATGAGGTAGAGGAGGGACCCCTGGCCCAGGGTTGTCAGATTCCCCCAGGCCTGCATGGCCTGTCCCCAACTGTGGCGCCTTGATAGAATTAATTAATTTCCTTTGTAGTCTACATTTTTGGGGTGCATTTAAGAACATGATTTTGAGCCGGGGTCCATAGGTTTCACCAGACTTTGCCCAAGGCATCCAAGACACAGAAAAGGACAAGAAGAAGCCCTTTTGGAAGGGAATGTGGCTGCCTGCAATTCAGGAAGAGGTCAGCAGATGGAGTGGTGTCTTGTCTTCAGCACAGACCCCGCTGTACATCCTTTCCTATGGAGACTGTTGTCTAAAGGACCAGAAAAATCCATTCAGACTAAGTCTATTTCTTTTTTTTTTAAAGCAATTGGGGTTAAGTAACTTGCTCAAGGTTACACGGCTAGTCATTATTTATGCGTGGGTGCTCATTTTCTGAGGCTGGATCTGATCTCGGGTCATCCAAACTCCGAGGCCGGCGCTCTTACTCACTGCGCCACCTAGCCGCCCCTTTAGGGCAATTGGGGTTAAGTAACTTGCCCAAGGTTACACGGCTAGGTTTTTGTTTGTGCGGATTAGGTGTCGGAGACCGGCTCCAAACTCAGGTCCTTCTGATTCCAGGGCCGGCGCTCTATTCACTGCGCCACCTAGCCGCCCCAGACTAAGTCTATTTCTTTAAAAAATGTCTTAAAAAATTAATCACATTAAGAGCCATGGGTCTTTTAAAGGAAAAGAAATGTCATTTGAAGCAAGATTCAAAGAAACACCTGAATTTTAGTTACAAAGATGAACTTTATGCACCAGCTTAGAGTTGGAGCGCCTGTGTAAACAGGTGAAAATTAAAGGCCTGCAGGATTTAATTAGTAGCTCAGAACTACAGGAGAGACCTTATGTAGCAGCACAGATATTACCCCATTAAGCAGAGCTCAGGTGAAGGTGGAATTCCTCCTTAGCTTGACCCTGAAGATCTTTGACGATCTCTAGCAAACCTGTCTTTCTGCTCCCCACATTTCTGGAAAATTGGATTCTTTGCCACGCCCAGAACTTGTTCCAAGCTTGCCTCTGCCTGCACCTTTGTTCGCACTGTCCTGCTCACCCAGAAGCTGTTCTCCCTCTTTCTAACTTTAGCTCCCAATGACCTCTATCCTTTGGGTCTCAGCTTGGGTACCACCTCCTCCCCAAAGCCTTCACAGATTTCTCTAAGTGAAGTATTCCTTCTGTTCTCGAGGCTTTCATAGCACTTTGTTCCTCTTTTATGATGTTCATATTCCACAAATGTGTCACCAAATCAACAAACATTCATTAAGTACCTACTGTGTGCCAGGCACTGTACTAAAGTTGTACAGGGAATTTGAAGACAAGGGAGTTGAGCAGAGCAGTTGTTTGGACTTACTTTGAAATCCCACAAGGTAGCAAGTAGGGAGTAGTGCTTCCGTCACACTTTGGGGAGGCACAGAGACTCCAGAGGCTGATGGCACAGGCACTAGGGTGGGGAGCCCGACAGTGCTGAGGAGAAGACTGAGGAGGGCTTGGGCAGGACCCCAGGAGGTGGAGGTGCTCTCCAGGGGCAGGAGGTGGGGTCCCCTTTCTATATTTGGTGGTGGGAATGATTGACTCTTATCCACACCACCTTAGGCTTAGCTCATTAACACATCAACATCTCAAAGTTACCTATCAAAGTAAGCTATCTTTGGGTTAATTCGTTTGCCTAAAGTGTTCCTGGTTTTAGTGCTCATATCTGGGGCTTATCCACAGTTTACGGATAGATGGATGGGCTGTTACATTAGGCCCTAACTGCCTTCCCCTAATTTAGTGCGTGGTCTCAGGAAGTGGCCTCCATATGAGGCAGCTGCAGTGCCTCTTATGCTCCTGTAAATTTATGAGACAGTTTTCAAGGAACTATTATGTGTCCTTAATTTGTGGAACAGTTGTGACTCCTGTATTCCTCTTTTGCAATCCACCTTCCTGCTGTTGTTAACTTATGCTAGCTACTTATAAACTTACACTAATTTTTAGGGATGAGGTGGGCAGGGGAACCAGAACAAGGTACTATTTCAATACAAACAATTTAGCACCAAAAAAAGGCCCATGTTTTATAATAGTTATTTGTACTTATCTCTTGTCTTATCTCTCTTTCTCCATTATAAATCAATTTAGGTGATAAGGGCTATAGTTATACCTTTTACTTAAGGGGGATGTTGTTGATATCTTTGGTTTTTATAACACCTTTATTTCTGACCATATCCTTTTCCATTCCCTACCTAGCAAGCATTTCTTATAACAGAATTTAAAAATACCAAAAAATAAAAATAGCTAAGTTGTATTCAGGCAGCAAGGTGGTATAGTGGAGTTAGGAAGACCTGAGTTCAAATCCGGTCTCAGACACTTGCGGTGTGACCCTGGGCAAGTCACTTCACCTCTCTGCCTCACTTTCCTTAACTATAAAGTGGGGAAGATATTAGTCCCTCCTTCCCAGGGTTGTGCCTGATACAAAGTAAGCTGTGTAAATGTTGTGATGATGAGTATCTAAGACCATATGCACAGCAGGGGGTGGGGGTGTTTCTAGCCTCTTTGTATCCATGAGGATGAGAACTGTACCATCCTTTCTTTGTATCTCCACATTCGTGTCCAGCATTGGATGTTGCCCATGCTGGGAACTTCATAGAGGTTCGTTTGAATGAATAAACTCAGGCTGAAGTAGTTGGGCAAGGCTTTGTAAAATCTCTCTTCTCTAGGACCCAGGCTGGTCATTCCCAAATGCAGCATTTTAAGAGACAAGAGCATTTCTAGTGTTGAGGAGAACTCACCAGACTGGGGCATGTTCTCAAGCTAATGAAACAGAAGGTGACCAGGTCCAAGGCTAGCACTTGGCTTCATAATGTCATCTGTGCAAGAGCAGAAAGGGGACCATGTGACCAGGAAGTCACTGATGTCAAAAACACCCTTGTGGTTTTAATGAGGGAGGTGTGACATGAGAAGGCAGCTGAGCATTAAACAGTTAACAGGATGTGGGATCTTTCCCCCCTCCTTCAGACACCCTGATGTTGGCTGAGGAACCCACTGTCCTCCCAGACACCCCAGTAGGACATCCGAGTTGTCTCTCTCACTGCAGTCATTGGCCCCCACAACATCTCTCCCACAGGCACCCCTTCCCTCTGCTCATATGGCCAGACCCTGTTACTTCTCCCCTAGATGGCTGTAATGGCCTCCTGATTGGCCAGCCTCCTACTTCAAGGCTCTCCTCCCATGCGTCCTCCACATAGGAATGAATGAAAAAGTCATTGCTGGGGGCCAGATCCTACGCTACTTTCTTGTGATACAGAAACAAAAGTGAACTAATCCCTGAGGGAACACACATGGGAGATGGGAACTCACAGAGACTGGCTGTGTTGATTACAGTCCCCAGGCAAGAAGTGGGAGGTTGGGGGCCAGGGACGACATTGGCCATGCTCCAGTCAGCCCAGGGTGAAGAGGAAAGCACATGGTCTGGACATGTTCTTCCTGGAGCAGCAGCTCCAGAAACAGCTGCTGTATGTGTGACCAAGACTCAGGAGCCTTCCTGGGCTCCCTTTTGCTTCGGGGATAAAATTTTAGTTCCTCAGCTTAACATTTCAAGCCCCGGCTCCAGCCTCTCTGTCTAGGACTGTCATGTAGTTCTCCCTTTCACATGCTATAATCGCATCCATCGAAGCTGGCTTGCCTGCTCTCCCCTGGAAATGACCTTCCCCCTGCTACCTCTGTACTTGTGCAGGCTGTCTCCAAGCCAGGCGGTGTCTTCCTTCTCTCCTTCCCTTCTTCCTTTAGAATCCCTCTGTCCTTCGAGGCTTAGCCCAGGTGCCACCTCCTGTAGGGGGCCTTCCCAGCTGCCTCATGTGTTGGCACACCCTTCCTCTCCAAATGTATCTTGTGTTTGCTTACATGTGTAAATGTTTGATCTCCCCCTTGCTCCCAGGAAGATGTCAGAGACTGTTTCCTCTTCTCTTCATATCCTTGCCACCTTGCCCAGTAAGAACCTGTTAGATTGAACTGAAATGAACTCAGCTGTAATTCATCATTGATGAGCAATGCTGGCCATCATCTCTTCTACCTTTAATTCTCCTTAAGGCTTGGCAATTTTCAAGTGGAAATGCTCCAAGCGTGACTTAACTTACTAGTGAGGATGCTGCTTTCTTTTCATCCCTTTTTTTTCTTTTTGGAGGGGGGAAGGTAGGGCATTTGGAGCTAGGTGACTTGCCCAAGGTCACACGGCTTGTTTTTAAGTGTCTGAGGCTAGATTTGAACTCAGGTCCTCCTGACTCCAGGGCTGGTGCTCTATTCACTGCGCCACCTAGCCGCCCCATCTTTTCATCACTTTGGAGTCTCTGCTGTTGGTTTTTCATGCTCCGTTTTTTCCCACAGAATTTCTTGGCCTGGTGTAATGCTGAGACTGTCTTACAGCAAGTAGATGAACATATGAATACTGGCCGGCTGGCAGGGTTTGCCTGTCAAGTGAGTGACCACTCCTTTTGACATCGCAGATTCTATCTTAGGGGTGACAGCTGGCCCTAAATGAGGACTGGAGTGTTCTATCTTCCAGATTGCCAAGGGGCAGCCTGGCATAGAGGGAGAAGATGCTGAACCCAAGTTCATCACTGACCCTTCCTAGCTGGGGGGGATGGGGTGGGCTTCTTCACGTCACTTCCTTGGGCCTCAGACCGAGGCCTGGACTGATAAGATCAGTGGAGAAGCTCTTCTCTGTCTGTGTCACTGCTCCTTATAGCCTTCCTTAGCACAGTCACGTATTCAGATGTGTATCTCTGGCTATTGTGTCTTTTTAAACAGATTTATCCCCATGAAATACAAAACAGTAAACAGACGCTATTGAGACTTTGCTGTCATATCATGTACCACGAAGGATTTGCCCCCCCCCCCCCCCCGAAAAAGGGCTTTACTGTAGCATCTTGTGTATGGTGAATACCTTAGCTCAGGGTGATGGCCTGGGGTCTCTGGCACAGTTCAAACAGAGGAAAACTTGTCATTTCACAGGTGAGGAGTTTTATTCTGAATCACATCATAAACAAGAGGCAGTTTGGGGTGCTGGCAAACACAAAATACTTTCCACTGTTGAAATCACAAGTGATAAGTACCCAGAAGGTCAAGGAGCTGGTGAACTATCTCGTCCAAGATGACAGGTATGTCTTCCCAGAAAGATGCCTTGGGATGCCTCCTATGTCTGAAGTGAGAAACAAGACAGACAACTGGATGGGCTTGAAGTTCCTTAGGTTTGAGACTAAGGGGGTGGCTAGGTGGTGCAGTGAATAGAGCACTGGCTCTGGAATCAGGAGGACCTGAGTTCAAATCTGGCCTCAGACACTTAACACAAAAACTAGCCGTGTGACCTTGGGCAAGTCACTTAACCCCAATTGCCCTCCAAAAATAAAAAATAAAAAAGAGACTAAGGAAGAAGGCTGATATTTGAATCAATAATTGTATGTCAGCAACCCAAAGGGTCCTGCTAGAGGAGTGCTCTCCCTTCCCAGAGTAGGATTTGCCAGCATTTTGTGAGAATGCTGAGGCCTGGCTTGCATTTATCCGTAACTGGTCAAGCCATTTCTTACAGCTCTTCTCCAGTGTGACTAAAGCTGGTGGTGGTTCCAGGTTATTTGTACTGCAACCAAATAAGCTCTGAAGCATTAACGAGATCCCTCTTTTTATTGTGTAGTTTGGATGAAGCCTCAGTCCTGATAACGGAATACTTAAAGCAGTGTGGGAGCCCTGTGCCCCCAGATATAGCTCCTTGTGACATTGTGAAGGTAAGATGAGTATCTGTGACCATTGGCAGTGACCTTCCCTTCCAAAATGCACATTCCTGGTGTCCTCAAGTGGAGAGTTTTCTTTATTAAGATTGTGCACATGGTCTCAGACACTTAACACACACAAACAAAAACCAAAAAAAAAAAAAAGATTGTGCGCATGGTTGGGCGGAACCAAGATGACGGAGTAGAAGCAGGAACTTATTTAAGCTCGCCCCCAATTACCTCAAATACCTGTAAAAAATGACTCTAGGATTGTGCGCACGTCTCTGTGTGTGTGTGTGTTTACAATCTTTTTGGCTGCATAAACTTCAGAACTTGGTTATATTTTCAGTGAAACTTTGAAATACAGATTATAGCAGTATGGTCTGTTGGGAAAAGTGTCCTGGTGAGTCAGAAGATTCAGCCTCTTTCAGCTCTGTGATTGCCCATGGAGCTACATTTTCAATAGAAGAACAGGTGTTGTATTGATAAGCAAACAACGAAAATGATAATGCCACTGGCAAAGTGGAGCTTGATGACATGGAGGCCCTGAAGGGTGATGGGCAGAGGCTTGGCCTTGGACTCTGACACTTAGCAGCTGGTTGATTGTGGGTCAGTCACAGCCTCTCTGTGTTGTTGTAAGTGGGTTTTAGTTTGGGTTGGTGGAGGGTGGGACATATACACAGGATCTTGATTCTAAAGCTTAGAGGCCATCTTGTCCAACCCCCTCGTTTTACAGGTGAGGAAACTGAGGCTTAGGGAGCATAAGGGACTTCCCCAGAGTCATCCAGGTGTTAAATATCAGTGGCAGAATTTGAACTCTGGAGCCAAATCTTCAGTTTCCAATGTGCCAGTGGACTTTAAACCCAAGTGTAGAGCTCAAGTACAAGTTGGAAGTCTTTCTTTAGAATGTGTTGTAAATGAAGCTTTATTAACACATCTTTGGTCCCTTTTTACTCTTCATTTCAGATCAGACCAAACACTTTTGTATTGATGGTGCAAGACTGTTTTTCCTCAAGAAAGGGAAAGTTGATTCAACAGAGCAACTTAGAAAATAAAATTAGGAAGTAGGAAAAAAATTGCTTGTGCCGTCTGGAGATTGTTTCAGCCTTTCCTTTGTCTTGCCTAACCTACAAGGGTCAGAAGAGCTTCTTTGCATGTGCATTTCAGCAATCCAATTAAGTTTTTAAACACTGCTTGAAGTTGCAAAATCTTTTTTCTTGTGGATAAAAAATTATTAAGAATTCAGACTCGCAGTTATTTACTCTCTCTCTTTTCTCTCCCTTTAGACGTTTCTAAGTGAATCAAAGTAATCACCACGAATGTCATACAGGAAGAACAAGTAGAGGTTTGAACTTGACATTCACTGATAATGGACATTACTGTGTTTAAACATTTATTGTGCAATAGTGGATGGAGCCACTTGTCACGTGACATGGAGCATCCCCGTGAGTCCATGCACTCTGGCCTCTGGGCCATCTGAGGCTCAGAGACCACAGACCTCTCTGACATGCCCCACATGCTTCTAGAATTTGGTGACTGCGTCAACATGAGAATTCTCTTTCCTTTTATTTAAAGGAAAAGGGGAGGACAGGGCAGTTCTCTGAATGTACGCTCTGCTTTGTTGTCAATATTGTTATTGTTTTGTTATCCTCAATATGTTACTTTTGTTGAAGGCAATTGGAAAAATAATGCTTTGTCAATAGTATAAAACTTAGATTCCTTATTTATTCTTCTCCATTTGTAGCCTAAGACATTTTTTGATTATTCACATGACTAAACTGTTAGACTGTAATTTATTTTTGTTCTGACCACTGAGTAATCATTACTGACTCAATTTTACATTAAAGACCAAATCACATCACAACCTGCTCCAACATTCTTTACTGATATTTCCCACCTCGTTCCAGATTTCAGTACAGAGAAGTAGGCAGCAGGCCACGTTTGAATGTTGTTTGCCTTTTGTTCTCAAAGAGGGCCATGACACCAGGGAGGTGATGCCTGCAAGTGAATTGGATTTAAGTGAGGCAGGGTTGTACTGTGGCTCTGCCTTTCCTCACTCCTCTCAGGCTCGCTTTTTCCTCCGGAGCCATCTGGGTTCAGTGGCCAGATATCAATTGGATGAGTGGAGGTGGCCCTTCAAGCCAGCCTGAGGGCCTTTAACACCTTCCTTCTCACCTTGCTTCTGACATCCTGATCTCTGAGTGCAGCATCCTGCTTCTAGATTTGTTGACTAGATGAACACCTCTCTTCCCTTGAGCCCTCAGGGCCCCCCAAAGATATCAGAGGCTGGAAGTAGCAGAACAGGGTCTCTGGAATGATAGAGGTACTTTCCTGTCTGCAAGTTCCCTATGCCATGGAAATCACAGATTTAAAAACAGGACATGCAAAACGTGTAAAAAACTACCCAGTATAACTTGTTTAATACTACTTCAAGCCAGTGAGGCGAGAGATCACTTATGTTGTACAGAGAATTTCACAGCTCACGGATTTTGAGCTATATTTTAAATGAACCTCTTTTTAATTGGTAACTTCTGACTGGGAAACTCTTGCTCCAACTAAAAAGAGAAGGAGAGAGAATGGAATTAAAACAAAGCTACTTGTCGGGAGCTTTACTTAGTTTCCCAAAGTGAAGTAGGGGATAGAAATGGCAAGCCTGACTTGGAGTCACATAGACCCAAGTTCAAATCCTGTGCCAGAGCCCTAGTTGTGTGAACCCAAGGCAAGACACTTACCCCTGTTCAGCCTTTGTTTCCTTATCTGTAAAATGGAGATTAGAGACCCTGCATCTTAGGGTTGTGGGGATCAAATGAGATAGCATGTACAGCCCTTTGTAAACCTGAAAGCCAAATGCTAGCTATTGTTACTGAAATTGCTTTCTTATCCTCCATCTTTTAAAGCCAATACTGTTAGGATTATAGTGATGCCTGCAGTGTGGTTAATACGCAAAGCCAACAGTCAGGAAGGAAAGCAGGCCCAGAAACCAAGAAACCCAGAAGTACAAGGAATGGGCATTAGCCTTGCCCTAGGGTCGTCTTGGATCCATCCACGGTTCTGCCCTTCATTCCCTCCTCCTTGGTGGCTGGGCTGGAAAGCACAGTTGGCTTTGCAGAGAGTGACTATCCAAGCAGAGGATGGGGGAGACCTGCAGAGACTGCAGTCCTTATTTATGCAAAAGCTGAGGCCTGAAAGGAAGCGCAGCGTGAATCAGCAGTGGGATGGGGCTGCCAGGAAATCCTAATGTGCTCTCAGGAAACATGGAACATTTGGAGGCCAAGGTGTATGTAGAGGGGAGCAGGATGTACTGGCAGGGAGGGAAGCCATCTTCAATTTGGAAGTGATGGCCACAATCCAGGTACAACGTAGTAAGAGCCTTGCTTGCCTTAGGGAAGCTGGGAATATAATGGTCGCTATCTGTGAAAGGCAGCTTGGCCTAGTCTTAACCTGAGGTCTGTGAAATAGTTATGGGTTTGTTTGTTTTTTTAATATTCTGATATCTGTCTGTATTTCAGTATAATTGGCTTCCTTTGTTAGCCTGGGTACTTTATGAATTTAAAAACATTATGAGAAGGGGCCCATAGTCTTCACCAGATGGGGGGTCCAGAACACAGCAGAAGTAAAGAAGCCCTGACCTAGTTGCTTTAGCCAGGAAGATGTGCATTCATATCCTAGGAGTGACCCCAGCAGGTCACTTTGACCTTTGAAGGTTCCGGATAACTCTCCTAGATGGCAAGTTTCAGAAAAGGTGCATTGGTAGAGGGAGCTCCTCTCCAAAGCTCCCCACACCTAGACAGTCAAGGCCCGTTCCCTAGCCCCCATTGGGTTTGCATACTGAGGGGCTCGTTCAATTAAGTCATTATAATGACCAAGTTTGGCATAAGGAAGAAGTGAGAAAATACACGTCTCTTTGCAGAGGCGGCTGTCACACCCCACTGGTCTCTTGGCTAATATGGCAGAACAGCTTGGCTTCTTCTTTTACTCTCTGTAAAGGATGGCTTGCTCACTGTTTAAGGGAATGATGTATTTGAAAATGAAGATGATAAGAAAAAAGTTATTTTGAAAGCCCCCAAAAGTGTCCTGTACCTTTAAGGGTTTAATCTGACTGTGGGTTGTAGGGAAGAGTAAAGCTTAGTATAGGGCAAGGACTCTCTACATTCACTATCTTACTTTACTGTGGGCTAGTCACAGAATCTTTCTGGGTCTCCATTTCTCCATCTGTAAAATGAAGGTATTGGACTGGATGATTTCTGACGTCTGTTCTAGGCCTATTACTTAGAAGTACTTTGCCTATTTGATTGATACATAGAGACAATAACATCGACTTTTAAAAGTTAAGTGGATTGTAATTTATATGACATATTACAAGTGACCATCTTTTTTCTTAGAGTTAATGGGAAATCAGGAAGCATTTTAGTTATGAGAACTCATCCCCAAACCAACAAAGAAAACAGGGGTTTTGAGGCTGAAGTTTCTTAAGGATGTTATATGGCCCTTTTCCTGGGTATAGCTGTTAGGGAAGGAAAGGCTCATGTGGGGGCACTAGAATGCAACAGATGGGAATGAATTCCCTGAGTCTGGCCAAGTGATTCCCAAGAGCTGAAAAGGAGCCTAACATTGATTTCACTGCTCAGCTAAGCAAGCCCCCATGCATTTGTGGGCTAGAGGCCTAACATCTTTTGGAATACAAATTTATCTTCAGCATTTGTTTAATGAGATAAAGTGGATAATTAGCCATAATGTTTATTTTTAGCATCTCCCCACAGGTTCCAGAGGGAAATGAATGTTTTAAATGCTTCGTTATTTAATGAGCAAATGATAGCACCTGCTTTACTTGATTAGCTACAGTCAAATTAAGTGTACCATGTTTAATTTTCATGATTTTTGCTAATTCTACTGTCATGGCTAACTGTTGCTTTGTACTAGAAGCTGCCCAGGTTCAGCCCAAGACTTGAGCAGAGTGTAATTGGCCTTGGGCATCCATGGTAGGCCCTCCCAGCTTAGAAATGGTTAAGTCTTCTCTTTGAGGATTTTTTCTGCTAATTGATCAGCCAATCAAACAACAGGCATTTATTAAGTGCCTGCTGTTTTCAGCACACTGTGCTAAGAGCTGGAGGGAGAAGGAAAAAGCAAAAAGTGTCCTGATTGTTAGAAGCTTTGAGTTAGAGCAGATTCTCCCAGTAGGTGGAAAAAAGGTCCCAAGCCAGAGTCCCAGCTCTGACATTTGGAACCTGTGTGACTTTGGACCAGTTACTTCACCTCTTGACACCTACCATTCTTTATCTTTAAAATGAAGGGGATGAATTTGTTGATTTTTGCTAATCTACAATCTGGTGATTTTTCCTTGTACAAATCTATCAAAGAACTCCTTCCATGGTCTGTGACAATGTGACCTTTGGATCAATAAATGAAGCTGAATAATATTGGGAAGTGGGTAAGCATGCTGTTTATTACCAGGACAGCTTTGGACAAGTCACTTAAAATCTTCATGGGTCTGATTCTTCATCTGTAAAATGGAAGAGCTAGGGTCAATAAACTCTGAGGTCCCTTCCTACTTTAAATCTATGATTCCTGGCAAATGGTCATCCAGTCCCTGCTTGAATACCCTCTGAGAAGAAATGACAGAGTGAGGATTTGGACCCAGGACCTCTAATGGCAAATCCAGCATTCTTTCTACTTCTCTACCCTGCAACATTATACAAAAGGGACTCTTGCTCAAAACTCTACAGCTCCTGAGGACCCTTCTTACTCTTGAGTCTATAATTCTATAATAATATATAATAATAATAATATTATTGACATTTATGGAAACTAGAAAGGGTCCAAAGAAGAATGATCAGATTGGTGAAGGGCCTTGAGATCATGGAGATCACTATCTTCAAACTTAAATTGGTTAAAGAAATGACAGTTGGGTGGTGGAGTCAAGATGGCGGAGTAGAAACAGGACTTCCACACAGCTTCAGCTTCCACCTTCACCAATTCATGTAAAAGGGGACTCTGAACAAACCTTGGAGCTACAGAACCCACAAAATGACACAGAGAAGCTAAACTCCTACTGAGGACAGCCCAGCAGCCCGGTAGGGAGCGACCTAGTGCAGTGCTTTGGGAGCTGACCCCAGCCCCATGTCAGCCAGAGGTTTTAGCCACAGGGCAGCCTGACCAGCAGCTGGCTGGAGGGACTTTAGAACACCAGCAGCTGTGGCCGTTTCCAGAATTATCAATGCATAGATGCTAAGGACAAAGTGAGAGGTCAGTTCATTGAGGCAACGGACAGTGCACTGGGCTTGGAATTAGGAAGACTCATCTTCCTGAGTTTAAATCTAGCCTCAGATACTTATTAGCTGGGTGACCCTGGGCAAGTCACTTAACCCTGTATGCCTCAGTTCCTTATATGTAAAATGAGTTGGAGAAGGACATGGCAAGTCATTCCAGCATCTTTGCCAAGAGAACCCTAAATGGAGCTGCAGAGTGTTTAATAAATGTGCATCATCTTCCCTCTTCCTTTTCCTCTTCCCCTTCAGTCATTTAAGGAGCTATCACGAGGACAGTATGTTCTTGTTGGCCATAGAATGCAAAACTAGTGACAGGGAAAGGACCAAGACCTTTTCCCTATACCCCAAAAGAATTTGAGTCCCATTTGTCCATTGGCCCTGAGAAACCCCCAACCTTGAATTCTCTCTGAATTTTCCCACTTAATATGGCTTTTTCATGCCCAAATCTGTTACCCTTAACATAGCCTAACCCTCCATTGTCTTTTACCTCCCCTCAATCCCATCAAAATTCCATTCTCTTGGTTCCTGGAATCTGACCTCTAGTCATCCCAGTCCCATCAAGACCATCCCTAAGCCCTCCTCTAGTCACCCCCTACTTGACCACCCCTAGTTCCCTCCCATAGTCTTTCTTGTATGTAAGATCCATCTTACCTCCATGAAGGTGCTCAGATTCATTCTGGCCAGCTTGTCAATACAAGTGTTACAAATGTTCAAATTCCTTAAGAGTCTACCCAATATTGCCAATCTTTAATAAACTTTGCTTTTCTCTGGCTAAAAGAAGGCTTGGGTTGAATCTATTCCATTGGGACCCAGCATGTTGGTATTTTGGGGTCCTGAGCACCCCTAAATCTCAAGATTTTAAACCCCAATCTTAGAAGCAGTCTTGGACTCGATGCAAGGAAGAAAGTGCTTAACAGTCAGAGCTATCTAGAAACAGGATGAATGAATCTTATTTTTAGACAAAGGTAGAATAAATATATAAATTTGTTAGGAATGTTAGAGATTCTTGGTCCAGTTTGGGTTGGCCTAGGCCTCCTCTGAGGCCACTCCTAAACCTGAGATCCTATGGTCTCTTTCTGTATATATAGCCCTTTGTCATTTATTAGTAAGAAAGATAAAGATAAGACATGTATCAACAAGTCAGAAGACCATTACTCTATTGAAATTGCTCTCCAGTCTGTCATGAGATCAACGAGAAATGTATGGTAAGACCGAATCTTGCTTAACCGTAGAATGAGCCCTGCCACCCTGTTATTACATAAAATTAGGGAGTCTTGCAAAATGCCAATTCTTCCTGTCTCTCTGCTATAAAGCTAGCCAGAAAGTGAGTCACTGGGAGAAGAGTGAGGGCAGAATATTTTCTATCTAAGGCTTTGGGAAGGCATTTTCTTTTTTTCTTAGTCTTCCATCCTTAGGCCAAAGAGTCTTTGGCAAATATACCTGGGACTCTTTTCTTTCTTAATGTTGTGTTCATTGTGTCTGTTTAAAAGCCCAGCTTTCTTCAGAGCCCTGGTCAGGTACCTCCCCAGCCCGCAGTTGTCAGTTCTCCATCCTTGAAATGACATTGTATGGCCTTGTATTTGGTTATCTGGGTGTTGTTTGTCACCTATACAAAGCACACCATTAGCCTGTAAGCTTCTTGAGAGCCAGTGGTGAGGTAATGTTTGTCCTTGGTGCCCCCTCACCTGGCACAGTGCCTGGCATATGGTTGGCATTCAATACAAATTAGTGAAATTGAGTCCAGACACCTGGAAATTCTAAAAGACTAGACGCTGGTTTGTTTTTTAAGTTTATGTTGTTTTGTTCCCAATCGCTGACATTCGTATCGCATTTTAAGGTTTGCAAAGAGTTTTGCAAAAATTGTCTCATTTGATCGTCATCACCACTCAGTGCTGTTATTATTTCCACTTTGCAGGTAAAGAAATTGAGGCAGACAGGTTAAATGACTTGCCCACCAACCCCTGTCCATATATTTCAGAATATATCTCTCCTACCTCTGCCCTATGAACCTTTCCTCTTAATAAAGATTTTGAAAGAAAGTAGGAACAAAAGCAGTCCAGACAAACTAATTAATACAAGAAAATACATTTTAAATAAATTTGCTAAATGAATGAAACCGTCATAGACCTTGCCAAATCCCCACAGTACAAATTCTAAACTGGACACGAGGCAACCAGTGGGAGCAGAAGTATTCTCAGGAGGTCGAAGGGAAGTAGTTTGCTACAAAAAACTTTAGAAGGGATGAAAGATGAACATGTCTAGATGTTAATTATCGTTAAAAACTTGAATTTCTACTGTGCTTTAAGTTTTCTAATGAACTACCCCCACAACTGCAAAGGACCATGGACAGGACACATTTTCTTTACCTTATTTTGTGAATGAAGAAACTGAAATGGAAAAGCTATGGGCTGTTCCCATGATCATACAACTCTGAGAGATCTGAGGATAGGATTCGAACCTGAGTCTTCACAATATCCACTTAAGAACAGAGCTTCTTAAACTATGGGTTGTGACCCACAATTTCAAAAGCACTGATGGGGTCACAAGTGGAGTGGGAAAAGTATAAGAAGCCCAGCGTATGCACATAGAATCAATCAGCATGTTTTTAGTAACAACCTCTTGTGTGCCTGGCATAATGCTCGGTACTGGGGATGCTGAGGCAAAACCATGTCATTCCTGCCCTTAAGGATATAACATTTTAGCCTAGAGATAATAGCCCTTTTTCTTCAAATGAACCACAAAATGATTTAGGAGAACATTGTGTTATAGCTAAAGAATGATTAGCACCAACTCATTTTGTTCGGCTTTCTTTTTATAGACTTGGTATTTTTGGCCTTGGAGGGATAAATTACTCATAGCTCATATTGTTTTTCCATACAGTCAAATGAAGAAGTTGCAACACACAAGGAGTCCCATCCACTATGTGGTCATAGACCGTTTAATTATTACTTCATTGTTGTATATGGTGTAACAACAAAGCTGGACATCTTATTGACAAGCTAAGTTTTCCCTGTCTGATAAAAGAATGAGAAGCCTTAAACACATTTTAGAACAATCCCAACCCAAGAAGTCTGTGTCACTCAAATTTATAATTTCCATATATGTTTAACCATAATATGAGAAAGGAATTTTCTTAGTTCAATAGGTTGCAAACATAACAAGATAAGAGAGTTGACAAAGTGTCAATTGAAATTACCACCCAGGATATCTGTGTTTCCTTTATCATTAACATGGCATGACATAGTATATGTCCATATAATATTAAGAAAAGTCCCATTATTCAAGGTAGTCTGGTCAAGGTTCTATGTCCTTGGTAGTCATTAACAGAAGAATGCTCTGGTCAGCTTCACCTGGCATTGTAGTGTTGACACAAGGAGGGGCATTTTGGGTTTACTCAGAGAGCAAGACATGTCTCTAATGCCAAAAAATTGCAAAGTGTTATGGTAGATTAAGCTCAGAGTGAGCCACAATGCCTCTCCTGATTGACCAATCCAGGTTTTAAGCCTTTCTCAGATCTTGGGGGTTCAAAATTATTTGGGGAGGGGTCTATACTATCTATCTCTGTCAGTCTGTCCATCTGTCTGTCTGTCTATTATATCTATCCATTTCTTTATCTGTTTATTATATCTATTTAGCTGTCTTTCTATTCTATCTTTCTGTCTCCCTATTATATCTATCTATCCATTCCTTCATCTGTCTGTTCTATCTATCTATCTATCTATCTGTCTGTCTGTCTGTCTGTCTGTCTATTCTATTTATCTATCTACCTAGCTTTAAAAAAGCAGGTTCACAGACCCCAGGTCCATTGGACTAGACTCTCAAGAATTTTGCAACAAAAGTAGTATGGGGGGCAGCTAGGTGGTGCAGTGAGTAGAGCGTTGGCCCTGAAGTCAGAAGGACCTGAGTTCGGATCCGGCCTCAGACACTTAATGCACACACAAACAAAAACCTAGCCATGTGACCTTGGGCAAGTTGCTTAACCCCAATTGCCCTCCAAAACAAAAAAAAAAAAAAAAAGTAGTATGGGGCGGCTAGGTGGTACATTGAGTAGAATACCAGCCCTGGACAGGAGGACCTGGGTTCAGATCTGGCCTCAGACACTTCACACACACACACACACACACACACACAAACTAGCTGTGTGACCTTGGGCAAGTCACTTAACCCCAATTGCCCTCCCCTCCCCCTTCCAAAAAGAAAAAAAAATCAGTGGTAGTAATCCTTTCCAGATTTACTGTCCCCATCCAACCCTTATCCCCTAATCTCTCCTCTATTTATGTTGGGAGGTGACATTTTTCAGGGAACCAAGTAAGACATGTCTTTTTGGCTTGGTATATGAAGAGGAGTTGTTGATTTTGGGGCTTTTTTATCCTGTTTTAATTTTTACTTTGGGCTTTTTGAAAAAATGAAACAGTACAGCAGAGAGGAAAACTAGAGCATCAGCGTTAGTGAGGAAGGAAGAAGACAGTAAACAAAAGGTAGGAAGAGAGATCAGTTGAAGCATGAAGGGGAAGAGACATTTGTCCAGCTGTGGAGGGAGGGGCTTGGGTTAAGTGGTTAGAGGATACTATTCCCCCCATTCCAGGGTTACAGTAAAAGGTCAGTGGAGAGATCACAAGGGAGAGTGTTGGTTTCCCACCACCTATGGCCTCCATTTCCGAGCCATGCTGTCTGGCCATCTTCCTCCAGCCAACTTGGGACCCCGGGCTCAGGCAGGAGTTTCCCTCTTATCTTGCCCAAGATCAGACCGTGATCCTTCCTGGACACCTCCAAGCAATTTGGCCCAGCATACACCTTTCCCCCTTCCCACATCCAACTTCTCCTTTATGTCTTCTCTCCCCTGTTAGAATGTTAACTCCCTGAGGGCAGAGACTGTGGTGTTTATTGTATTTATATCCCTAGCACGTAGCATGGTACCTGGCACATAGAAAACACTTTTTTGGGGACAAAAAATTTTTTTAAGCAATTGGGGTTAAGTAACTTGCCCAAGGTTACACGGTCAGTTATTTGTGTGTGTGTGTTAAGTATCTGAGGTCGGAACCGATCCCAGATCCTCCTGACTCCAGGGCTGGCGCTCTTACTCACTGTACCACCTAGCCGCCCCAGGGGCAAAATTTTTAATTTTAAACTTAAACACAAAAGAAGAAAAGATAAAAACAAATACTAAAACTAAAATAATGCAAACTAAGAAAAGTAAAAAACCATTTCCATGTGCACAGCAAAACAAGAAAGGATTCAAAATAAACAACAGAAAATTCCCATTTCAAGAAAGCCTATACAATAAACACCATGCATTATGTTCAGAGCTGTCCATCTTTTGGCTTCCTTGTACATTTTCTTTCATTCTCGGCTGTGCACTTTTTACTTTGTTTTCCCCTTCCCCCACCACAATTAAGTATATATATATATGTGTGTATACACATGCATATATGTATATACACATACATGCATACACAGACATATATACACAAAGATACACATATATACATACATATACCCACACATACAAAGACTTACACATACACTTAGATATCTATAATCAGTCATATATGGACATATGCATTCATATATATTTTTGTAAGCCCATACTATACTTCTTTGTTCTCTGTTTCTCTGAGGGTGGATAGCCTCTCGTAAACATTTATTATTAATAATAATAGCTAGTGAGGGGAGGCTAGGTGGCACAGTGAATAGAGCACCAGCCCTGGAGTCAGGAGGACCTGAGTTCAAATCCAACCTCAGACACTTAACACAAAATTTAGCTGTGTGACCTTGGGCAAGTCACTTAACCCCAATTGCCCTCCAAAAAGCAAAAAAAATTAAAAATAAAGTAATAACAGCTAGTGCTTATATGATACTTACCATGTTCCAGGCATCATGCTAAGTGCTTTTACAAATATTATCTCATTTGATCCTCACAACAACACCAGGTAGGAGCTATTATTATACCCATTTCACAACTGAGAAAGCTGAGGCAGCCAGAGGTGGAGTGACTTGCCCAGGGTCATACAACTAGCACAGAGGCTGGATTTGACCCTAAGTCTTCCTGTCTGTAGGCCCAGCTCTGCCTGACAATTATTAAATGATTTTCATTCAATTATGCATTCACTTCATGCATTCTGTTTCTGCCTTTGGGCAGTGCGTTCCTTGAGGGCCTGAAGTTTCTTCTTTGTGTGGGTTCGCTAAGCTGACATGGTTGCATTGTCTAGAGCTTGGTAGATGGTCTGAGAGGTGTTGTTACCGCATGCGCCTGCCCTGTGGTGGAGCCAGTCTTCTCAGGCCTTATCTTAGCTGGCCCTCCACCAGCATTCAGTCCATCCTCTGGTCTGCACTCAATGCCTTCCAGCTTGGTGCAGGGCCTGCCAGAGACTGTTTTCCTGTGGTGTGTAGCCTTTGAGAATCCAAGCTCATAGCCATACCAAGATGAGTCATCAGAGGAAGACTCTGGGGCAAGAAACTTTATCTTCTTTTTAAATACCTTGGACTTTATGCTTAAATATTAATAGGAAAAAGCAGAAGACTTTATGCCTAGAGGAAACCAAGTCATGCAGTAGATAGAGAACTAGGCCTGGAATCAAAAAGACCTGAGTTCAAATCCAGTCTCAGACACTAGCAGTATGACCCTGGGCAAGTCACTTCACCTCTCTACCCCACTTTCCTTAACTGTAAAATGGGCATGATAACAGCACCTACTACTCAGGGTTGTTGTAAGGATCACACTGAGATAATATTTATGAAGCACTCAAGCCAATATGCTAGCTATGATTATTATCTATGATACTAGGGTTCGATTGGCATTGGAGCACAGTGTTTCCTCACCGGGCATGCTCTTCACCAGTAAAGTCGTAAATCTAGTCTCCTACTTTCCCCATTCTCCTCCTCTACCCCCCAAAATACTGAAAACAGCATTGAACTCATCCCATCTTGTATGTGGGAAAAAGCCAAAGCGATATCAAGTTACATGAGCAGGGAAGCAAAGAATTTGTGTATAAGAAACAAGTTTTCAAAGGCTTTTTCTCTTCTGTCCCATGCTCTGGCTGGACCATGTCATTGGCAAGAGGACAGCCCATTGTAACCCATGCTGGGTTTGGTCATTGTCATTTAGATGCAATTAAGGTGCCTTGCCCCTGTATCCAGCTCTAAATCAGCAGGATTTCATGTTTTGTTATGAGGTTTTTTTCTTTTCTCCTTTTAATTACCCTTGTTGGTTGTTTTGGAAACAATTCACATTCCAGTCAATTGAAGGCTCCTTGAATAAGCAAACCACCTCTTTCTAGACCATACACTTTGGAGATATTGAGTTCCCTGATGGGTATGAAAAAACACCCCATCTGGAGGAGCGAGTGGAATTTACATGCCTCCTTCCTCTTCTCCTTGGTGTTGAGTTCTCTGTAGGATCAACTCCAATTCAAATGAGTCATGCTGAATTCCTTAATGCTCTTCATTTAACAATCGTTTATTAAACACCTTCTTTTCTGCCCAAAATGTAACTGACCCAATCAGTGGTGTAAAGAAGGGACCTGTCATTTGACTTTGACACAAGTTTCAGCTGCAGGTGACTTGGTCATTTGGTTTTAGAGTTTACATGTTAAACAATGACTTCAGAGTAAGTGCTAGGGTTTATTGAAGTAGAGAAATCTATTAAAAACAGTGTCAAAGCTCAACAAACCAAAGAACACCCATAATCTGTCTCTTACTGTTGACCTCTTTACCCCATCTCACTCTGCTCCCCAACAAAAACTCTTTGGAATGGCTCTACTTCCAGACTCTACTGGGAGTTGAGGGAGAAACAAGCAAGGGCCTCCATACTTTGAGCTGGAGGTAGGCTGATAAATGTTTAACAACTGGCTCTCTAGAAACCCATGTCACCCTTTTAAGCTGAATCTGCATCGTTAACTTTTTCTCCATGGCTTTCTTAAGCCTAGATATCAACAAAACAATCAACCAAGTGCTAATTTGTAGCATGTGTCTATTTCTGGGGTGCAAATGCTATGCTGGAAATTTAACAATTGACTTTCCAGAGCTGGCTTGAGCTGGCTCTAGCATACCCCAGGACCTGAGGAATTCTGGGAATTTCAGGGGAAGACGCCAGAATTAGAGTCACTTTGATGCCTTGGCACTGGCATCCATCATGCCTAGAATGCACTCCCTCTTCACTTCTGCATCTGGAATTCTTAGATTCCTTCTGGGCTCAGCTCGAGTGCCTTTCCATGAAGACTTTCTTGATGCCTCCTTAGAAGCCATGGAGGTGAACCCTTCATTTTACAGATGGAAAAACTGAGGCAAAGGGAGATTAAATGACAGTGTCTGAGTCAGGATTTGAACCTTTCTGACTTCAAAATTCAGTGCCCTATTCTTGGAGTAGGCTTCATCATCTTTTTTGTGTCCCAGACCCTTTGGGCAGTGTGGTGGAACCTATGGACCCCTTTTCAGAATTATGTTCTTAAATGCATAAAATAAAACATAAGATTATCGAGGAAACCAATCATCTGGAAATAATAGTTATCAAAAAATGGTTTTGGGGCAGCTAGGTGGCACAGTGAATAAAGCACCAGCCCCACAAGGACCTGAGTTCAAATCCAGCCTCAGACACTTAACACTAACTAACCATGTGACCTTGGGCAAGTCACTTAACCCCAATTGCCCTGCCTTCCCCCCTCTAAAAAGCAAAAAAAAAAATTGTTTTAAGTCACAAACCCCAGGTTAAGAATGCCTGCACTAACTAGAACATAAGCTCCTTGAGGGCAGGAACAGTTTGCCTTTTGTTTTTATGTCCTCAGCATTTAGCACAGTTCCAGATACATAGTAGGAACTGAATAAATGCTTGTTGATTGAGTGATTGATTTCTTGCTCTGTTTCTCTTCATCCTCTTCTCCCCCAGCCCAGTCATTGGTAAAAGAAACAGAAGGTCGAGAGAGACCTCAGACAGGGAATAGTGTAATCACAATAATTATTAATATAATCACTATAATAATTATTATTATACTTTATGTAGTGAGGAAAGGTTTGCAAAGAACCTTATAAATATAATCTCATCCGATCCACACAACAACCCTAGGAGGGAGATGCCCTTATTATCCCCATTATACAAATGAGGAAATTGAAGCAAGGTTACAAGTCTGCATTGGAACTCAGTTCCTCCTACCTCTCCATCCACTGCATGACATAACCTGGCTGCCTAAAAGAAAGAGTGCTGGAAACGGAGTTGGGAAGACCTAACCCCAGCACTTGCTAGCTGTGGCACCCCAGGCACTCCACTTCCTTCTTTTTCAAGCCTCAGTTTCCTCATCTATAAAGTGGGGATAAGCATACCTACAGTCCCTACCTCTCAGGGTTGCTGTGAAATTCAAATGACATAATTTCTGTAAAAGCCATTGCAAACCTTAAGGTCACATATAAATGCCAGTTGTGGCTTGTTTATCCAGGTCACGTAGAACTTGTTCTAGTGTCAGCCAGTAAGCCTCCAGTTCCTCCTCCTTTCCTACTCCCACCCCTCTGAAGCCTCTCTTGACTCTCCAGGTAGAAAAAGATGGATTCCAAGACTCCATGCCCCCAGTCAATAGGTTGAAGAGAGACCGGTTGGATCAGAAACGTGGGAGGTTCCCATGCTCTTAGGATTTTTTCCCTTCCTTGGACCTTGCTTACTACATTATACCTCTTCCTCTTATGGTCTGGGGCAATTGCTTAATCATTCCAAGCCTCAGCTTCCTCTCAAAGGGAATGAATGAATGAATGAATGAATGAATGAATGAATGAATGAATGAATGAAAAATAATTAAGTACTTACTGTGGACCAGACAATAGTATCAGTCACTGGGGACACAAGAATAAAGATGGAAGGAGGAAAAGGAGAAGTCAGTATTTATATAGTACTTAAAGGTTTGCTAAGCACTTCCCAACTGTTATCTTATTTGGTCCTCCCAACTGTCCTGGGAGGTAGGTGCTATTATTATCCAAGGCAAATAGAGGCGATGTGACTTGCCCAAGGTCACTTAGCTAGTAAGTGTCTGAGGCTGGATTTGAACTCAGGTTTTCCTGATTTCAGATTCAGTTCTGGAAGTAGGGGAACTTGGGTATCTATGGCATGGTTTGGAAACGGCCAGGAGGTGACAACACTTGCCCATACCTCCTTCATAGAAGTGTGAAGAAAGTACTTTTGAAGACATTTTTTATGTAAATATGAATTATTATTATTATTATGACTTTATTAGATGTGGCTGGAACACATTGTTGAAGTCAGGAAGACCTGGGTCCGAATCCTGTGTCAGATAGTGGTTGTGTGACTCTGGGCAAGTCACTTAACTTCTCTGAGACTCAGTTTCCTCATCTGTAAAAAGGACAGAATAACAGCATCTATCAAATGAGATAATTTATGTAAAGCACTTTGCAAATTTTGAAGGTGTGATACAAATGTTAGCTCTCAGGGCTGATATGAGATCAGAGCTTCATTGAAGTGTGTGTGGTCATATCCTCCTGTTTTACTATCTGCTCCCTTATGCATATGTCTTAATTATCTTTGAATCTCCCTTCAATGCCTAGCATCATGCCTTAAACAATGATGCTTGGGGGTGGGGGGAGGGAAGTAAAGGAAATTTGAAAATCAAGGAACTATGGAATTGAATCTTGTTAACTGAAACTAAACTAATAAATTAATAAAAAATGTCAAAAAAAACAAACAAAAAACCCAATGATGCTTAAATAGTTGTTCAAATATTATTTGTTATATAAGAAGGGTCTCAGGGGAGGGAAAGGAAGGGGTGCCTGTTGAAGTTCTGGAGATATCAAGAAATCAACTATGTCACTAAAAATCTAATTTAATGAATTATTAGTTTCTGAAGGAAGGTCTGAAAGAGAAGAGGTATTAGACTACCAAACTGAAGGTCCACAGAGCCATGGTGCTGACCCCATTGTTGTATGCCTGTGAAGCCTGGACAGTCTGCCAGTGCCAGGCCAGGAAACTGAGTCACTTGAATTGTCTTAGGAAGATTCTGAAGATCCCCTGGCAGGATAAGGTACCAGACACTGAGGTCCTTACTCGAACTAAACTTCTAAGCATTCAAACTGCTTCAGAGAGCACAACTCTGATGGGCTGGACACATAACGTACACTTGCCAAAAAGACTATTTTATGGAGAGCTCACACAGGGCCAGCACACACAGAAGTCAGAAAAAATAATACAATGACACTCTTAGGATCTCTCTGCAGAATTTTGGAATCAGTTGGGAGACATGGGAGGCAATGGCACAGGGCCACCCAGCATCAAAGAAGGCATTGTGATGTACAGAACTGCGGTAGCTTAAAAGAAACTTGAGACATAAATTTAGAGACACCTCCACTCCAAATGTTCATGTGGACTATTTGTGTCTGACCTGTGGTAGAGCCTGCCAAGCTTGTGCTGGTGTGAGCAGCCAGTCAGACACACTGTACCTTGACCCCAACATGGTGGGGTCATTTGGGTTCTCATCTAGTGTGAAGGACAATGATTAACCAACCAACCGATAGATGTTCTTGTCTTCAGGGTCTCATTCTTGAGTATCTACCGTCCAGCTGGGCTGACTTCCTCCATCGAATTTTAATCTGTGGGTTCCTACCTATCTTTCTGCAGAACCCTTTGAAATCTCCTTCTCCCAATTCTTTTGCATTTACTTATTGCTGTACCAGTTGTTCCCTTCCCAGTTCACTTTGTGGAATGAGGAGGGAAATTGAGAATAACTGAAAGCTCTTGAGATTGATTTCAAAGTCACTCATGGCTCGTAAATGGATAACCCACAAAAATACATTCTTACAGAAACCTAGGAAGGGAGCTGAGGCATTTTTACTCAAGTTGGCTGGACTGTTTGCCTTCACTTCAAACTTGGAATGTTTTCACAGGAGGCAGTTTTATATATCCAAGAGTCCCAGGGGCAGCTAGGTGGTGCAGAGAATAGAGCACTGGCCCTGGAGTCAGGAGGACCTGAGTTCAAATCCAAGCCTCAGACATTTAACACAAAAAACTAGCCATGTGACCTTGGGCAAGTTACTTAACCCCAATTGCCCTGCCTTCCAAACTCCAAAAAGAAAAAGAAAACTCCAGGGGTTCCTTGAACTACAGATGGGTTATCAGATTTCAATTTGAGTAGATTTGACTTCCCCAGACACTTATGATGAAGCTCATGCAAATTTGGTGGACAAAGTTAACCACTTTCTAGTCAACAATTTTTGTGACTTTAAATAGAATAAAGAGAACAGCAAAACGATCGAAACTAAATCCAACTTGGTTCCTAAGGAGAGAGCTGAGAAAGCTACGCTCTCCTCTCTTTATGAAGGAGGGAGAATAGGGGTGTGGATCACTACATTCAATGTCAGACTTTTGGGATCCATTGGTAAATTTTGCTGGTTTTTGATTTTGTTTCGTTTTGTTTTTTCTCTTTTATTCTTTATTTGAAGGTCTAGTTTTATGGATAGCAGAGGAGGAGGGATATATTGGTAACGTAATGTAAAAACAAAAGAAATCAATAAAAATTCTTTGAAATATATTTGTTGCTTAGAGATATATCCTGGGTGCTATGAAAGGAAAAGAGCTCAGGTTTTGGAGTGAGGAGATCTGGGTTCATATCACCCCTCTATTTCTTGCTTAGGATCACATATATGGAGAGGGAAGAGAGTTTAAAGATCCTTTAGTCCTGAGGTGTCTCTCAGACTTTACTAAACCAGCTACATGGGGCCAGGAAAGTAGCCTAGTGTTCTAGAACCAGATTAAGATTTAACTGGGTGGGGCGGCTAGGTGTCTCAGTGAGTAGAGCGCCCCCTGGAGTCAGAAGGACCTGAGTGCAGATCCTGGCCTCAGACACTTAACACACACAAACAAAAACCTAGCCGTGTGACCTTGGGCAAGTTAACCCCAATTAAGCCCTCCAAAAAGCAAAAAAAAAATATATTTAACTGGGAAATGTTTAACAGAATAAGTAAAAACACAATATGTTAATGTTCCAATTCTTCCTATTTGGGGTTTTCTTGGCAGAGATACTGAAGTGGTTTGCCACTTCCTTCTCCAGCTCATTTTACATATGAGGAAACTGAGGCAAACAGGGTGAAGTCACTTGCCTGGGGTCACACAGCTAAGAAGTGTCTGAGGTCAGATTTGAACTCAGGTTCTCCTGACTCCAGGACTGGTACTCTATCCACTGAATCACATCTAGCTGCCCCTCAAGTCACATCTTTTAAAAGAGAGAGGCAGTAAGTCAAAGTGGGGAGGGAGCTGGCCTAGATTCTGGGAAACCCCAGATTCAAATCCTGTCTCTGATACTACTGTGTGACCCTGGGCAAGTTACTTAACTTCTCGTTTTGAAGGGATAATATAAGTTGCAGAGAAGGCGCTGACCTGTAGTGGTAAGAGACTTTCTTCATCCAAGAGTTCCCTATGCAGATAAAATAACAGGTCTAGAACCTATACCTTTAAAATAAAAAATAGATAAGTTTTGATTTTTTTTAACCAAGAATCATAATAAAGTTAGATATATTGAGGTAGAGAAGTGTTTAATTTTTTCTGGAGCAGCTGTACTATTTATAGCGCCCTTGCTTTAATTCCTTAAAAGTAAGGGGAACATTAATAAGTATTAACCAAGCTAATGTTCAGCTACCATGGGAACCCCAGAGGATGAACTATTTCTTTTCTTTATCGTGAAAGGTGGCCAATAAGAGTTGTTTCTCTGGGATCCACTAATTTGCATCCTACGTAGTTCTGTGATTAATTTCCCTCACTAAAATAAAAGGCAGGTGGAGGCAAGGAGAGAGCATTTGGACATTGTTTGCCTATGGAAAAATCAAGCTGTTATTAACATTACCCTCCTCCTCTTCCTGAAGGTGAATTTCTCTGCTGTGTGGTTCACCTGAAACTCCTCTCTGATTTGTGGTTGATAACAGTTTTAAATAAATATATTTGGCATGCTCTGAACACCACCTGAGCTGATTGGGAGACCCAGGAGAGACATGTTGGCCAAATTAAATGAATCTATGGGTGGTACATGCTATACCGTCTCTGGTTTCCTCGGGATTATAAGAAACAATTGGCAGTTGGTTTTATCATATGGTGGAAGACAATGAGAAACAGTCAAAAAGCATTATTAAACCTTTAAGAGGTGCTGGCTACTGTGCCAGATGCCAGGCATACAAATGTAGCCTTTAAAGATTTTGGGGAGCCTTATCCCAACTTGGGCCTGCACTGAGAAGACAGGTGCTCCAGAACGAGGCTGGCTACATCTCCCCTTCAGGCTTTTAGGAGTTCCCTGGAGGCGATGTGGATATCTATATCTATACATCGAATATATATGCCTATGTGTAAATATTTGTATGTGCATATGTATACAGGTGCATATCTCGTGTGTATAGGCAGGTTCATAGGCACATAGATATGTGTGTACACATACATGTGTGTACGCATACATGGATATGTGGATATGTGTTTGGCTCTGGAGGAGAAAGTGAGGCTTGTGACCTTGCACAGTGCCCCCTCACTCAAATCAAAGACATGTCATCATTTCCCTGATGCCGTGGTCCTCTTTGAAAACGAAGGACACAGTATGTATGTATATATACGTGTGTATATGTGTTTATGTATGTGTGTATATATGTATTGTCCCCATTTCAGGGTTACAGTAAACATCTACTTTTTATCATTCATTGACCCACTGCTTAGCATCTAGTATCATTTAACAAATTAATACCAATACTCTTTTACTGAGGGATAATACATAGGTGAGAAAATACAGCCAGAACAGATGTAGAAAAAAAAGCAGCTATACCCTCTTCCCTCTATCATTTCAGTGCCTGGGGAGAGTGGGCTCACACTGGTTGCTATCCAGAATCCCCCTCCTCCTCAGCTAGGTTCACTTCCAAAAGTGGCATGGCTGAGCAAAGAAGTCACTCCAGAAAACAGCATCTCATTGCCAGGTCTGATTCGCTGCTGGGCAGGGATGCTACGGCTCCTTCCTCACTGGGTTCAGCTGCTGGCAAACTATGGCAAGGACTAAAGTTCCCTGACCTTTCAAAGCTCACGAGTTCACTGGCATCTCCAAACTCCTCCACACAGGATTGAAAGTGCAGAATGCTCTTGGGTCCTCCCCCTACCAGAGCTCCACAGCATTCCATCCTTACTCAAACGGCAACAGGAGGGAGAGAGACCAGGCTGCCTTGGCAGTGTTTTTGCATGTGCCCACAGTTCCCATTATACAAAAAAAGGAAAAAATATTGTCCTAAGAATGAACACAGGCGTGTGCATGCACACACACACACTCATACGCTCACACTCACATACACTCAAACACACACAAAATTATAAAGACCAAGCATGACTCCAGTGACAAGACAGGAGAGAACCAGCCCCCGCCCCCCGACCACGGATGTGGGGCACATGTTTCTCGTTATGTGGAGTGGCTCTCTGAGAGAAGGAAGGGAAACAGAAGACATCAATGAAAACTTAAGAAAAAAATGTTAAATGCTATCCTTGTTGCTCATGTATAACCTATATCAAATTGCTTGCCTTCTCAACAAGGGGGTAGGCAAGGCAGGGAGGGAGAGAATTTGGAACACAGAATTTTATTTCTTTTTAATGTAAATAATATTTTTTCAATTACATGTAAAAACAATTTCCAGTATTCATTTTTTTTGCTTTTTTTTTTTAGGAGGGCAGTTGGGGTTAAGTGACTTGCCCAAGGTCACACGACTAGTTTTTGTGTTAAGTGTCTGAGGCCAGATTTGAACTCAGGTCCTCCTGACTCCAGGACCAGTGCTCTATTCACTGCGACACCTAGCTGCCCCCCAGTATTCATTTTTATAAGATTTTGATTTCCAAAATTTTCTCCCTTTCTTCCTTTCTTCCTCTCCTCCCCTATACCCCAAGATGACAGGCAATCAGATATAGATTGCACATATATACATGTGCAATTATATAAAACCTATTTCCATGGAACTCAGAATTTTTTTTAAAGTTACAATTTTTTATATGTAATTGGGAAAATTATTTAAAGTAGTATACACACACACGTATATTCCTTGCCTTTCAGGGACTCAAATTCTCTTTGGAGTGGAGGGGAGGAGACAAAATGTAAATAACTACAAACATGAACAGTATCTACACTGTTAATGACAGGTGGTCTCAAAAGGAAGTCTTGGGTGGGGTGTAGAGGTAGGAGTAGGGATCTAGTACTGGGAAAGCAGTAGGTAGGATTTGACTTGAATCTCTAAGGAAGCAAAGGACATTTAAGCTAAAGCATTTAAGCAGAATATTCCAGGACCCTGAGCCCCAGACCCCTCCCCACCAGATCACCACCCCATCTTCTGGCCCTAGCCATCCAGAGAATCAGCCTTTTTGGAGATGTAACTCTTACTGCCTCTGTGGTCCCTCCCTCCTTGGCAGCCAGAGATACTAAAGATCCAGAAGAGAAAATTCTCTCCACTAACGTCCTTAGCACTCTCAAATAGCTCATTATCAGAAATGATAAAATCAAGAGAGCATTAAGGATGCATTACTGCCTATTTCACGATGCTCCCTAAGGATCATGGGATCTTTCCATCTGACTCCATCTGACTGTCTACTTTGTCCGTGATTGTTTGCATCATCTCCCCCTTTACACTATGAGATTCTTGAGGGCAGGGGCTCTCTTTTGTCTTTCTTTAGATCCCCATCACCCCATGATGTTATTGGTCCTCTTTGAAATGAAGGATGGACTAAGGACAAGATCCCCAGTCCTTAGCACAAGGCTAGGCATATAGTAGGCACTTGATAAATGTTTCTAGACTGACTTGAAGCTGAGACTTCCCATAGGTGCTGTCTCCTGTCAGAATGGGAGCTCCTTGGGAGCAGGGATTATATTGCTTTTCTATTTTTCATCTCAATACTTAATGCAGTGCTTAGCTCATAATAAGCACTTTCATATTTTTAATTCAATCATTATCAGTTTCAAAGGATAAACAGAGAAATTCTATGCAAAACTGGAACCCTCCAAATTAAATCAACATACACAATACCTGATGATTTCAAGGTGAAAATAGGTTAGGGTCCTTGTCCAAATATATCCCACTATGATATACCTGACCACTTATCAAGTATATTGTAGGGGGAATTGTTTTCAGGTGTGGGTTGAAGTAGACTCCACAGAAATCCCTTTCCACCTCTCTAAATTCAGTGATCTTGTGGTTAGAGTCTAGACTCTGGTTCATACCATCTGTGCAAGCTTGGCCAAGTAATTTATCTTCTCTGGCCCTCAGTTTCCTCTTCTGTAAAATGGGGAAGTTGTGGTTGGACAAGACGATCCAGAAATTCTCTTCTAGCTCTAAATGACATGATCCTACGATTAGATAATCTGCCTAGCCACAATTTGTGAAGCAGTGTAACATAACTGATAATGCAATGGAGTCCAGAAGAACCAGATTCAAATTCTGACTCAAACACATACCAGCTGTGTGACTTAGGATGGGTCATTTCCCTTCTCTCAGCCTTAGTCTCTTCATCTTATAAAATGTGAATGTTGGACCCAATGCTCTCCAGGTCTAGGAAGCAGTGATTTCAATCCCATGAGCTATGCTGGATTTTACAATAAAACTAAGTTTTGTTTTCTTAGTAAAAATGATGTTTTAGTTTTTTATGTCACATCCAAAGGACAAGTGCTCATTTTTAGCTATTTGTTAAGTTCAGACTTTTTAAAAATGGGCGAGGGAGGAAACACCACATCCAAAGGAATGGCATTTCATAATCATCTTGAAAATAAAACCCTTCTTTTTTCAACCAGCATATTTTCTGTGTTAGGTTATATTTCTTTTCAATTTGTACTATATCAAACACCCACTACTTGTCAATATTTCTGACTGTATCTTATAGGTGTGATCAACATAATGAGTAGATTAATATCTGTGGGGAAAAAAATGGGCTTTGACAAGATGTCCTCCAAGGTCCTTTCCAGTACTAATGCCATGATCTTAATCCCTCTTCATATGGCTTCCCTTCAGATATTGGAAGACACCTGCCTTGAGTCTTCTCTTAGCTAGTCTAAATATCTCCAGTTCCTTTGATCGATACTCAAATATCACAAACTCTAAATCCTTCATTATCTCAGTTGCCCTCATCTGAACATTCCTCAGTTTCCTCATATCTTTCTTAAATCTTGGAACCCTAAATTGAATATAATAGTCCAGATAAAGTCTGATGAGGGAAAGTACAGAGAGTTCAATTACATCGTCATAATAAGGAATCTGACAGTGAAGATACAGAAATGGATTGCCAATGCCAAGTTTGTTGGCAATGCCCAATTCCCAAGTTTGCATATCTTTATGGTGGCTATAGGAGCAGCTAGGTAGAGCAGTGGATAGAGCTCCAGTCCTAGAATTAGGAGGACCTGTATTCAAATCTGGTCTCAAATGTTTACTAACTGTGTGACCCTGGGCAAGTCACTTAACCCCGATTGCCCTCCAAAAGACAAACAAACAAACAAACAAACAAAAAAACAGCTGAGTCCAACCCTTGCATTTTTACCGCTGAGGAAACTGAGACAGAATGAGATTAAATGCTTGTACAGGGTCACACATCTAAAGTGGAATTTGAACCTGTGTCTTCTTGGCTCAGAAACCAGTGCCCAATTTACTATACTGTGCTGCCTAGAGAAATGTTATTAGTAGGAGCAAGTGAGGTAGCTAGGTGGTGCAGGGGATAGAGAATTGGGTCTGGAGTCAGGAAAACCTGAGTTCAAATCAAGCCTGTGGCACTTACTAGCCATGTGACCCTAGGCTAGTCATTTAACCCTTTTTGCCTCAGTTTCCTCATCTATAAAGTGAGTGGCAACCCACTCTAGCATCTTTGCCAAGAAAGCCCCAAATAAAGTCAGACGTGACTGAACAATGACATGATCAAGGAAATATATATAAAAAAAAAGTAGACAAGATGAAATCTCTACAAAGGCAATGATTGAAATTTATAAAATTATTGATAGTGTTTGGAATCCTAGAACTAGGGCGCATCACTTGGTGCTTGGAAAAGAGATCGTTTAGAACAAATGAAGTTCCACTTTATACAGAGGACAGTTGATCTAATTGAACCATGGACCAAGAGGAAATGTCCCAAGGGGCAAATAGTTTCAGACCAGTTTAGATTATAATTTGTGTGGATGATGGACTCACGGCTTTATTGAAAGGAGATCAACATTTTTGAGAAATATTGTGATTTATTTTCAGTTACTGTCATAGAACAGAACTAATCCTCCCACGAAATATCCTTCCGTGTTACTGCTGGAGACTTTCTGAAGCCAACAAAATGTCCCTGGAGGGAGGTAAGAGAAAAGAACGAAAACTTATTTTTCTGCCCTGCCTATTTCTTTTGCTCAAGGGAATGGATCCGCCTCTTTGCATGAGGGTTGGTTTTATAGACACTTGCAGACTCATGTTTCAAGCATTAGAAATTTCTGAACCCGATTCCTCCACTGAGTCGTGGATTCTGAGTTAGGGAAAGTCCCTGGTGTTTCTCAGAGTACCAGGCTCTTCGTCTTTGTAAAAGAGATGATCTATGTGCCTTTTCACTGGTTATGTGGAATTCCTACGCCAGGAATGTTTTCCCCAAAGCCCCTCCCCCTCTTAGAAGCTCAGGCTTCCTTCAAGACTTAGTCAACAATTTAAAGAGAAAGAATGAATGTTCCCAAATTACACAGAATAACCTTGGCCCCAAAGAAAAGATACCTCTCTTCATTCCTTTGCCGAGGTGGGGATAGGAGTGGGGTCTCGGGATACAGAACATTGCGTAGAATGTCCGATTTTGCTGAATTTTTTTTCTACTCTGTCTCATCTTTTTTTTTTTTTTGCCTTTTGGTGGGCAATTGGGGTTAAGTAACTTGCCCAAGGTCACACGGCTAGGTTTTTTTGTTTTGTGTGTGCGTTAAGTGTCTGAGGCCGGATCCGAACTCAGGTCCTTCTGACTCCAGGGCCGACGCTCTACTCACTGCGACACCTAGCCGCCCCGTCTCATCTTTAAAAAAAATTTTTTTTTTTATTATAATGGGTCATGGGAGGGGAAGAGATGCAGGGGGAAATATAGGTAATAAAAAAACAAACGCTATCAATAAAAATATACTTAATTTTTATTGGTTTTGGTTTGTTTTTTTTTTTAGGGGGAAGACAAGGCAATTGGGGTTAAGTGATTTGCCTAAGGTCACACTGCTAGTTAAGCATCAAGTGTTAAGAGATTAGATTTGAATTCAAGTCTTCCTGACTTCAGGGCTGGTGCTCTATTCACTGCGCCACCTAGCTGTTTCAAAAAATTGGCTTAATTTTTAAAAAGACAAATCACATTCAGGCTTTTGCAGGAGACCTTTCTCAATCTTCCAACCCTAACCCAGCTACAGGAGCTTTCCCCTATAGAATTACTTTGTATCCACTTTGTATGTATCTTATATAACTTTTTTTTTTATGTTCATAGTGTTTCTCCTTGTTAGCATATGAGCTCCTTGAAGGCAGAGTCTAGTTAACTTTTTTCCCTCTGTAGCCCCAGAGCCCAGTTTAGTGTTTTATACACCCTTCAAAGAATAAGGGATTAAATGCTTGCTGATTGGTTGATTGAAATGCAATCGAAGCCCTCAGACTCCTTTGCAGAGGTGGGGCTCCACAAGTGTGGATCATTCATGGATATGGAGCATTTCATATATTATCGGATTTTTAAAAATATATTGATCAGTTTCACTGATTTTTTTTCTCTTCCTTCTTTTCTTTCATTGTTATTAGGGATGACTCTTCTAGATTGGGTAAGGGGAAGGGACATGGAAATTTAGATGATATAACAACAAAAGATATCAATTAAATATTTTAAAAGAAAAATTCATTAAAGGCAATTAAATAGAGAACCTGATTTGGAGTCATGGGACCTGGAGTCATTTGAATCCTGTTCTGTCATTTACTACTTGTGTGATCCCAAGACAAGTAATTTCCTCTCTTTAGATCTCAATTTCTTCATCTATAAAATGAGGAGTGGGGAGGGCTGGAGAGAATTGAACTAGATGGCTTCCGAGTTCTCTTTCAGCTCCAAATCTGTGAACCCTAATCTTGCCACCTCTTTAGAGGCTCCTCTGAAAGTGGGAGGTTGCCCTCTACGACCCCTGGGTTCCCAATAGCTGTATGATTCTCAGAAGTGTTGCAAGGTGAACACATCCAGGGGAGTCCTGAAATACAGAGATTACTGTCATTATTTATTTATTTCTGTTCAGGCAGATAGGGTGGGACCATCTGTAAGTTTCCTATCAGGATCTAAGGAGGTCAGGGACAAGCTTCTACTCGACAAGGAATCCAGGAGTGCCTGGGAGCCAGAAAAGAGCTTAGCAGAAACCCAGGTGACTAATTCCCCACAAACTAGGACTTTTTCTTACCATGCCAAGATTCAGAACTGAAACTATCAAACCAGAAGGTCCTTTTCCCCCCAGTGAAAAACCAATGCTTGTGCTTGATCTGCATTTTCCCATCGTACACATTCAATAACTCGGAGTAACATGACCCATCACCCAGACACATGCAACACAAGCTGGGATTTTTTCTATAAAAGTTTATTAAAGTAATGAAATCACAGTAACTACTGAACAGCAGAGGTGGTTAGAAATATCCACAAAGCACACAAACCACCTTCCTCTGACCCATAGGTAGTAGCATTTTGCCTTTAAAAGCTTTCTTCAGAGACGGAAAGGGTGGTTTATTTGTTTTTTACAGCTACTCAGCCCTCAAGTGTAAACAAGCTAGGGATGGATTAGCAGCCCATTAGCTGTACTGAAAAAGTCATTTAATCTCACTTAGTATCACTGTTCAGTTTCCCACCTTTTAATGGGATCTACATTTCCTTATGCTTATTCTCTTCCTTTCACCTCTGGAGAACATGGATATTATTCGATGAAGCTGGGGAGTCTCTGATCCCAGATGGACTGGCCCCACCTAAATCCAGGTTTGTGCTGGCCTGGCCAGCCTCTGGAAGGACCAGGCTCCCCTCCTGTCACTGGGTTCTGCACACAGTCCTGCTGGATGTTGCTCCTGCAGTGAAGGATCTACCCTCCCTCCCCCCCCCCACCTTTATTTCCATATGTGGAGGGAGAAGGGGAACGAGATGCAAGTTCTAACCAGAAGCTCTACGGCTGGGAGTGTGTCTGGCCAAAATTTAGGGCCTCTTCTGGCCTCAATTCCACTGTTGTTAGGTTTGTGATCTAGAAGATGCTTTGAGGTGCATAAATGAAGCCAAGCCTTCTGGAAGATGAACTTTGCTTCGGTCCTTGTTCCTGAAAGATTTGTGGCAGCAGATCAGAACTGAAGTCACTGCACTGTTTTTCCTGTTCCATTGGAGCCATCAGCTCTGAAGACAACAGGTAACTACGGAGTGGTCCATTGGTCTTGGTCCATAGACCACTGCTAGCCATCTGAGTTCTAGTGGCCTCATTTCTCTTCTCTGCCATCACCTGGATTGTTTAAGGAGATGTTGGGGCTGTACTTATAGGGTCCCAGGCCGAACTGGAGTTGGGCATCAATGCATCCGGCAGGCTCCGTCTGCTGATGGAATTGGTCAGGCACAAGTCCCCTGTGAGGTCCCCGCTGGTGCTTCGGTTGTTATCAGAGTCTCCGGCCGACTTTTGCCAAAGATGGCAAGTGATCAGCTTGGAGAAGAAGTTGGGGAAATTGGGGCTGGAGAAGTAGTACACCAGGGGGTCCAGCATGCTGTTCATGTAGGTGAAGCTGAGGGTGATATAAAAGGCCAGGTCTGCTGAACGGTAGATCTCACAGTTGCTGGTGCCCTGGGAGTAGAGGAGCCAGAAAATTCGGATCCTCACAGCCACACTGGGCAAAAAGCAGACCACGAAGACGATGGCGACCACCATGACGAATCGGATGGCCCGCTTGATCTTAGCTTGCTTGTCCAACTGCCTCCTCCGAAGGCTCCAGATGATGCTGGTGGAGCAGAATATGATGATGCCAAGGGGCAGGAAGAACTCCAGGAGAAACATGGCATCATGCCAGCCAAAGGTTGGGCAGATGGCAAAGCTGCTGCAAAACTGGGAGTCCCCCATCTTTTTCACGTGGGAGGTGACAAGGAGGTGGCCAGTAAGGGCAATGGTGACACCCCACAGAAGAAAGCTGATGATGGCTGCTGTCCTATTGGAGAGCTTGTTCAGTGCATGATGGGGGTGAACCACCCGAAAGTATCGGTCCACAGCCACGACCGTGAGGAAGATAATGCTGCCCTGCCGGTTCATGGCCAACATGAAGAGCATCAGCCGGCAAGGGATGTCACCAAACTTCCAGTCCCATTTCCTGACATAGTTGTCTGTCAGGAAGGGAAGACAGAAGATCAGAAGTAAGTCAGCCAAAGCCAGGTTGAAAAGGAAGATCCGGCTGGATTTCCAGGACTTGAGGTAAAAGCAGAAAGCCCACAAGGCCAGACCATTGCCAAGCGTTCCAAACACAAACTCCAACCCCAGCACCGGGGGCAACACCCGAGGAATAAAGTTGTCACGGAAGACGCAGCAGTTCTTGCTACTCATGGGTTGGCTGTGCAAAGAGAGATTCTCCATTTAGGAGCTTCTGGCGGGCCAGATTGCCTTGCTGTCTAATGAGCACTCAAGGAAAGAGGTGTGTGTGTGTGTGTGTGAGGGTGAGTCGCTGTGGGCCTGCCTTTATGTTAGGTCAGAAGTGTCGAAATAGATGACTGAATGGTTACCAGGAAACTACGAAACAGCTTGAAAAAAAAAAAGAGAAAGACAGCGGAGAGCTTAAGCAACCTTTCGGTAGCTGTTTGCATAAACAAATAATAAAAATCCCCGAGGTCAATAGAACTCACAATACTTGGTGAAAATGTGAAAGATAAATTTAGACAGATTGCCTCTTGATTATTATGACTGTGAAGGGTATCCTCTATGGGAAGATTGAGTCTGTGTGGCCAGCACAGGGCTTCTAGGGTCAAAGCCTCAAAATATCTCTCTGTCACCTGTACCCTTGTGTCAATTTGGACAAGTCATTTAACCAATCTGAGACTCAGTTTCCCTATCTGTAAAATGAAGAGGCAGGTCTCTACTATCCTTTCCAGCTCTATGATCCTGTGTGTTTGTAACTATGTAGTGTGTGTGTGTGTGTGTGTGTGTGTGTGTGTGTAGAGATGTTTTACAGAAATTATTAGGGATAAATTGAGTTTCTTTATGCCGTTGGCAAAAACACATTTGCCAGACTAAACAATATAATTTTTTTTAAAAGCCTCTAGAACTATTTGATACCCCCCTCCACACACACACACACACACACACAAACACACATTTAGATCATTTTTTGGAATTCTGAGAAAACAGTAATGGACCCTTTGCAAGGGCAAATATCTTGAATTTTTCTTCCCTGTTCTCTTTGATATGCCTTCCACAAATATGAAATACTCCTCAATTTTAGGTAATTTTCTAGTTAGAAAAGTATGTTAAAAAATGAATTGTTTTGTGTGCTTGTAATTTGCTCGAGGCCTCTCTGGCTCTCCAGTGGGGCAGGAAATTGAATTACAGTCAACTTTTCTTTGTTTTTCCAAAAACAAAAAGCAGCATTTATTACGTGCTAGTTACAAAGAAAGGCAAAAACACAAGTGAGCAGTTTCTAAAATCTCTCGTTTTAAGGAAATTGAGCTTTTCAGTGGTGAGACCTTATTATGTAAGTGAAATTTCACAGAATATCAGTCAGAAAGGACCTTGGGAACACAGTCTAGGTGGCTAGAGAGAAGGACCAGGAGTCAGAAAGATCTGGATTCAAATCCAGCCCCAGGAACTTACTTGCTGGGTGACCCTTGGCAATTCACTTGGCCCTGTTTGCCTCAGTTTCCTCATCTATAAATGAGGACTATTATAGCACCTGTCATACAGGGTTGTTCTGATTAGATGTTCTGATGATGTTCAAATGAGATTGCAGTTGTGAAGTATATAAGTGTATATGTGAAGCCTCTAATAGGTAATATACCATTATTATTATTCTGGGGAAAACAGCACATATCTCTGACAGGTGTCCAGGGAAGGGAGCTCTGATTCGGCAGACCTGAGAATTATAAGTAGAGGAACTGAGCAGTAAATTATTCCAACCTTTCCAGGAGCAATGTACTAATTTTATTATTGCTCCTTAAGCAAGGGTGGGGTACAAGTGACAATAAGGAAGATGGCGAGATGTCTGCACTGGATGGGTGCTGCTGGATGGTCTGGACAGTCTATGGGACCTGGGAGGGGTGCACTAGTTAGATAAAAAAGACTAAGGTTGGGGTGGCTAGGTGGTGCCAGACCTGAGTTCAAATCCAGCCTCAGACACTTGACACTTGACCTTGGGCAAGTCACTTAACCCCAATTGCCACCTCCAAAAAGCCAAAAAAAAAAAAAAAAGGCTAAGGTGAGGATTGACTCAACCTCAAGTTCCAGAATTGAGTGGATTAAATTTCCCCATGTGAGGAAGGGAAATGAGAAAAAGAAAGGCCTTTGTAGTCTAGAGGTCCTAAAATAGAGAGATCCCTGACTCAGGAATGAGAGGAGCTAGGTTCGAATCCCACCTGTGATATTTACTACCTTACTACTGGGTGACCTTGTTGTCTGGCCATTTTTCAGTCTTGTCTGACTCTTCATGACCCTATTTGGGGTTTTCTTGGCAACAATACTGGTTTTACCATTTCTTTCTCCAGCTCATTTTATAGATGAGCAAACTGAGGCAAACAGGGTGAAGTGACTTGCCCAAGGTCACACAGCTAGGAAGCGTCTGAGGTCAGATTTGAACTCATGAAGATGAGTCTTTCTGGTTCCTAGCTCAGTGTTCTATCCACTGTGCCACCTTACTGACCAGGGTGACTTTTGGCAAGCCAATGAATCTCCTTGGGCCTCAGTTTTCCCATTTGTAAACTGAAGAGCTTGATATAGATGGCTGCTGAGGTCCCTTTTAGAGCCATGATCCCAATTAAGAAGTGGGACACTGTGACAAGGTAGATGATTAGGCCCTAGTATCCTGGTAGATAAATTGTAGGAGATGAGCTAATAAAAGGTAAAGAGAAATTAGGTTCTGACAAATCCATAGAAGGGGTTTTATTATTAACTTTCTTGTAAATTACAGTCTTATTATTATTGTTGTTGTGGCCCACTTAGACCATGAGAGTACCATCATAAGAAGGCTCCAGTGAATGGAAACATCTTCCTTATGAGCTATCAGAGAATGACTATGTTCACTCATTCAGGTTCAACTGAGTTAAACCCAATTCAATTCAATTCAGCCGCATTTATTAAACACTTATTAAGTGCAAGACTTTGTGCCCGAATGTCTGCCCTCAAGGAGCTTATAGTCTAACAGTGGGGTTAGGACACAGGCACAGAAAATCGTGGTACAAAGCTTCCATTGGGAACAAAGGAAAGATCCAGACAAAGTGCTCTATAGGAGGGAAGGAACATTCAACATGGGGTGGAAAGAGTGACTTTTCCAGAGAAAAAGAGTACCCAGGCCAAGCTCAAAGGAACATATTTCATGCAAGGAAGTGGGGGTAAAGAATATGAAAGGGAGTAACATGAAATAAGGCTAATTTTAATGTGAAATAAGGAAAAAGACAGGTTGGGGATCAAAGTGTTGTTGACTTGAAAGGCCAAGTAGAAGGATTGGTATTTCTATCCCAGGAGGAATAGGGAGCCAAGGAAGGCTTGTTAACAGGGTAGTAACTATCAGACCTGTGCATTGGGAAGATCCTTTTAGCATCTTTATGAAAGACGGTTTAGGAAGTGAGACCTGTGGAACTGATAACAGTCCCCCTTAATTCCAGTGCGGTCTCTCTGTTGGTTATTTCACATTCATCCTGTCTATAGCTTGTTCCCACATAGTTGTTTGTGTGATGTTTCCCCCGACTGTGAATGCCCTTGAGGGTAGACACTGGTTTTTGCCTTTCTCTATATCCCCAGTACTTAACCTGGTGCATGGCACACAGTAGGTGCTTAGTAAATGTTTGTGGATGATTGATTTCCTTAGAGACAGGAGACAGCATGGTAGGGTGGAAAGGGCACAGGATTTAGAGATAAAAATTCCAAATTAACTCCAGCCTCTGTTACTCTCTATGTGCCTCAGTAAGTCACCTACTCTCTCCAGGCCTCAGTTTCCTTATCTGTAAAATGAGAGGCAGTAAGCCTCCAAGGCTCTTTCCGGCTCTAATTCTATGATGCTCAGAGCTTTCCTCCGTTCTTTTTAGGGGAGGTTCTAGGCTAAACTCTGCTTCTTAGTAGCTGTGTTTCTGGGATAACATCATCCCCCTTTCTGGACTTTGGTTTCCTCATCAATAAAACAAGAGGATGGGGGCAGCTAGGTGGAGCAGTGAATAGAGCACTGGCCCTGGAATCAGGAGGACCTGAGTTCAAATCCAGCCCCAGACACTTACTAGCAGTGTGACCTTGGGCAAGTCACTTAACCCCAGTTGCCCTGCCTCCCCCCCTCCAAAAAGAAAAAAAAAAAAAAAGAAAGAAAAGAAAACAAGGGGATTGGGCTAGATCACTAAGGTCCTATCCAGCTCTATGATTCTAAACAAAAATTCAAAACTCTCCAGGCAACAAATGGCTCCTTCTCTCCTGGGATTCTGGGGGCCAGTTCCAGGGAATTTTTTGCCCTAAAGGAAGATAGGAGGCTTGTTTAATCTTGTTTAGATCTTCCTTCCATTCACCAGCCTCAGGAAGCTTGTCATACTGAATCACTTTTAAAAACAGAAACCAAGCTGGTTGAAACCCCATGGAAAATTAAGCATTGGCTGTGGATCATCCCCAAATCTTGGTCAGTCTACACCACCAGTCAGGAATGACTTAGTTCATGTTTCTGAAGCATCCTTGGTAGAGTGTGTGGGAGGCTCCATTTTGTTTTTATTTACTTAAGAATTTTTTAGTTTAAGCTTTCTTGTTTATTATAAACAACAATTGTGAAGATTTCATTTCCCAGAGAGCTAAAAAAAAAAAAAAGAATTCTATATGAAACGGTGGGTAGCCAGGTGGCCCAGGAGAGCACTGGGCCTGAAATCAAGAAGGCCCATCTTCTTGAGTTCAAATTCAGCTTCAGACACTTCCTAGCTGTGTGACCCTGGGCAAGTCTTCACCCTGCTTATCTCAGTTCCTCATCTGTAAAATGAGCTGGAGAAGAAAATGACAAATACTCCAGTATCTTTGCCAAGAAACCCCCACAAAGAGTTGGATGAAATTGAAATGACTGAACAATGACAACTTACAAAACTATGGGCCTCTGTTATTTCCAATCTGTTTTAAATATTTTAATGTATAGAATAGATGTATTTACTACTTTTACTACTTTACTACTGTTTTGCTACTATTAAGTTGGCAAAAATCAGCAAACATTGTCATATTTAAAGAACAGCAGAAGTGATGCCCCGTTCCCTTCCCCCAGCCCCTGGTAAGATAACCTTAGGTTTCTTGAGGGCAGGACATCATCCATTTTTATCTTTATAATCCCAGTACTTTGCCCATATTTGGTTTCTAATAAATATTTGTTGAATTGAATTGATTTGGAAAATGAAAGCAGAGTGTGGGTTAATGGAAGGAGGGAACTTAGTGAGCTGGGAGGAAGCTGGTTGTCTTGACACAGAGGGACCCATAGAAGGAAAGGGGAAGAGTGAGGTCCAGGAAACCCCAGCTCCTTTTCTGGAAGCAGACCAAGTGCCCATTTGTTGGGGCTGGTTTTTTGTTTTCCTCCCCAGGGATGATACATTTCTCCCATCTATTCCTCACCCCCACATCTCACCAGAGCAGAGATGCTTAACCTTTGATTGAAAACTTTGGCAATCTGGTGGCGCCTGTGGACCCTGTTCTCAAAAGAATGCTTTTAAATAATTTAAGCAAAAGCTAAATTTCAGTTAAAGGTTAAGGAAAATTAAGATGTCATTTTCCCCCCATCCAAGTTAACACCATGAACTACAGTGTAGAATTTGGTGTAACATGGGTTTCTTTGGACCATAGGAAAAGAGAAGAAAGACAGCATGGTATCTGTACTTGAAGTCAGGAGGACCTCAGTTCGAATCCTGCTCAGACTAGTTGTGTGACCCTGTATAAGTCACTTAACCTCTTGTGCCTTAGATTCCCCATCTGCAGCCCTAAATCTATGATCCTGTGTGAGCTAGGCCCTAGACATGCTTTGGGGTTCTCTTTGTGTGCCTCCTTTCCAGATCTCAACTCCTCTCTAATGTTGTAAATGGGGTTCATGAGGAAATATGTCCAAAGGCGGTTAGGTGGCTTCATAGTGCATAGAGCACCAGGCATGAAGTCAGGAAGACCTGAGTTCAAATCCAGCCTTAGACCCTACTAACTGTGTGACCCTGGGCAAGTCACTTAACCTCATTTCCCTCAACTATAAAATGGGGATAATAATAGCACCTCCCTCAAAGGGTTGTTGTGAGTCTCAAATGGGATCATATTTGTAAAGTGCTTAGTATAATTTCTGGCACATAGTAGGCACTATACTGTATAAAATGGCTGTTCCTTCCCCTTCTTCCCCAGCTCCAAATTCAGCTATGTCCAATTAAATGATAAACAGTTTGAAACTCAATCAGATGACTCCTTAGCAGATACACAGGCCTAGGACTCATCCTAGAAGGAAAAGCTTCAAGACAGCCTTTCCCTCTGAGACCATAGGAACCATTGCCTTCCTTTTTAAGCCCTTGGATGCAGAGCAGACAGAATATTGAGATAAAACAATTCTGCATTTTATTGCCAATTAAATTGCCAAAAACAGTTGATATTTGAAAAAGCCAGTTGAGAAAGTGACTTGACAAAAAGTCCACTTCTTTAGTGTTAGGGAGAAGGTGTGTGTTTATACCTGTGATTCTTGAGAATTTCTCAGGATCACCCGGATTTCCTGTGGAGGGAGACTCTTCAGAGAGAAATCTGGAGAGAAGCTGATGAAATGTTTCCCAGTTGTGGTTGGGGAGTCCCTATTTTTAAGAGAAAGGAGAAGATATTTTTTCCTGAGGAGATTCTTTTCCACTCTCTCTTGTTACAGTGGATTTTTGAGAAGAGGTTTTTGGGGTTTTTCTTAGTTGATAACTATGGAGAAAACTGAATTGTGTGAGAGGAAGTGGAAAAAATATCAACATATAAATGGATTTGGAAGCATTTGTTATGCCCTTACTCAATGCCAAGTCCTGAGTTGAGTGGCCAGGGAGGAATGTTTTGGTCTGAGAAATCATAGGGGATGGTGACTGGAGTCCTAGGCAATATATACAATGGAGTGGTGGCATGGAAGAGGTGGTTTAGTGTGGAAAATTATAGGGATGATAAGTTAGGGAAACCACAGGGGAGACGACTGACACACTTTCCAGGAACAGTGACAGAGTTGATTTGATTATGGTTCCTAAAGTGGAAATTTGGATTGGGGATGGATAAGAGTCTATACATTGGGGGTTCCTCATTTGTAAAATGGCAGGCCATTGCAGTATATTTGCCAAGAAAATCCCAAATGGGGTCACAGAGTTGAACACGACTGAAAAAATGACCGAATAGCAACAAAAATATACCAAGCTCTGTGTTAAGTACTGGGGATATAAATCCAAGTAAGCAAGACAGGTCTATTCTCAAGGATCTTACTTTTTTTAATGATTTTTTTTTTTTTTTGCTTTTTGGAGGGCAATTGGGGTTAAGTAACTTGCCCAAGGTCACACGGCTAGGTTTTTGTTTGTGTGTGTGTTAAGTGTCTGAGGCAGGATCTGAACTCAGGTCCTTCTGACTCCAGGGCCAACGCTCTACTCACTGCACCACCTAGCCGCCCCTAGGACCTTACATTTTAATGGAAGAAGACAAAACATATAACGGAGTCATGGCCATGTTTTGGGCAGGAAAATCAGAGGGAATAGTGATTGGAGTCATGGGGAGAGGAACCAACCTCATATAGGAGAGAGATGAGGAGGGAGGGGACAACTGGGTCATAGGCCAATTAATTGACATCTCCTTGACAGGAATGGTAGTGCTGACTTGTTTCATGTTATTGAGGTAGAAATGGAAAGAGAGCTCAGGGTACTTGCCAAGATGGCAGGCAAGTGGTACAGAGGATTAATCAGAAAGCCCAGGGTACCAGAGTTTTCAGTCAGAGGTAGGGGCTGGAGCGAAAGCCACTGTAGAGATGGATTTGGTTAATAATTTGGGTGTCTTCTGTAGCAAAAGCACAGTCCCCTAAGAATGGTGGTTAGTGGGGCGGCTAGGTGGCACAGTGAATAGCACACTGGCCATGGAGTCAGGAGGACCTGAGTTCAAATCCAGCCTGAGATACTTAACAAGAAAAATCTAGCTGTGTGACCTTGGGCAAGTCACTTAACCCCAATTACCCTGCCTAAAAAAGCAAAAACAAACAAACAAAAAACCAAGAATGGTGGTTAGTAAGACTATGGCATATTTTTGTTCTTTACTAACAGTCCAGGCCTGCACTGCAATCATGCTTAAGTCAGGCTGAACGCCTTAGTGTTTAGGAGAGCTAAATGGGTAACACTATTGAGGCCCTCTCCCAATCCCATCATTGACTCACTGACTTTCAGCCCTCCCTGTGCCCTGGCACAGGACTCTTACTTGAGTCAATGGCACCCAAATAGCCTGAGGGCAGCATGGTATCATGGAAGTCTGGAAAGGGCCAAGAAGGTACGTGACCTGCACTGGCAGAGGGAATTTCCTCACCTAGGTGTTCCCTATACCAATGAAATCACAAGGTCGGTCCCTATTCCTGTCCATCCTATTAAGAGTGATATATTTTCAGTTCTTAATACATGTTTATTTGTGATACTGTAACCAAGACCTTGCTTTATGATGTCTACATGGGATCCTAATGAAGAAGCCAGGATTGCAAAATTTGTTTTTATAAAATAATCCTTCCATCAGACTCTTTTTTCTGTTTTCCCAAACTATTAAACCAATCTGATTTGTTTTTAACTGAACAAACTCATTTACTTGAGTTGATAGTAAAACAGAAATCAAAGAAGGTATATATATGAGAATATACCAGATAATACAGAGTGAAGGAGCTCTCCCATTGGGAGTGAGATAACTTGGCTTAATTGAGAGGGGGGGAAAGGGAGAGGGAGGGGAGAGACAGACAGAGAGAGACAGAGAGAGCAAAGAGAGAGAGAGACAGAGGGAAAGAGAGGGAAAAAAAGAGACAGAGCAGAGAACAGACATGGAGAAAAAGACAAAGACAGAGACAGAGAGACAGTGAGAGACAGAGACAGAGAGACAGAAAGAGACAGAGAGGCAGACAGAGAGAGAGAGAGAGAGAGAGAGAGAGAGAGAGAGAGAGAGAGAGAGAGAGAGAGAGAGAGAGTCTCTGATTTTGGCCAAGGGGAAATTCCCTGAAGTCTCTGGCATAGTAAGCTGGGGATAGTGTGTGGTCAAAGTACCAGTTCCTCCACATGGAGGCTTCTCCACAGAGTCTCTCTCTCCATTTTGTTCTAAGACACTTGAGCAGCTGCTGGTATGGGGAGTGCTTTACCTTTCTCTCAGCTTCAAGCACTTAGCCAAATGAGCCTTCTCTAGAGTTCCTAGGATTCCCCCGTACCATTCCAAACTCCATGAATTCACTCTTCTTTTGGATGCATCCAGGTAGTAAGTTGGTGTCCATGTTTAAGCTCTGTGGTCCTGTGAGCCCCCCAGTGTACTCTTCACTTGTATTTGGGGCAGGATGTCAAGACTGATAAGAAATCTCCTGTGCTTTGGTGTTCTTTTCCTTTACACCATTGTGGTTATGGTCAATGCTGCTCATTGACTTCCCATCAATAAGCCCCCTATTAATCAGAATGGTTCTTTCCTTCTACAGTGAAATAGAGTCTGAATTTTCCTTTTCCCCTAAGTGTTTAGAGACTTGGAAAACGGACAGAAAAGCCAGCAACACCTCCTCCTTTGGCTAGGCAGCCTGGCGGAGAGAGTGCTGTCCAAGAATCACAAAGTTGTTGTTCAGTTGTTTCCAATTCTCCATGACCCCATTTGGGGTTTCCTTGACAAAGATACTGGAGTGGTTTGTCATTTCCTTCTCCAGCTCGTTTTATAGATGAAGAAACTGAGGCCAACAGGGTGAAGTGACCAGGGTCACACAGCTAGCAAGTATCTGAGGCTGGATTTGAATTCATGAAAATGTCTCTTCCTGATTCCAAAACCAGTGCTTTGTCCACTGTACCACCCAGCTACCCCGGAATCACAAAGACCTGAATTCAAATCTTGCCTTAGAGATATACTATGTGATCCAAGGTAAGTCAGTTGACCCCTCTCAGCCTCAGTTTCCTCATCTGTCAAATGAGAGGATTGGACCTCTAAAGTTTGTTGTGAGGATCAAATGTAATCATACTTCATTTGTAAAGTAAAATACGTTTATAAATACTAGCTACTATTATCATTATTTTTATTGGCTAGTAAGTGTTTGGTGATAGATTGGCTAGGTTAATTGGAGCCCCTTCCCTCTGGAACAACAGCAATTCTATCATCGATGATTTATGTTTTGATCGATGTATTATGTGTCTCATGCTGGGAACCTGAAAAAGTGAATTTAATTTTGTTTTTGTCTCCCCCTTGTAAGGACCACTTGGTCCCATGGAGGTTCTGGGAAATGAGGGCATTTCTTACCCCCAGGATCCCGTTGGGAGCCAAGATGCTTCGAGAGGGGTTGGGGGTGAATGAAGGTGACGAACCTCTTTACAGTAACTCACCACTCACCAGGCACGAGGGTCTGAACCAGTATCAATATGTATTAAAGCTGAAGTAATAGAGTAGGAACCCAGAAAACAATAGTAACTAAAAATAGAATGAAAAACAGAAGTAAGGGTTTCCACAGATTGGTATCTTGCAAATACCCAGTCTTTCAAATGCTGACAAGGATCCAGTGTGACTCTGAGGTCAGAGGAGGAAGCAGTTACTCAGGGGCTGCAAACTCCAACCAAGTCCCTTCTGTGCCTCAGTTTCTCCATGTGTAAAGTCAATTAGATGGGGAAGCCATCCTACTTTACATCAGAGGGATGTTGTAAGGAATGATGACAAAGAGGGAAGAAAGGAATAATAATCAAATAATTCATAGAGAGTCAGAGGATCTAAATTCAAATCCTGCCTTTAATATATTACTACCTTTGGGGGCGGCTAGGTGGTGCAATGAATGGAGCACCAGCCCTGGAGTCAGGAGGACCTGAGTTCAGATTTGACCTCAGACACTTAACACAAGACTAGCTGTGTGACTTTGGGCAAGTCACTTAACCCCAATAGCCCTGCCCTTCCTGCTCTAAAAAGCCAATATATATATATATATATATATATATATATATATACTACCTTGGACAAGTCTCTTCCTCTTTGTGGGCCTCAGTTTCCTGATCTATAACATGAAAAGGGTTGGGCTAGGGGGTTGTTTTTTGTTTGTTTGTTGTTATTGTTTTTACATTTACATAGAACTTACTGAGGACTAGGCACTTTATAATTATCTCATTTGAGCCTTACAACAACCCTGATGGGCAGGTGCTATCATTATTCCCATTTCATAGATGAGGAAACTGAGGCTGACAACAGTTAAGTGATTTGTCCAAGGTCACACAGCTAGTAAGTGTCTGAGGCCGCCTTTAAACTCAGGTCTTCCTGACCCCGGGTCCAGCACTGCAGTCATTGTACCACCTAGCTGCCTGGTTGGATTTCATGTTTTTTGTTTTGTTTTGTTTTGTTTTTTAATTATTTATTTTTTAAATGTATGTTTATTACCAGGCTAGAATTCACTTGAGATATACAGTGTGAGCTACAGGTTGAAATCTTTTTTTTTACTTTTTTGGAGGGCAATTGGGGTTAAGTAACTTGCCCAAGGCCACAAGGCTAGGTTTTTATTTGTGTGTATGTTAAGTGTCTGAGGCCAGATCCGAACTCACATCCTTCTGACTCCAGGTCCAAAGCTCTACTCACTGCACCACCTATCTATGATCCTAAGTCTCTTCCTCCCCCCATGCCTCAGTTTCCCCATTTATAAAATTTGAATTTGATGGTCCCTAAGGTCTCTCCCAGATCTAAGCTCATTATCCTAAGTTTCCCCTCCCCATGCCTCAGTTTCCTCATTTGTAAAATGAGCAAGTTAAATTTGATGGTCCCTAAGGGCTCTCCCAGCTCTGAGCCTACTGTCCTAAGTCTCTTCCCCTCCCTCAGTTTTCTCACCTATAAAATGAGGGGATTGAGCTGAATGACCTCTAACATCCCTTCTAACTCTGGGTCTAGTAGGGTCCCAGGCTCCTCTTCTCCAGAACAGGAGAATTTGTTTCAGAACAAATCTTTTTTTCCATGGCTTTGTGACTTGTGCATAAAAAAATGAACTTAGAATAATTTTTAAAGAAGAGAAATGGAGCTAAAGTTGACTTGGATGCTTCTCCTTCCTCTTGGGAAACCACCACATGATGCCACTGCAGAGAAGCTTCTGTTCCCCCTCTCAGTAGCCCCAGCAGGCTCTTGGACCCTTTGTGCACAGCTGGGGCTTCCCCAGAGAGATGTTCCCCCTTTCCCACAGCTATCACGTTCCCAAAGATGAATGGAGGTCCTCTCCTCCTGATGGAAAAACCCTCATGTAGGGAGAGACCATGCTAGTAAACCTAGCCAATAAATAGATGTGGCTGAGGCTTAGGGGCAAACAGCTCAACTTCTCTGGACAACTCCAACAGTTTTTAATCTCATTGCTATGTCTTGACCAATCCTCTTATTAATAGCACATATTTACATAGTGTTTTAAAGTGTGCAAAGCATTTTACAAATGTTATCTCATTACAACAACCTTGGGAAGTGGGGATTGTTATTATCCCCACTTTATGGATGAGGAAACTGAGGCAGACAGAGGTTAAATGATTAGCCCAGGTCACACAGTTGGTATTTGTTTGAGGTTTCCTGACTTCACCATCTAGCTTACACACCTAACACACCCCAGTAGAATGTAAGCTCCTTGAGGGCTGGGGAAGTTTCACTACTGTGTTTGTATCTCCAGGACCTAGCCCAGTCCCTGGTACATAGTAGGCACTTAATAAATGCTTATTGATGGATGGATGTCACAATTCACCAGTTCACAGTATCTCAGGGCTGGAAGAGACATGGGAGGGAAACTCATCCAGCAAGGTGGTCTTCCAATCTCAGCTTGAAGATCTTCAGCAAAGGGATACCATTTGATACCCAAATCAGCTCATCCTCCTTTTGGACAGCTCTCATTCGGAACATTATAGATTTTGAGATGGAAGGGAGCTTCGAAGCTACCCAGCCATAGGATCATACTTTTAAAAAAGGCCACACAAAGGCTCATGGTAGATAGAAGAATGGACTTGGAATCAGGAAGGCCTGCATTCAAAATCCTTTCTGAGTCCAAATCCAGTATCAGACACTTAACACTCACTAGCAGTGTGACCTTGGGCAAGTCACTTAGCCCCAATCACCCTGCCTTTCCCCTCCAAAAAAAAAAAAAGGAGTAGTTGGAATTGATAATCTCTAAGGTTCTAAATAGATAGTTCTTTGAATCCAACCCTTTCATTCATAGATGGGGAAACTGAGGCATGCAGTAATTAAGTGTCTTGCCCAGAGTTACACAGCTAGTAAGGGTCTAAGGAGGGATATGAACCCACGTCTTCCTGATTTCAGGTCCAATGTTCTATCCCCTCTGCCACACTGGCTTTCCAACTCACCTTGTTTTGTAGATGAGGAAGCTAAGTCCCACAGAGGAGAAATGGCTTGTCCAATGTTATGTAGAGGGCATGGCAGAACTGGGATTTGAAATCAGGATCCTCTTAACTCCAAATACAGTATCTTTTTACTGCTCCATAGCAATTATGAAGTTTTCCCTTCCACTAATCTGAAATCTACTTCTCTGTGCACGAAAGTAACGTATACTTAGAGTATATTTTATTTATTAGAAAGATACTCAAATACTAAGGGGGGCTACCACCAGCTTTGGAATTCTGGATTGAAGTGGCTAGGCAGGTCAATGGATAGAGCAGTGGGCCTGAAATTAGGAAGACCTGAATTCAAATCCAGCCTCAGACACTTACCAGCTGTGTGACCCTGGACAAGTCACCTTAACCTCTGTCTGCTTCACAGCTTCTTCCTCTGTAAAGTAAAGATAATAAAACACCTATTTCCCAGGATTATTGAGAGGACCAAATGAAATAATACTTGAAAAGGGCTTTGCAAAGCTTGGAGTGAAATGGAAATGTTGGCCATTCTTATCTTTCCCTTTAAGTGTCAGACTTTGAGTCAGGAAGATTTAAGTTCAAGTTGTGTGACCCTGGGCAAGTCACTGAACTCTGTCAATCCCAGTTTCTTCTTCAATAAAATGAGATGATAATAGTGCCTACCTCACAGAAGGGTTGTGCCGGTCAGATGAGATAATAGATTTGCAAATCTTAAAGTGCTTTAGAAATGTAGTTGATTCTTCTATTTTCCCCACCTGGCATCTCTTTCCTCACTCATCACCCTCTTTTGAAGCCCCCACCTTCCATCCTGAGGCCAGTTCAAATGCCTCCTAATTGACTAATGAATTTCAATTAGTTATAGCTGACATTATTATCTAATACCTCAGACCAGAAGCATTTGTACTAGGTTCCCCAGAGAAATAAAGGGACTGGACGATGTGGCCCAGGGGGCCCTTCTGGCTCTCTAACTCTGACCCTTTGACCTTGGGAAAGTCACTTCAACTCCCTGGGCCCCTGTTTTCTCATCTGTAAAATGAGAGGGATGGAATGATGGCCCTGAGAACCTTCCTAACCCAAACTTCACGACCCTCTGCCCCAGTAGTTGTTCTAATCTCCCAGGGCCACAAATTTCCTTGCTGTCCCCAGGTGGGGCTGGAGAATGAGGACTGGGCTGAGCCAGGGAAAACACATCTGCCAGCTCCCGATTTGAAACATTTACCACGTAGCTGGTATTGACTCAGGACAGTCTGCTTTACTCCCCTTCTACCCCAGACCCCAGAGAAGCCATAGGAAACCCAAACCAGGAAGGGTTGCTGCTCCCGGGGAGCTCCCTCCCCTAGAAGGGACAGTGGAAATCCAGCCCAGCCTTGACAGCAGTCACTCACCCCCTCTCCAAGGGCAAATTATGTAAAACAAATCACAGCAATAAGAATCATAATAAGTAATAACCGACTCCATAGAACTTAGAAGTTTGCAGAACTTTGTCACTTGATCTCTAGGCAACAGCCCTGTGAGGTCAATGGTCCCAAGGTATTATCCCCATTTCACAGATGGGGAACCCAAGCCCCACAGAGGTAACTCTGGTTTGGCCATGATTCCACACCCGATAAATGCTGGAGGTGGGATCCAAACCTGACTCTGTTAATTCCAAATTCAACATTCTTTCCAGTTTATGTAACTCCAGGGGGAAGATCATAGACTAGCCCTATTTTTTCTGCTCAGCTATTCAGTTATTTCACTGACTTATTTAGTGAATCACACTAACACCCCTGCTCCTGTTACTGCTGTCCTCCTGACCTCCACCCCTTGCACACATGCATATACTCTCTTGTCATTAGTAGTATATAAAAAAGACTCACTTCAGGCATCTGGAACATGGCAAAAGGTTTTAATAGTGGGGATTCCATCCGTTCCTTGAGGACATACATAGAGAAGGCAGTACTTTCAAAGACAACCTCCTCTTCTTCTCCTGTTTCCACCCTCCCTTCCCATAAATCGCTTCCATCACACATGTCTCTTTGGCGTCTTGATGAATTCAGTCAAGGCAGGGCATTCAAAATGTTTGAAGGTCCCACTGAACGTCTGAATGGCTTCTGGAGCTATTCTCCATCCCAATACAACTCTTTGGGCAGGGTTTTGGTGTTAACGTTCCTTCTGGATTCTGGGTCTTTGATTCTCCTGGGCGCTTGGGTCTCAAGCCCCGGATCCTGAACTTGGTATAGACTTTGGGGAAGGATGGGCTTGAGAAATAGTAAACCAGGGGGTCCAGCATGCTGTTCAAATAAGTGAAGCTGAGGGTAATGTGAAGGACCACATGCACAGACCTGTCACAAGCACTTGATGGGACAGTCCAAAGAAAGTATAGCCTGGCTGAGACACTGGGCAGGTAGCATATGACAAACACGGCGGTCACCACGATGATGAACCGAGTGGCCTTCTTCATCCGGGTTTGCCTGGTCAGCTGCTGCCTCTGTCTCAAGCTCCCAATGATGTTGAAGGAGCAGAAGGAGATGATGCCCAAGGGCAAGAAGAACTCCAGCTGGAACATGATGTCATGCCAGCCATTGGCAGACTCCATGATGAAAGATTCACAAGACACGGTGCTGCTCCGCACACACAGGTGGCTCTCAGTCAGCAGAAACAGAGTTCCCATGATGACCATGGCCCAGAGGGCACAGGCAAAGCAAGCTGCTGTCCGATTGGAGATGGTGTTCAAGGCATGATGGGGGTGGACCACCTTGAAATAACGATCCACAGCTACCACTGTGAGAAATACGATGCTTCCAGCTCGGTTGGTGGCCAGCATGAACAGTACTACTCGGCAAGGGATGTCTTCAAAAACCCAATTCCGATTTTTCCGATAGTAATCAGTCCGAAAGGGAAGACATACCATCAGAAGGAAGTCTGCCACGGCCAGGTTAAAAAGATAGATGGTGCTTGGTTTCCATGACTTCATATGAAAGCAGAAGCCACACAGAGCGAGGCCATTGCCCAAGGCTCCAAGCACGAATGCCAGGACCAGCAAGGGAGGCATTACCTGGGCGATGGTTTCCCCTTTGATGAGGCAGCAAGTTCCGTTCATGACTGGGAGAGAACCCGGGAGCTGGGCAGTTCTCCCTTCTGCCAGCCAAGCTGAAAGCTATCTGAGACTGTCTCTGCAACACACTGGCATTGGCCAGCCAGCTAGTTGTCTGACTTTACCACTGTGGGATGCAGGTGTCTCACATCATACACATCTCGTCTCTACCACCGCAAGAACAGACATATTAATCAGGAAATGACAGAGTTAGAGAGGCCTCCCTTGACCCAGCTCACAAGCTGATGGCCCCCCCTGGATAAAAGTGGTGTGCAAAGCTAGGACTGGAAGCGCAATGAACTTGCCCACTAAGAGAGCCCCCAACAGATCCAGAGCGATTCTTGCTGCCGATCACGTCTTTTTTTTTTCTTGCCCAAGAAGGGGTTGGGATAATTTTCATTTTCAGCTGGCCTGTTTCCCCCTCGAATCACTCTAGACTGGCTAGCACAAACTGCCTGAAAGGCACCAAGAGTTTGTTTGCCATCCCTCCTGGCGGGGAAAGGCAAACATTTCCTGGAGCTGTTCCCTGCCCCTTTGCTTGTGTTCCTCCCCCTGACCTTTGACTGACTGCCCAGTTCTTTCCTTCAACCCCACAGGGAGCCTGCATGGAGTAACAGAAGGAGAGGAGGGTCAGCTGTCTGCAATACCATGGACTTATTCCCATGTTCACATCTGTTCGCATGGAGTGGGGATGAAGGAGAGGAGTTTAAAGGCTAATTCTGAGAAGTCATTCTTAAGAATCAGAACTGGTTTCATTGCCAGGAAAAGCCACTGTGGCCACCATGACCACTTACCCAAGCAACGAACGCCATATTTTCCTTCTGTACCTCCTTCCTCTGTCCCAGATAATTGCACCATGTTTTAAGTCTGTGAAATGGAAACAGGGATCATTTCTCATAGGTCTCCCTCTTCTATTTGGGAGTCAAATCCCCACACTCCTGGGAAGGGAGCCTGGGATGTTTGAAAGAGAGGATCAGGCTTTGACCTTGCCGTGAGTGATTCAGACACCCAAAAGCTGAAAAATATTTTGCTTGTGAGTTTCACTCAAGCCATCAGGGGGCCAGTAAAGAAAGTAGATTTAGGACTGAGGGATGTGGTTAGTTTGTCTATGTATTCAAATGACCAGACACAAAGGTGACATAGTGTAACCCAGAGTAGCCCCTCTCCCCAAAGACTCTAGGGCAGGGGTGGGGAACCTGGGCCTCAAGGCCTCGTGTGGCTCTCTAGGTCCTCAAGTGTGACCCTTTGTTTGGATTCTGTCAAAGGGTGGCACTTGAGGACCTAGAGGGTCACATGTGGCCTTGAGGCCTTAGGTTCTCCACCCCTATGAGATTCATGGTGCCACTCTGTGGTACTAAAATCCCATATTTTACAGGAAGTCTTTCCTAATCCTTTTTAATTCTATTGCCTTCCCTGCTAATTATTTTCTATTTATTCTTTATCTACTTGATATGTGTGTGTATTGTTTCAATATTGTCTCTCCCGTTAGATTGTAAGCTCCTAGAGGGCAGGGTCTATCTGTTGCCCCTTTTTATATCTTAGGACAGTGCCTGGCATAGAGTAGGTGTTTAATAAATGTTTATTGATTGATTGGTTTGGATTCCTCCTGGAAAGCAACCACAATGGATTCTAAATGGATTCCTTTCCATTTGACCTTTCCTGTTTGAGTAACTCATTGGCTTTGCTCTCCAAATGGTTCACTGTATGGGAGCTACATGGACAATCCTAGGAAGAACACATTAGCGGGAAACTCCTCTTGCTAGAAGGTCCAGTCCCCAGACTCTTGAACTTGGAGCCTCACAAAGTTGGTCTTACTGTGAGAATCTGTCAAAGCCAGTGCTGCTCAGGATATCTCCCTTAGCTGACTAAAAGGTTAGATTATGAAACCACGTAATTCTTGGGGAGTTAAGAGTCTTTCCTCCTCCATACCACATTTGGCATTTTTGAACGTTGCCCATGAAACAATCCACAGACTGAATGGGCCATGTGCCATGTAGGAAGTCTCCTTGGACCTGGGTCACTATCATTTAATGGTGCCTCCTTTCAGGCCACATGATGTCAATTGCTTTTGCCACAAACCCCTCCTCAGGGAAGAAAACTATGTATGAGCACAATTTTCCTGACCCCCTACCCCAGAAAACAGGTTCACTCTCTGAGTACTGGTTGGTTGGGGTTTTTTTTTTCATTTAATATACTTTATTTTTCCCAATTACATGTAAAGATAGTTTTCAACATTCACTTTTGTAAGATTTTGAGTTTCAGATTTTTTTCCTCCCTCCCCCCTGTCCCTCTGTCCCAAGATGGCAAGCTGATAGAGGCTATACATGTCTGGTGTCTTTTCAAAGAGAAAGGGCTATTAGCTTGCTTTTATAAATATGGAGGGTGACAGTTGTTCTGACAAGAATCTATCTGTCTTTTAGCCTGCCAATTGCCAGGAGTTTCTGGTGTCCTGTCAACAAGTTGCCAATGGGCATGTTCAAATTCCATGGGAAGCTGCCTCTCCAATGCCTCTCATTAAGTTGATTGGGGAGCTTACCATACTGACCAGGGCCACCCTCACCCTGACTCCCATCAATCCTCTTATAATTAAATCACAGATTTAGAGAGAGGACCGACCTTACAGGACTTCCAGTCCAACTCCATTTTTACAGATGAGGAAATCAAGGTCCAGAAAAGTCAAATGATTCATCTACAGCAGTGGTGGGGAAACTGTGACCTTCTAGGTCCTCAGGTATGGCCTTTTGACTGAGTCCAAGTCTTACAGAACAAATCCTTTTATTAAAGGGATTTGTTCTGTGACGTTTGGATTTGGTCAAAGGGCTGCACTTGAGGACCTAGAGGGCCACATGTGACCTTGAGGCTGCAGGTTCCCCACCCTGGGGGCTCTAAAGTCACACAGCTAGGAAGAAATAGAATCAGGATTGGAACCCAGGGACTTGAATTTTACACCCAGGACTCTCTCCATTACACTATGTTGCTTTTCATAATCATAGTGGAGACCCTTAAGTATGTGGTTCACCATGCTTGGAAGGCCCTCTCTTCTCATCTCTGCCTCCTGGCCTCCCTGGCTTCCTTCAAGGCCCAGCTAAAATCCCACCTTCTACAGGAAGCCATTCCAGACTCCCCTTAATGCTAGGGGTCCCCCTCTGTTCATTGTCTCCAATTTGTACTGTCTCTAGCTTCTTTGTACATAATTGTTTACACGTTGTCTCCTCCAATGGCCTGTGAGTCCCTTGAGACTGTCTTTTATCTTTTTTTTTTTTTTTGTATCTCTAGCACTTAACACAGTGCTCGACACGTAGTAGGTGCTTAATAATGTTTATTGACTGACAGATAGAACCCAGAAACAGTTCAAATCCCACCTCAGATACAAGGTAAGTGGTCTGATCATTTAACTTCTTTGCATCTCTCTTTCCTCATCAGTAAAAGGAGGAAATCGGAGTCAAAGGCCTCACATATTCCTTCTATGATATTATAACATACTCTTATTATTCCCGATTTAGGATGGGACTTTTCCAAATGGAGCTCAAGGTCATATTCTATAAGCAGCAAGTTTTGTTTATGGAGGGAGGAATGAGCAGAGATGTCATTTTGTGAAAATTTTTTCTAATGACCTACAACCTGGAGAATTTGCCAAATCTCTTGTATCATGCATATTCGACTCTGGATAAAGCCTGTTTAGGCAGCAGAGTGCCGTGGAAAGGCTCCTGGGTTTGGAGTCAGAGAAATTGGATTCAAATATTGGCTATGTGACCTTGGACAAGGCATATTCCTTCCTCTGCTACTCAGGGTCTTCATCTGCAAAACGAGGGCTGGACAAGATGACCTCAGGTCGCTTTCAGGACAAGTCTGTGACCTCCAGGGTCTTGGTCTCCTATTCCACAGCTGGCCAAGCTCTTTCCCGTACTCTCTCATTATAGTGTTCCAGCAGCAACCACCACCACCACCACAACAAGGATTTTTATAGCACTTGAAGGTTTGCTAAATACTTTATAAATATTATATTAGATGATCTTTACAACAATCCTGGGAGGAAGGTGCTATTTTAAATTCCCACTTTATAGATGAGGAAACTAAGGCAGACAGTGGTTAAGTGACTTGCCCAGGATCACATAGCTAAATTGTCTGACGCTGGATTTGAATGCAGGTGATTCCAGACCCCACTGTTCTATCTGCTGTGCCACTTATCCAGGGGGGTTGATAGGTTGCTGTGTCTGGTTTCTAGATAAGAAAATTGAGGCTGAGAGAAGTTAAGTAACTGACCAAAGGGAGGGTAGGAGGGAACAAGCATTTATTAAGCACCTACTATTACCAGGCATGTGCTTAGAACTTTACAAATATTATTTCATTTGATCCAGTGTGACAAAACAAATAATGGTAGAACCAAGATTTGAGCCCAAGTCTTCTGAGCAGAGCGCTGGATGTAGAGTCAGAAGACCCAGGTTCAAATACCTTCTCTGTCACTTACTACTCAAGTGACCCTGGGCAAGTCATTTAACCTTGCTGGGCCTTTTCATCTATAAAACTAGAGCATTTCCCCAAAGTATCTTTACTGTTCCTTCTAATTCTAAATTCTATGATCCTAAATTCAAGCATTTGTCTGATTGGTTCCTGAGGTTTCTAACTAAATGTAAGTAATAGGAAGGATTTTTAGAAAGGTTTGTACACTTTCTTCTATGGGATCCAGACTCTTACAGTGAATGCTATGGTTTCTTTTTCCAGTTGCCACTTACTCTGTGAATCTGCTGCACTGCTTCTACTCATTAAGGCCTCTCTCCACCTGTCTGTCTGCATATTGCCATAAATAGGCATAGAATCATAGTATAAGGGTATTTGTGCCCACCCCAACACCACTCCATGTAATCACAGAAGACCTAGACTTCTTGATTGAATCCATCAATCAAAAGTGTAAACAAGTCCTTAATTTGGGAAGAATGAAATGTTTTGACCATTGGATGAAGACTGAGAACAGCCCTACCAGAAATGTCTTGTGATTGGCTAAAAAAATCTGACATACTTCCAGGCTTAGGCAAGACAGGGTGAGACCGTTCAAAATCTCACACCCCAGACCCATCGTGGCCAAATCCATTGGTGATGGGATCTTAAATTGAGGAAGAATGTGTTTCTCTTCTCTTTCTCCCATATTGATCAAGTAATGACTTTGTGCTGACCTTGTAAACTTTAAAAGGTTAGAAAATCTGAAATTCCCATCACTTCTGGAAGTAGAGCAGCAGCACCTGACAGTAACATCTATATTTGGGAGCAGAGTCATGCCATGGACAAGCTAGATATAGTAAGGAAAGGCAGCTTTAGGACTCTACAAGGTATTGGTCCTTGGTGCCCAGAAGAGAGATACACCTAAGGAGAATTTCTTAAGGATTCTATGAAGGGAAAAAAGGCCTACCTTTGGCCATCTATGCTTTCTGTTTGGGTACATTTACCCAAGGAACCTTTTGTGGGCAATATGAGAGTGCATCCCCGCAAATTGGAGAATATTTCTATAATAACTGTTCTTGATACACGCACACACGTGCGCATGCACATGCACACACACACACACAAATACACACACACTTAGTAAATATCCTTTCTAAAAAGTCATTTTGACTGATAATCAATTGGGAACACACTGGTGGGGGCTCATGGGCAACAATACTAGAAAATTCCTATCCCTTTCATAGTTTCTCCTAGCACCCTAAAGGGAATAAGTAGTCAACTGCCCTCTGGGAGACCTGGCCTGCCGATGCAAGTACAGGTTGAGGGCATGAGCCCAGAGGAGGTATTACAAGAAAATGGAATAGGCCTTGGAAATCACATAATCCAGCCCCTTTACTTTAATGCTTAAATAAGTGCATATAAGGTAGAGTCTCACTTGCCTCCTTATCCTGAGCAAGTCTTGTCCAAGGTACTTGAATAAAAATTCCTTCTAGAGGACCAACTGAGTGTGGCAGAGTAGTTCCTGTAGTTGTTTTGAAAGCTCTTTGATACTAATGAAAAGCCATGCCTGTTCATCTGTTATCCTTTCTTGATAGGTCTATTCAACCTCCTTTTTTGGTCATATATGTCACACATGTCTTTTCAGCTACTTCTTAGGTCACTGTTGGTATGTAAGAGGAGGACAGCAGTTTTATTGCTGTCAGGAAAGTAGGACAAAGGTCATTAGACCCATTCAGTCATTTTTAGTCTTGCTAAGTGAGGCTCTTAAGATTATCTGCATGGACCATGAGGGTCATGATGAAGGCTGAAAGGAATCTTCTCATTCCAAGCCATAAAAACATATTTCCAAGAGGAAGGTACAGACATAAAAGACAATTTATTCATCAAAGAAAATGGTTCTAGAAGGCACTATGGAAGGAAAATGTAGAGTGGGATTAGGACCTGGAAGGGATGGGGCTGACATGACTGGATCTGAGGGAGTAGGGAATGGTGGCCACAGAAGGGAGTGTTGGCTGAGGTAGCCCATGCCCCTGAATCACAGGGAGTTTGAATGGAACCATTGGGAAGTAGATTATTATACCATTCATGGCAGTAATGTAAACTTGGTTGTCAATCTCTGAGCAAGAAGTGGAAGACCAAGGTGGGGAAGGGGAAGGGAATATACATGGGCAACAAGAGTTCAGACGTCCAGTCCTTGGTCCTACTCAATGATCAAGGCAGTGGTTGGTGGAATCTCGAGCCCTGCTTCCAAAGGTATAGGGTAAAACAAGCAAATAAACAAGGGTTCCAGAAACCAAATGGGGTGGTGATTCAAAGACAAAAATGAAAACAGTCTCTGTCTTCAGAGAGTTTATATTCAAGGGATGGGCTATGGGGAGAGAGAGATTACATATAAACAGAAGAAGAAATAAAAGTGATCTGGAAGAGAGAAGGCAAACCACAAGCAATAGCCTTGAAAAAGTTCAGAATATCATCATCCTCCTGGCTTTGCAATTCCCCAGAATGGTTCTTGTAGTCACAAAAGCTTCCCTTTTCCTACACAAATAGCACCTGTACTTCTTCCCCAAGTTGTTTCTCTGTTTCACTAAGGTCTAGTCAGATACTTCCTCCAGTCTCCTCTGCCATCATTCTGGCCAGGAGCCAAAGGACTAGGGGAACCAAGACAGACTTTCCATTCTCTGGAGGCTGCAATGCCACCCATCTATTATGCCCACCCTGATGCTTTTCACAAGCTAACACACCTAGAAGGGCTTACAGAAGATGATACTGTAATGTCACAGCCATAGACCTTGGAGGTCAGCTAGTCCAAACTGATTGCTCTACAAATGGAGAAACTGAGTCCCAGAGACAAATGTGACCTTACCCAAGGTTACAAAAGGAATCAGTGGCATGGCTGAGGTGTGAGCCCATGCCCTTGGACTCCAAATCGTGTAGTTTCCCACCACACCCCAAAGCCTTAATCTGAGAAAGACAAAGCAATAGCAGAAGGAACACTATAATAACAATGAGTATTTATCTAACGATTTAAGGTTTGTGAAACAAATATCTTATTTGATTCTTATAACCCTTGGAGGTAGATGTTATTCCCATTTTACGATGAGGAAACCAAGGTAGATAGTTAAATGACTTGCCCAGGGTCACACAGCTAATGTCTGAGGTAAAATTTGAGCTCAGCTCTTCCTGACTCCCGGTCCAGTGCCCTGTGTACTGTGGTGCCCCCTAATAGCTCTCACAGGTCATTTATCCTCACTGCTTCAGATTTGCCAACTATATAAATGTTACAAAAAACACTTCTGGGAAAGTGAGGTGTAAACCTCAAAGCTCTATGGCGGCATGGAATTACTCTGGATCTGTGATATCCTCAGTGTACCAAAGTCCCTATGAGGAAATTCCCTGTCTCATCAGAGATCAGCAATTGCTCCCATTTGCCCAGTGGACACACAGACAGTGTGTGTTTCAAAGGGAGGACTGCCCCTAGCTTGTTGTGACTCTAAGGATGATGGTCATCCTTGCTGTGTGAGAGACAGCTTGGTAAAGTGGTTAGGACCCTGGGCTGAGAAGCAGGAAATTCTGGGTTCACACCCTGCCTTAGACACTTACCACCTGGCTACAAGGACAAGCCATCTCACTTTGTTTCCTCACCTGTAAAATCAGAGAGTTAGACTCACTCATCTCTAAAGTCCTTGGCACTCTAAATCTGGGGTCCTATGGAATGATTGTTGTCTTTCCCATAGTTGGTCAGACTTGAAGACAAAATTGTTCTTTGACTCACTGTTGTTTTCTGTCCCGAATTAAAAACCATCCATCTAAAAACCAACCATCTCATCTGTCTGTCCTTTGTGTAACCATTTCCTTCTCCAAATTTTGTTCCATCTCATTCTTCTGTATCATTCTCATCACTAGAAAGATTTTCTCACCTCCATTTTGACAAACACCTCCTTCCTTTATTCCTTCCTTCCTCCTGCACCTCTTCTTGGGAGGCCTACAGTCCCCACCATGAAGAAGCCTGATTAATACACACATATACATACACACATTCACACACACACACACAACTCACATACATAAGCACACGTGTCTACACTTGTGGCACAAACACATGTGTTACATACCAGTGAACACAAATACAATGCACAAGTCTATAACACATGCCCATATGCACGTACATGTATGTACACACATACACCTATACACATACATACATGCCTGGACCCTTTCAACACATGATTGCATTTAGGACTTCAAGAAGCAGTGGCTTTTTATAGTGTGGTAATTGAACCTCAGTTCTGGATAAAATTGTGTCATTTTGTATAGTATCTTCCCTCATTATACGATGCTTAGCACAATGTCTGGCAAACCATAGGTGCTTAATAAATGCTTACTGACTAACTGGAGTGTAGGGCATGTTCAGGAAAGGCCAATGCCTCTGGTGTCAGGGCTGTTTTTCACCTTTGGCATCCACCTGATCCACCTAACTCTCGCCTCTGGTTCCAACAAGTTGTAGTGGTGCCCAATGGCCACACCCCAGTTAGATTGAGGGGAACCAAAGGGTCTCAAACCCATCAGTGAGGTAGGGGGGTGTCTACCCCAAGCATGTGAAGACTTCTCCTGGTGGAATGGGTGGACAAGAACATTTGGTCCCAATGGCCACGAAGGCAGCCAAAGTAGGCATTCTAGAGTGCTTAGAGCTTGGTTAGACAGCGAAGACACCAAGGTCATCCACCACATCTCAAGCCATCACTAGTCATCTTGACTCTACCCTACCACTGGACTGTAATGACTCTGGAGGAGAGAGTGAGGCCAATGACTTTGTGCAACTCAGCCTCCCTTAAATCCAATTTATGCATGAATCAAAAGACATCACCCATATCACTTTACCATTTTACATTTTTACTCAAAGTCCTGTGGTGACAAGCAAGTGATGAAGTAGTGCAGATACACTGGGAGCTTAGCCACAACCCTGCACATGGGTCACCCAGACCATAGGGTCATCTTCTCACTGGAAGCAGCAGTGGAATTCCGCAGCCCCCCAGGTGTCTGAGTAGCCTTTTAACGATTGCACTGCTCACCTCCTGGTGTGAGGAAGGAGCTAGAAATGGTGCCCTAAAAATTGTGTGCTTACCCAACCCTGGCCTGTTTAGTGTGGCAAGCGGGGAATCCCATCCTGTGGTCAAAACACACATACATGTACAAAAACTTCTACGAAGATGATTCCACTCACCATCAATGCATGGAATGTGTGCACACTTGTAGATAGTACAAAACCCAGTAGAACTGAAAGACAAACAGCTCTTCCTGGGGCAGCTAGGTGACACGGTGAATAGAGCTCTGGCCCTGGAGTCAGGAAGACCTGAGTTCAAATCTAGCCTCAGACACTTGACACTTAGTAGCTGTGTGACCTTGGGCAAGTCACATAACCCCAATTGCCTTGCCTTCCCCCTTCCAAAAGAAAACCACCAAAAACAAAAGATGAACAGCTGTTGCTGTGAGAGAACTCAGCAGGCATTGTATCCCTGAATGAAACAAGGCTGGCAAATGAAGGCCAGTTTATTGAAGCAGGAGCTGGATACATGTTTTTCTGGAGTGCCTGAAGCTGGTGTCAGTTTTGCAATCAAAACTAATCTAGTTAGCAATATGTCTACCAAAAAGAATGAATGACAGCCTCAAGACAATGCAATCGCCACTTGCAGGAAAACACCATCCCACCATCAGTGGGGCCCATTAGCACATTAGCTCCCACCATGTTGAACCCTGATGAGATCAAAGAAAAATTTTATGAAGACTTGTAGACCCTCATCATCAACCAAAAGAGGACAAGCTTCTAATTCTGAGTGACTTTAATGTTAGAGTAGGCTCTGACTACCAGAGATGACAGGCAGTCCTAGGGAGGAATGGAGTTGGAAACTAACAGCAATGGTCACTTACTACTGAAGACTTGTGCATCTCATGACCCTCTCACCACCAACACTGTCTTCCATTTACCTAAATGCAATAAAATTTCATGGATGCAGCTTGCAGAAAGCATTGACATTTAATAGACTGTCATTGTGAGAAGAGACAGACAGAATGTGAGAGAGATGAAAGCAATGTATGGCACAGAGTGCTGGACTGATCCTAGACATCCTCTTCAAGTTAAATATTCACATTCAACAAAAACAAGATAGCTACCAGAAAATTTAATGTCAACAGATCAGAGCTCTTCTTTGAGCAGGAACAATTTGTCGGCAACAGTGGAGCAGAAAAGGAGTGGGCAGCTTTCAGAGATTTGGAATACAGCACCATCTTTACTCCTCTGGGCCAAACACTAAACATCAAGACTTGTTTGATAAAAATGATGGGGAAATTCAGAACCTGATAATAGAAAAACAAGAGCTCCTCAGGGTTTACCAGCAGGATAGTTCATCCATCTTTAAGAAGGCAACATTTAACTCCATCAAAAGTAAAGCACAAGCAAAGTTTAGAAAGATGCAGGATTCAGGGGTGGCTAGGTGGTGCAGTGAATAGAGGACCAGCCTTGAAGTCAGGAGGACCTGAGTTCAAATCTAACCTCAGACACTTAACTAGCCCTCTGACCTTGGGTAAGTCACTTAACCCCAATTGCCTTGCCCTCCCCCCTCCAAAAAAAATGGAAGATGCAGGATTCTTGGTTCAGTAAGAAGGAAGATGAAGGGGCGGCTAGGTGGTGCAGTGAGTAGAGCGTCGGCCCTGGAGTCAGAAGGACCTGAATTCGGATCCAGCCTCAGACATTTAACGCACACACAAACAAAAAACCTAGCCGTGTGACCTTGGGCAAGTTACTTAACCCCAATTGCCCTCCAAAAAAAAAAAAAAAGCAAAAAAAAAGAAGATGAAATTCAGTTTCATGCTGATAGTAACAATCCAAAGCACTTTTATGATGCCCTGAAGGCTATTTATGAGCCAAAGACCTATGGCACACCACAACTACTCAGTGCTACTGGAGCCACATTGATTAGTGAGAAGGACGCTCTCCTAGAGATGGACTGAACACTTCCAGAGCGTTCTCGACAGACCATCATCAATCAATGATGAACCATTGACCATTTACCTCAGGGTAAAATCAATCCTTCTCTAGGCAAATTTCTAGTTGAAGAAGAGGTTTTGAATGCCATTAGGTTCCTCTCCTATGGCAAAGTGCCTGGTGCTGATTCTGTTCCAGCTGAGATTTACAAGGTGGGGATCCACTGCTCTGACATTTTCTGGGTTCTGTGATAGGAGGATATTGTCCCCTGGGAGTTCAAGGATGCCTCCACTGTCTATAAAGGTAAAGGAAATAGACGACCACAGGGAGGGGGGAGGAAGGGTCTCTCTTGGTCATTGTAGATAAGATTCTTACCGGAGCAGAGTCCTCCTTAATAGGCTGATCCTTCACCTAGAAGATGGTCATCTACCCAAGAGCCAGTGTGGCTCCAGAAAGGGCCAAGGAACAGTCAACATGGTGTTTGCTGCCTGACAACTCCAGGAGAAATGCCAGGAGCAGAACAGAGGTCTGTACACAACATTCATTGATCTGACTAAGGCCTTTGATACTTTTAGTTGTGAGGGCTTATGGAAAATTATGTCAAAATTTGGTTGTCCATTGAAGTTCATCAGCATTGTATGTTAATTTCGTGATGGTAAGTTTGCCTAGGTTCTAGATAATGGACAATGCTCTTGTGCCTTCCCAGTCACCAATGAAGGGAAACAAGGCCGTGTACTTGCTCCCATGCTTTTTAGCATGATGTTTTCAGTCATGTTGTCAGATGCCTTCAGTGAGGATGAACATGGCATCAAGGTCATCACTAAAGGTAAATTGTTTAACTTGAAAAGATTACAAGCCAGGACTAAAATGGAGGGAGTGTTGGTGCACAATTTTTTGTTCTCAAGATGATTCACAGACCCAGCGCAGCCTCTGAAGCTGAGATGCAACAAAGTATGGGTCAATTATCTGATGCTTGTGCTAATTTTGGCCTAACTACTAACATTAAGAAAACACAGGTGCTCCCCCAGCCACCACCACACCATTAATATGTAGGACCATCTGTTACAGCAAATGGAGAAGTTCTGAACAGTATGGATAAGTTCACTTACCTTGGCGGTATACTTTCGTATATTGACGTACACATCAATAATGAGGTTGATGCATGCATTGCCAGAGCTAGCTCAGTGTTTGGGAGGCACTGAAGGAAGGTGTAGGAGAGAAGACATATTAGACTGACCACCAGACTGAAGGTCTACAGAGCCATGGTACTGACCTGATTGTTGTATACCTGTGAAACCTGGACAGTCTACCAGCGCCATGCCAGGAAACTGAGTCACTGCCATTTGAATTGTCTTAGGAAGATTCTGAAGATCACCTGGCAGGATAAGGTACCAGACACTGAGGTCCCTTCTCAAGCTAAACTGCCAAGTATTCAAACTCTGCTTCAGAGAGTACAACTCCAATGGGCTGGCCATGTTGTTCAAATGCAAATGTAGGCTTGCCAGAAAGACTGTTTTATGGAGAACTCACACCAGGCAAGTGCTCAGAAGAATCTGTATGAGGACACTCTCAAGGTCTCTCTTAAGAACTGGAACTGATTGTATGACTTATGGAGACACTGGCACAGGACCACCCAACATGGCGTGCCCACATCAGAGAAGGTGCCTTGATCTGTGAGCAACGAAGGATTGAAGTAGCTGAAAAGAAACATGAAATGGGCTGATTTAGAGAATCCAACCCAAACGTTCACTTGAACTATTTGTGCCCTACTTGTGGTAGGACATTCGGAGCTTGTATTGGTCTGACCGGCCACAGTTGGATGCGCTGTTCCTTGAATCTAACATAGTGACGTTATTTTGGTCCTGTTCGAGAACCAAGGACAGCTAGCCATCTGACTCACTGGATGGGCTACTCACTTACAGCCTCTCCATGTGTTTGTATTGGCTTTGTCCTGTTCCTGGGGTGTTTTCCCTCCTCACCCTTTGCAAACCCTCATTTCCGGTGCCCCCAAATAATTAAAATAAAAAAGACTCAATTCCAGCATCACCTTCTACAGCAGGAGTGTTGAACTTGGGGTTCACAAACCCCACTCCCACAAGAGGATGTGGGGATAGATTTCAGGGCACTTGTGAATTTGGGGGAGGGGGAAATGATATCTTTACTTTTATAACCTCTAAATGAAAACAGTATTTCTTTTGCTTGTGAATATAGGCAATAGACTCGGTCTGAGATAGAGTCCATAGACTTTGCCAGTCTGAGGAAAGGGTTCGTGACATAAAAAGGTTAAGAATGCCTGGTCTATGTGAACTTTGCCTGATCTCCCCAGCTGCTAATGTTCATCTCCTACCCTATATACATTTTGCTTGCATTCTGTATGTTGTGTTATTGTTGAGTTATTTTGGTTGTGTCTGACTCTCTGTGACCCTCTTTGGTATTTTCTTGGCAGAGATACTGGAATGGTTTGCCATTTCCTTCTCCAGCTCATTTTATGGATTAGGAAACTGAGGCAAACAAGGTTAAATGACTTGCCCAAGGTCACACAGCTACTAAATGTCTGAGGTCACATTTGAATTCAGGTCCTCCTGACTCCAGGGCCAGTACTCTCCACTGCATTACCTAGCTGTCCCCACATTCTGTATGTATATGTACAGAAAATAATAAGATCACAGTATAATCATGGCTGGAAGTTAGAGGTATTTGGCCAAAGGCAGAACTAGCTACTCCTGGGCCCCATTCTCACACTTTTCCCCACATCCTTACTTCAGAAATTACTTCCTCTTTAGCAGCCAACCTTAACTCTGAGAAAAGAGTTTCTCCTAACTAAACCAGTCATCTTAACACTGCTGATGATTCAAGTGCCTCCAGGGAATCCAGGATAGTCCAGATTCACATGGCTTAATCTTTTCCTTCCTTTGGCGGGATTAAAATAATGTTTATAAACAAATCTCTTTGGTTTGTTTTGAGTCCCCAGTTGGGCAAACTCCAGCAATTTAGAAAGAAAGCTTCCTTCTCTGTGTGTGCTGTAAGCCATAACCTCCCTCTCAATTGCCCTTCAGCAAATGAAAGGTATACAGACCATACGTGCATTGCGTTAACTGCAATTTTATCTTAATACTTGCCTTTAGAGACTAGGTGGGTAGCAATGTAAAATATAAATTTTAAAGAAACAGAGCTAGGCTTCAGGAGACATATATACTCTCCTTGGAGTAGGAGGAGAGAGGAGTTTCACTTTTTGTAGGCTCCAGCAGACAAGGACTACAGAGTTTTCTGCTGAAGTTTGGGATGGTCCAGGCTCTCATCCCTGATGGGGAAGGCAACTTCAGCAGCAGTAGTAGAGGTGGCTGAAGCACTTTGGCATCCCTGCTATGGCAGGGGGAAGCTGGCATTAGCCCCCTTATTTTTATAGGCTACATAAGGGATGCACTCTGGGCTCTTGACCAATCCTCAGTGGGCTTACACACACTCTCCTAAGATTTCAGTTCTCATTCCTCTTCTTTCAGGACAAGAGGGAAGAAGTCTTTTCCTGGGGGTAGTCCCAGCTCCATGACTCTCAGAGGTTTATGTAGACAATTGTTGGGGACAGAGGGACTTTAAGATCTTTAAGACATATTGTCTCCCATATAAGAATGTAAGCTTCTCTTAGAGAGGAGCTTATATGAACAGATGCAAAGAGAAGTAAGTAGAACCAGGAAAACAATATATGCAATGACTATAACAAAGAAATAGAAAGAACAACCGCAACAAAATTGAATACTGTGAAATTATAATGACCAAGTTTGCCTCCCTCAAAAAGATATGAAAAGAAACCTCACCCTGCATCTTTGCAGAGGTGGGGAGCTCAAGTATAGCATACTGCATATGATGTGAGCCTTTTTAACAGCTTGGTTGGTTTTGTTAATTTGGGGGGGTGGGGGTTTATCTCCCTTTTTATTTTATTGTAATTAGAGATGGCTCTCTGGGAGAAAGAGGATGAAGAGGAATGGATATGATGGGAAATCTGAGTGGTATAAAAACAAAAGATAACAATAAAATGTATTTTTTTAGAAAAGGAATGGAAGCTCTTTGAGGACAGACAGTTTTCATAGCACTGTCATATACATTATCTCATTAGCATACTAAGACAGATTTTAAAAGAAAATCTGAGAAGAGACACTGCTGTAGACAATTTGAGGGCAGGGATTATCTCTTTTTTGGGGGGGTGGTTTGTCTCAAACTCAGGCATGTTTTAAAAGAAACTAGATTTTTTCTATTAAAAAATGAGATCATAGGGAAGTAATGATGCTATAAAAATAGATTTATACCAAATTCCTTCAGGCTCCTGAAAATTACAACCTCTATGTACCTCCTTGGTGAGATGCAATTTTGGATGGAAAGGGACAATTGAAAGACTTTTGGGACATTTCTGTAAGGGTGATCTGACTCTCAATAAATAAATAGTAATGGCTAAAAGCTATGTATCTTAGTCTTGGGAACTTGGACATTACTCATGACAGGATCAGGAAGTCTGGGTTTTGGGCTCCTCTTGTGGGTAGTCAGGTTAAACCTTTAACCATGAGTTGCGGCTAGGAAGACATTAAAAGAGGTTATAGCTCCTCTGCATCCTGCCCTAGTCAGACCGCATCTGGAGAATTTTGTTCATTTCTGGTAACTACATTTTAGAAAGGGTGTTGATATTCTAGAGAGTATTGTGGAAGCCTCTTTTTCTTCTAGGAAATGTAACAAAAGTAATGTTATGACAATGTCCTGGAGTGAAGCCTGTCCTGAATGAAGGCTTTGCCTTGTTCTCAATGAAAAAACCTTATATCAGTCTCCCTTGAATAGAAGATTGAATCAATTTCAAGTATAAAAACATTCCTGCTTACTCCACCAAATTCCACTGGCATATTGGATTGCAGGGTGGGGTGGGGTTGTTACTACTACGTCCAGGCTTCTATTTAATTTCTTTAATTCACAGCTCCACCACCAGCATCTTGTTTCCTGAAACCCTTCCAGTGCTGACTCATCACAACTCTTCTCATCTTTGTCAATTTGCTGGGTGCAGAATGGTACCTCAGAATTCTCAGATTTTTTGTTTCTCTTGTCATTAAGGATTGGAACAATCTTTTTTCATGATCATAAATAGTTTTCAATCCTTGTAAGACCTGTTGGTTAATATTCTTTGACTGTTGGCCCCCTCGCTTACTCCCTCCCGCCGCCCCCCTCGTCCATCCGCGCCCCCTCCCATCCCCCCGACGCCGCCAGACCCGGGGGGGCGGCCAGGCCTGGACCTCGGACCCCGGCCTCGAGCCGCTGCACCGAGCCCCCTACCCCGACCCTTCCCCTTGACGTGGGCTGAGGCCATGGAACCTCCCCCGCCCCAGGCGTCCCCCTCCCCAGAGCCCGGGCCCTCATCGACTCCCGAGGCTCAGGGACCCAGGCTTGGCCGCTACCTCCTCATTGACACACAGGGCGTCCCCTACACGGTGCTGGTGGAAGAGGAAGCTGCCACCCCTGCAGGGGAGGTGTCTGCAGGGCCGACCTCCCGAAAATGCTACAGCTGTCCCGTGTGTTCCCGGGTCTTCGAGTACTTGTCCTATCTGCAGAGGCACAGCGTCTCCCACTCAGAGCTCAAGCCCTTCATCTGTGCTGTCTGTGGGAAAGCCTTCAAAAGGGCCAGCCACCTGGCGCGCCACCGCTCCACGCACCGGGTGGGGGGCGGCCGGCCACACGCGTGTCCCCTGTGCCCCCGACGATTCCGAGACGCTGGGGAACTGGCCCAGCATAGCCGGGTACACTCAGGCGAGCGGCCCTTCCAGTGCCCTCACTGCCCTCGGCGATTCAGTGAGAGAAACACCTTGCAGAGACACACTCGGAGAAAGCATCCTTGACAGGGCTGGGGAAGGCCCAGACGTGCCCTTACGAGGGGAAAGGACCTGCGAGCAGTGCCCCACACACAGCTCTCCAGCTTCAGGGACGCTAGGCTTCCAGCCCCTGGCTGGCAGTGGCTCCAGGCCTGTTTCCTCCTCTCTGAAAGGAGGAGGGGGGACTAATGACCTCTAATGTCCCTTCCTTCTGGACACACTGTTGTGCCTCCTCCCTGCCCCAGAGGGAGGTGCAGGTGGAACCTGACCTAGGGCCCTGAGAGGGTTTGGTAGAGGATGAGCCATTGTCCTGGCTGTTTCTGGAGTGTCTTACAAGCTAGGGGATCCTCAATTCCACCCCACCCCCGCCTAGGCTGCAGTAGCTGGGGATCCCCTAGAATTGGTCCTGGGGTCGAGATGGGGGGCTCTGTCTCCTAGGGCGTGTGTTGTGGAGGGGCGCCCCCTCCCAGGGCTGAAAACCAACGAGCTGAATAAATGCAAAGTGAGTTTTCAGTGAGGAAAAAAAAAAAAATATTCTTTGACTGTTTGTTGATTGGGGAATCAATCGGCAAGAATGTATTGAGAGCCTACTATGTACCAAGCACCAAATTAGGCAAAAATAAAAGTTTTCTCATCTGCAAAATCAGGATAATAATAGCACCCACCTCCCAGGGTTGATGTGAGGAGCCAATGAGATACTATTTGTAAATTTTAGCATAGTGTCTGGCACACAGTAGGAGCTTGAGAAATACTGGGTGGTATTATTATTATTATTATTATTAATAGTAGACCTGTGATCAAGAAGTTTACATTCTAGTGGGAGATAATAATATTGAGGGGCAGCTAGGTGGCACAGTGAATAGAGCACTGGCCTTGGAGTCAGGAGGACCTGAGTTCAAATCTGGCCTCAGACACTTGACACTCACTAGCCACGTGACCTTAACCCCAACTGCCCTGCTTTCCCCCCTCCAAAAAGCAAAATAATAATAATAATAATAATAATATTGATAAAGCACTTAGCACAGTGCCTGGAACATAGTAGGTGCTACAAAAATATTGGGTAGTATAGTGGTGGTGGTGGTAGTAGTAGTAATAGTAGTAGTAGCAGTAGTGGTAGTTGTGGTGGTGGTAGCCCCCATGATCAACAGAGATGATAATATTTGTAAAGCATTTAGTATAGTGTCTGGTATATAGTAGGTGCTACATAAATATTGGGTAGTATAGTGGTGGTGGTGTAAGCAGTAGTAGTAGAAATTGTAGTCATGTCTTCCTTGTGATAAAGGAATTTACATTCTTATGGGGGTTAGATGATAACTATTATATTATCTACTATGATAACTATATAACTATACAAAAATAGTTATATGTAAGATACATACAAGATGACCATTGAGGGAAACTCATTAACAGCAACGTGGGAAGAGAAAAAGTCCTTGAAAAAACTGGCAGTTGATTCTTGAAAGAATCTAGCAATTCTAAGGCAGGTGTGGGAATGGAGAATATTAGAAGCACAGAGAAAAGCCAGTGCCAAGGTATGGACATGGAAGACACAGGAGTGACTAGTTGGTCAGTATGACTGGGCTGTAGAGTTCATGGAGGGAAGGAATACATAAGAAAACTGAAAAGACAGGAAGAGGCCAGGTTGGAAAGAGCTTCAATGTGAAAATGAGGAGTTTATATATGATCTTAAAAGCAAGGGAGATCCATGGGATGTATAGAATAGAAAGGTGACATGTTCAGACTTGGGTGGCCATGCGTAGGGTAGTTTGGAGTGGGGAGAGATGAGGCAGGGAGATCAATTGTAATTGTCCAGGTGAGAAGTCACAAATTCCTGAAGGAGGGCGGTGGCTGTGTTAGCACAGGGAAGTGGACTTAACACAAGAGATGGGGGAGAGATAGAAAGGAACAGATGTAGCAACTGATGGATTATGTGGGTGGCTGAGAGTGATACAAGGTAACCGTATTGGGGGAAGACATTAGAAGTGGAAGGTCCAGAAATGATCCCCATGCATTTGAACAAATGGTCCTCCTTGCCTCCCTTCTGGCCTCCCCCTCTAAGAATCCAGAACTTCCCTTCCAAGTAGAGTCAAGAGCCACCTTGTGTCCCAGCCCTTCCTCACTACCCAGGTTATCAGTACTCTCTTTCTGGAACCTGTTCCGTTGGATCTCCTCAAGACCCCATTGGGGGGCTCTCTTGGCGAAGATACTGGAAAAGTTTACCCTTTTCTTTTCCAGCTCATTTTCCAGATGAGAAAACTGAGTCAAATAGGGGGAAGTGACTTGCCTAGTAAGTGTCTGAGGCTAGATTTGAACTCGGGTCTTCCTGATTCCAGGCTGCATGTTCTATCTACTGCACCACATAGCTTCCTGTTTCTGAAATTGTGTATGTGTTTGGTATTTATTTATTCATATGTAGCCCCTCGATAGAATTATAAGAACCTCGAGGGCTATAAAAGCTAGGTATCTTTATCTTTAGATCCCTAGTACCCAATACCAATACATATCAGGATGCTTAATGTGTGTCAAATTTAATTTATTTTCATTTGTTGTTGAAAGAATATTTGAATACCGGACCCATTCTGGAAACACACCAATTGCCCACTTTTAGCTAAAATTGTATTAGCCTAAGCACTTCTGCTTTGTGGAGCAAGAAGGGTTCTCAGAAAGTGGATGTTGGAACTTAGAGCATCCCTTTTCTTCTAAGCTCGCTGTTCCGCTTTCAGAGATGGTGTTGCTTCTCTGTCCATGAACTTCTCCATACTTTTTTGTGTGGCTGTGTGATGCAAGCATCTCTTTTTTACTAAAGTTCTACCCTCTTACCTCTCAACCCGGAAATCTCTTGCATCACCTCAAAAGCTCCTGTCTGACCTCAGGCTCCTTCTCTGATGGCTATTATAGGAAATCTCTTGTTTTCCTACTTCCCCAACTCATCCATTCAATTTAATGATAACAGCTCCCCCAAATCAGGAACACATTGTACACAGTAATAGCAACGTTATGTGATGATCGGTTCTAATAGACTTAGCTCTTCTCAGCAATTCCAGGATCGAAGACATCTCCAAAAGATTCATGATGGAAAAAGCCATCCATATCCAGAGAAAGAATTATGGAGTCTGAATGCAGATGGAAGCAAACCATTTGCTCTTTTTTCTTTCTAGTGGTTTTTCTGTTTTGTTCTGATTCTCCTTTCACAACATGACTAATGTGGAAATATGTTTAATATGATTGTACATGTACAGTCTATATCAGATTACAGGTCATCTTGGGGAAGGGGGAAGGGGAGGGAGGGGAGAAATTTAGAACTCAAAATCTTATAAAAATGAATGTTGAAAACTATCAATTAATTTTTAAAAAGAAATTTAAAATGAATGTTAAAAATATTTTTACATGTAATTGAGAAAAATATAATAAAATAATTCTTTGAAAAAAATAACAGCTCACATTTATATCCTTTTATTGAAGCCACCTTAGAAAGGTGTTTCTTCCTCAAACTACTAGGAGATTGGGAAGTATAATTATAAAAATTAATTTTCCTAAAATCTGACCTTGTCACTTTCCTTCTTCATAAACTTCAGTGGCTCCCTATTACCCCTAGACCCAAATATAAACTCCATTTAAAGTAGATCCCAACTTCGGCCCAAGCTGCCTTACCAGTCTCAGTATACTGTGATCCAGCTATACTGACCTGCTTGCCACTTCTCATGGGTGATGATGAAGATGATGGTAATAGCTTACATTTATAGAGTGCCTTCTATGTACCAGGCACTGTGCTAAATGCTTTACAAATATTACATTTGATCTACAACACAACCCTGGGAGCAACTGAGGTAGACAGGGGTTAAATGACTCACACGGGGTTACATGGCTGTAAGTGTCTGAACTCAGGTCTTCCTGACTCTAGGCTGGGTGCTATGACAAATCTGCCTCCTAACTGCCCCTACTATTATTTCTGTCTCTGCACCACCTGAAATGTTCTTCATCTTCACCTTTACCCTTTAGAATGTATACTTACAAGACTCACTTTAGGGAATCCAGCCTCAGATATTTACTAGCTGTGTGACCCTGGGCAAGTCACTTAACCCCCATTACCTCCAGAAAAAAAAAATACTTCAAGGGCCACCTTGTATATGAAGTCTTTTCAGATCCCCATAGCTATATACATCTTCTTCACTAAAATTACCCGGTTTTTATTTTCTATCAACCTATATATTGTCTTCCCTAATTGTAAAGTCTTTGAAGGCAGGGGAATGATTCACTTTTTTCTTTCTATCCATAGCATTTAGACCAGCTGATGGTGTGTAGTGTGCATTTAATAAGGCTTGTGGATTGATTGATTCCCATTTTCTAGATGAGGAAACTGAGGTTCCCCAAAACCACACAGTGGGTAAACAGAAGGTTCTAGGCTTGAATTCAGGATTTCTGGCTCCAGATCCATCAGTGATCATTCCATTATTAACAGAAACATTCTTCTCAAACTTTTTGGCTTCAGGACCCCTTTACACCCTTAAAAATTGTTGACAATCCTTCCCCAAAAGCTCTTGTTTATGTGGGTTATATCTAGTGATACCATATTTGAAATTAAAACACTTTAATATTATTTTGAAACTAGTTTTGAACTCACAGACTCCCTGAAAAGGTTTTGGGGACCTCCAGTGTTTCCTGGATTATACTTTGAGATCCTTGGCATTAAATTATTCAGTTTGCCCTCACTATAACCTAGATGTGCTATCAAATCTATCTCATCAAATATATGGTGGCAATTTTCTGGTAGATGACATCTAAATAACATAGTATTTAGTGGGGCAGGAAATTGGTCAGAGTTTGTTCCAGGGAGTAAGTTGTGGTGGAGATCCTTATCCTGTTTGAGAAAGGTCCCACAGAGGAGCCAGGCTTCATAGAACTTTCCAGTTAAAAGCTCCAAACTTCTGCCCTCGGGAGACAGGCTCTGTTGTCTGGATTAGGGTCAGAATCCTATGGGTATAATGAGCTAGTAGAATGGAAGATCATGCCAAGCAATTTCGAGGTCAGCACCGGAAAAATGAAAAAGAAAGAAAGAAAGAAAAAGAAAGAAGGGGGAGAGAGAGAGCAAAGATGAAAGGAAGGAAGGAAGGAAGAAAGAAAGAAAGAAAGAAAGAAAGAAAGAAAGAGAGAGAGAGAGAGAGAGAAAGAAAGAAATCGAGAAAGAGAGAAAGAAAGAGGAAGAGAGAGAGAGGAAAGAAGAAAGAAAGAAAGGAAGAAAGAAAGAAAAAAGAAAGAAAGAGGAAGAAAGAAAGAAAAAGAGAGGAAGAAAGAAGGAAGGAAGAAAGGAAAAAAGAAAGAGAGGAAAGAAGGAAGAAAAGCTAAAATTTATATAGCCCCTACTATGTGCCACACACTGTGCTGAGTGCTTGACAATTATTTATTTTTTTAAAATTTATCTATTTTTCGTTTTCAACATTCATTTCCACAAAATTTTGAGTTACAATTTTTCTCTCCCTGTCTTTCCCCTACCCCCACCCCAAAATAGCAAGCCAATCGAATTCCCCTTCCCCCAATCTGTTCTCTCTTATGTCCTCCTCCTTCACCCCCCCCCAACTTTCTAGTATGGCAAGATGGGTTTCTATACCCTAGTACCTGCATATCTTATTTCCCAGTTGCATGTAAAAAACAGCAACAACAAATTTTTAAACATTTGTTTTTAAATTTTTGAGTTCCAGATTCTCTCCCTTCTTCCCTCCTCACCCACCCCCACTGGGAAGATAAGCAATTCAATATAGATTGCACATGTGTAGTTACCCAAATCATTTCCATAGTAGTTACATTGTGAAAGATTAACTATATTTCCCTCCATCCTATCTTGCCTCCCATTTAATCTATTATCTCCTTTGACCCTGTCCCTTTTCAAAAATGTTTGCTTCTAACTACCCTCTCCCCCAATCTGCCCTCCCTTCTATCATCTGCCCTCTTATCCCCTCCTCCCCTATCTTCCTGTAGGGTGAGATAAACTATTGAGTGTGTAAGTTATTCCCTCCTTAGGCCAAATTCAATGAGAATCAGCTTTTCCCATTCCCTTTCACCTTCTTGCTCTTCCCCTCCATTGTAACAGTTTTTCTCTTGCCTCTTTTATATGAGATAATTTACCCTAATTTATCTCTCCCTTTCTTCTTCTCCCAATAAATTCCTCTCTCACCTCTTAATTTTATTTTTTAGATATCATTCCTTCATATTCAACTCATCCTGTGCCCTCTGGCTATGTATACATGAACATACAAATGCCCACAATCACATATATTTGTATATACATACATTCTCCTATAATACATATATATGTATATATATATGTGTGTGTGTGTGTGTGTGTGTGTATACACACACATATATTCCCTTTAACTATCTTCATACTGAGAAAAGTCTTATGAGTTACAGTTATCATTTTTCCATGTAGGAATGTAAATAGTTCAATTCTAATAAGTTCCTTATGATTTCTTTTTCCTGTTTACCTTCTCATGCTTCTCTTGCTTCTTGTATTTAAAAGTCAGATTTTCTGTTCAGCTCTGGTTTTTTCATCAAGAATGCTTGAGGCTGTAGGAGCGACTGGCTTCGTGTTGAAATGGGCAAGTTCATGAAACCCGGGAAGGTGGTGCTGGTCCTGGCCAGGCGGTACTCCGGGCGCAAAGCCGTCATCGTCAAGAACATTGACGATGGGACCTCTGACAGGCCCTACAGCCATGCCTTGGTGGCAGGTATTGACCGTTACCCCTGAAAAGTTACTGCAGCAATGGGCAAAAAGAAGATTGCCAAGCGATCGAAAATCAAGTCCTTTGTGAAAGTTTATAACTACAACCACCTCATGCCCACCAGATACTCTGTGGATATCCCATTGGACAAAACAGTTGTCAACAAGGATGTGTTCCGTGACCCTGCACTAAAACGTAAGGCAAGGAGGGAGGCCAAGGTCAAGTTTGAGGAAAGGTATAAGACAGGCAAAAACAAGTGGTTCTTCCAGAAGCTACGGTTTTAGAACTACTATGTTGGTCAGTAAATAAAATGTGTACTAAAAATGAAAAAAAAAAAAAGAATGCTTGAAAATTCTCTATTTCATTGAATGACCATATTTTCCCCTGAAACATTATACTAAGTTTTTCTGGGTAGGTGATTCTTGGTTTTAATCCAAGCTCCTTTGATCTCTGGAATATCATATTCCAAGCCCTTCGATCCCTTAATGTAGAAGCTTCTAGATCTTGTGTTATCCTGATTGTGTTTCCACAATACTCAAATTGTTTCTTCCTGATTGCTTGCAGTATTTTCTCCTTGACCTGGGAACTCTGGAATTTGGCTATAATATACTTAGGGGTTTTTTCTCTCTTTTTTATTTTTTAGTTTACATCATTCATTTCCACAAGATTTTTAGTTACAAATTTTCTCCCCATTTTTCCCAACCCATCACCCTAAAACAGCGATCCCACTGAATATTCTCTCCCCCAATCTGCTCTCTCATCTTCCCCCATGCCCCCTCCAACTTTCCAGTAGGGCATGGTGGATCTCTATGCTCCAGTGCCTATATATCTCATTTCCCAGTTAAATGTAAAATAATAATAATAACAATAATATATTTTTAAACCTTTGATTTTAAAACTTTGAATTCCAGATTCTTTCTCTTCCTCCCTCATCACCCACCCTCACTGGGAAGATAAGCAATTCAATATAGGTTGTACATGTGTAGTTTTGCAAAACATTTCCATACTGGATATATTGTGAAAGACTGACAATATTTCCCTTCATCCTATCCCACCCCCACTTGTTCTATTCTCTACTTTGATCCCTGTCCCTTTTCAAAAGTGGGTGCTTCCAACTTCCCTCCCCCCCAGCCTGGCCTCCCTTCTATTATCCTCCCTCTCATCCACTTCCCCCCTACTCTCCTGTAGGGTGAGATACCCTAGTGTGTATGTCATTCCCTCCCTAAGCCAAATTCAATGAGAATAAGATTGACTCATTCATTCCCTTTTGCTTCCTGTTCTTTCCCTCCATTGTAACAGTTTTCCCTTGCCTCTTCTGTATGAGATAATTTACCCCATTCTGTCTCTCCCCACCTCCTCTCATTATATGCTTCTCTCACCTCTTATTCACTTTTTAAGTATCATCCCTTCCTATTAAATTGGTCCTGTGCCCTCTGTGTATACCTGTACACATATATACACACACCCACATATGTATTCATATGCCCATATAACCTCCTATATAGACATATATATGTATGTATTCATATACACATTTCTATTCCCTTCAACTATTCTTATACTGAGAAAAGTTTCATAAGTTACAATTGTCGTTTTTCCATGTAGAAATGTGAATAGTTCAACTTTGATAAGTTCTTTATGATTTCTTCTCCCAGTTTACCTTCTCATGCTTCTCTTGCTTCTTGTATCTGAATGTCAAATTTTCTATTCAACTCTGGTTTTTTCATCAAGAATGATTGAAAGTCCTTTATTCCACTGAATGACCATATTTCCCTCCTAAACATGATACTCAGTTTTACTGGGTAGGTGATTCTTGGTTTTAATTCCAGCTCCTTTGACCTCTAGAATATCATACTCCAAGCCCTTTGATCCCTCAGTGTTGAAGCTGCCAGATCCTATGTTATCCTGATTGTGTTTCCACAATATTCAGATTGCTTCTTTCTGGCTGCTTGTAATATTTTATCTTTGATCTGGGAACTCTGGACCCTGGCTATAATATTCCTAGGAGTTTTCTTTTTGGAATCTTTTTCAGGAGGTGATGGGTGGATTCTTTCAACCTTTATTTTGCCCTCTGGTTCTAAGACATCAGGGCAATTTTCCTTGAGAATTTCTTGAAGGTGGGGCAGCTAGGTCGTGCAATGAATAGAGCACTGGCCCTGGAGTCAGGAGGACCTGAGTTCAAATCCAGCCTCAGACACTTAACACAAATACTAGCCGTGTGACCTTGGTCAAGTCACTTAACCCCAGTTGCCCTCCAAAAAGCAAAAAAAAATTTTTAAAAAGAGAGAATTTTTTGAAGGATGATTTCTAGGTTCTTTTTTTGATCATGGCTTTTAGGTAGTCCAATAATTTTTAAATTATCTCTCCTGGAGGGGCGGAGCCAAGATGGCGGAGTAGAAACAGCTCGTCCAAGCCTCTCTGCCCCCAGATTCTCCACAAACTATGTGAAAAAGGACTCTGAAAATCTTCTGGAGCCCCAGCACCCACAGAACGACACAGAGAAGCTAACCTCCCGCTGAGGACAGCCCAGCACCCTGCAGGAAGGACCAGCGCAGTGGTCTGGGAGCCGGCAGCCGCAGAGCGCAGGAGCCGAGCGAGCCCAGGTCCACGTGAGCCGAGGTTTTAGCCCCAGGGCGGCAGGGCCAGCAGCCGGCTGGAGGAACCCCAGAACACCAGGAACTGTGGAGATTCCAGAATTATCAACATAGACTTGCCTAGGACAAAGTAAGAGGTTAGTGTCCTATGGACTTTGGGACCTGTATTTGGGGAATGCGTCAGCTCCCTCCCCTGGGGGCTAGAAGCTGCTGAGGAGACAAGCCACTGTGTAGTTTTCAGAGGCATTTCCGGCTCCCAGCCTACAAATCGTGGGGAGATCCAGCGATCAGTCTTGGGGGGTAATCGCTCTTGCTTTAACCTCCCTGGATCTGGATTGTGATCTAGGGTGGAAGTCGTGGGTGGGTTTATAGCTTGCCAGAAACGGAAGTTGCCCCCACACGTTCGGGACGAAAATTCCTCTATCTGGCCTTAAAGCCATAGTGTGGCAACAAGCCCAAAAGTCAAGCAATTAAGTGGCAACATGCCAAGGCAAAGGAAACAGAAAAATGCAACCCTAGACTCCTATTTTGGGGGCATAGAGCGGGAAAAGGACTGTGAGGTCAGAAGTCCTGCTCCAAAAGCCCCAGGGGAAAACAGGAGTGGGTTGCAGGCCATAGAGGACCTTAAGAAGGACTTTAAAAATCAAATAAGAGAAGTGGAGGAAAAATTAGAAAGAGAAATGAGAAGGATGCAGGAAAAGTATGAAATGAGGGCCAACAGCCTGACTGAGGAAAACAACACCTTAAAAAATAGACTAACTCAAATGCAAAGGAGGCCCAAAAGGGCAATGAGGAGAAGAATGCCTTAAAAAGTCGAATTTGCCAGATGGAAAAAGAATCTCAAAAGTTCACTGAGGAGATTCATTCCTTCAGAGTTAGACTGGAGCAAATGGAAGCTAGTGACTTTATGAGAAATCAAGATGCTGTTAAGCAGATCCAAACAAACGAAAGATTAGAAGGCAATGTGAAATATCTCATGGGAAAAACCACTGACCTGGAAAATAGATCCAGGAGAGACAATTTAAAAATTATTGGACTACCTGAAAGCCATGATCAAAGAAAGAACCTAGAAATCACCCTTCAAGAAATTCTCAAGGAAAACTGCCCTGATGTTTTAGATCCAGAGGGCAAAATAGAGGTTGAAAGAATCCACCGATCACCTCCTGAAAAAGATCCCAAAAAGAAAACTCCCAGAAATATTATGGCCAGGTTCCAGAATCCCCAGATCAAGGAGAAAATACTCCAAGCAGCCAGGAAGAAACAATTTCAATATTGTGGAAACACAATCAGAATAGCCCAGGACCTGGCAGCTTCTACACTGAGGGATCGAAGGGCATGGAATATGATATTCCAGAGGGCAAAAGAACTGGGAATGAACCCAAGGGTCACCTACCCAGCAAAACTGAGTATTTTGTTTCAGGGGAAAATATGGTCATTCAGTGGAATAGAGGACTTTCAAGCATTCTTGAGGAAAAAACCAGAGTTGAATAGAAAATTTGACATCCAGACGCAAGAAGTAAGAGATGCCTGAGAAGGTAATCAGGGAAAAGAAATCGAAAGGAACTTATCAAAGTTGAACTATTTACATTCCTATATGGAAAAGCAATATCTGTGACTGATGATATCTTTCCCACTATGAAAATAATGGAAGAAGTGGGTGTGGTCATACGAATACATATGTGAATGTGTGTGTATATGGTTACAGTTATATATGGATAGAGGGCATAGGTTGATTTTGTTGGGAAGGGAGAGTACTCAAGGGATGAAATTATGAGGTGAGAGAGGAAAGTGGCAAGAGGAGATGGGGAGAGACATGGTAGGGTAAACTATCTCATGCAGGGGAAGTGGGTGCAAAGGAGGGGGAGAATAAGGAAGGCTAAAAAGGCAAAACCACATTCACATTGAATTTGGTTCAGGGAGAAAATGACATACATACTAAATGGGATATCTCAACCTGCAGCAGGATAGGGGAAGGGGGATGAGAGGAGGGATGATGGATGGGAGGGCATCCTTGGGGTGAGGGGAGGTTGGAAGTACCCACTATAGAAGAGGGACAGGATCATGTAGGGAATGGACCAGGTGGGGGTGGGATGAGTGGGAGGGAATTATAAGCAGCCTTGTACAATATATCTACTATGATAATATTTTGCATAGCTAGACATGTACAACATATACTGAATTACTTATATACCAAGAAGGAATGGGTGACAAGGGAGGAAGGAAATGGATCTGAAATTCAAGATCGTAACATTAAATGTTTCAAATATATATATAAATACTATTATTAATACTCTTTTGCCTATAATTGGGAGATAAGATGTGCAGGCATTGGGACACAAAGATTCATCTTCCTCTAATGGAAAAGTCGATGGGGGTATGGGAGAAGGTATGGGAGAGAGCAGATTGGAGGAAGCGATATCTTGTGGGACTGCTATTCTGGGAGGTTGGGTAGGGGAATAATGGGGGGAAAATGATTGTAACTCAAAATCTGGCGGAAATGAATGATGTAAAACAGAAGTTAATAAAGTATTTGTTTTAAAAAAAAAAAAAAATTATCTCTCCTGGATCTATTTTCCAGGTCAGTGGTTTTCCCAGTCAGGTATTTCACATTGCCTTCTATTTTTTGTTTGGATCTGTTTAATAGTATCTTGATTTCTCATAAAGTCACTAGCTTCCATTTGCTCCAATCTATTTCTGAAGGAATGATTCTCTTCAGTGAGCTTTTGAGATTCTTTTTCCATCTGGCAAATTTGGCTTTTTAAGGCATTCTTCTCCTCATTGCCTTTTTTGAGCCTCTTTTGCCATTTTAGTTAGTCTATTTTTTTAAGTATTATTTTCTTCAGTCAGGCTATTGACTCTCATTTCATAATTTTCTTGCATCATTTTCATTTCTCTTCCCAATTTTTCCTCCACTTCTCTTATTTGGTTTTCAAAATCCTTCTTACAGTCCCCTATGGCCTGTAACCAGCTCATATTTTTCTTGGAAGCTTTTGGTGCAGGAGTTCTGACTTTGTTTCTTCCTCCTGTTCCATGCTTTGATCCTTTTTGTCCCCAAAAAAGGAGTCTAATGTCAGATTCCTCTGTTTGCTTTGCTTCCTTTATTTGCTCATGTTGCCACTCAATTACTTGACTTTTGAGTCTTTTGCCACAGTAGAACTCTGCTCCCAGGAAGGGGAGCTTTGTCCCAATTGCTGGGGGTTTCTCAGCTGCTGGAGCTATTAGTTGGGTGCCCTCTCTAAAGCCTCCACACACTCTCTGGCAAACTCGTGATGCACCCCAGAACCTCCACCCTAGACAGTGATCCAGATCCAAGCAGGTTAAAGCAAGAGTGATTGCCCCTCATACTGGTCACTTGGTCCCCCAACAATCTGCAGGCCTGGGGCTCTGAAGCAGCCACATGCTGGGTGGCTGCACACCAATGGAGCCTCAACTGCTTCTCACCCCAGGGACAAAGGCCGGATCACACTCTCAAATTCCCTGTTCCCACAAAGTCTACACTGACCTCTCACTTTGTCTTTGGGTTGATAATTCTAGAAACTACCACAGCTGCTGGTGATCTGAAGTCCCTCCAGCTGGCATCTGGTCAGGCCACTCTGAGGCTAAAACCTTGGGCTCCCACAGGGCTGGAGTTGGCTGCCAGAGCACTGAGCTGGCCCCTTCCTGCCAGCCTGCCAGACTGTCTTCAGTAGGAGGTTAGCTTCTCTCTGTCATTTTGTGGATTCTTTAGCTCCAAAGTTTGTCTAGAGTAATTTTTTACCTGGATTGGAGGAGGTGGAAGCCAGAGCTGCACAGAAGTCCTGTCTCTACTCCACCATCTTGACTCTGCCCCCCTTGTGGGGTTTTCTTTTTGGAATCTTTTTCAAGAGGTGACCAGTGAATTCTTTCAATTCCGATTTTGCCCTCTGGTTCTAGAATATCAGGGAAATTTTGCTTGATAATTTCTTTTTTTTTTCTTTAAAGCAATTAGGGTTAAGTAACTTGCTCAAGGTTGCATGGCCAGTCATTATTTATGTGTGGGTGCTCATTTTCTGAGGCCGGATCTGATCCCGGGTTGTCCCAACTCTGGGGCTGGCACTCTTACTCACTGTGCCACCTAGCTGCCCCTAACACTACTTTTAATTACATTCACTAGTTTAGGGGAAATGTCAGCACCCTGAACATCAGAGAAAATACAAGCAGAGAAATAAAATAAAATTTAAAAAATAAAATAAAAACCAACAGACAGGGCTCTGACTGCCTGACTCAAAGCAATTTGCTATACACTTTACACAAATTACTGGATTGGAAGAGCCTTTACATCTGAGTAGTCTGGGATCTGAACATACAGCTGGTCAGAGTCTCAATCAGGAAATCAAAGGATTCTTTTCATAAGTGAACCCCCAAAGCAAAATCCCAACTCAGAGTATATGTACACTTCTCAGAACCAGAAGGCATCACAACCCTCGTGACTCAGTGCCTAATCAACTTGGTACCCAAAAATACAGAAGCCTTCCTACAAGCAAGCTTCCCCTAAGCAAGCTCCTCTTTAGGCAAGTGCCTCCCCCAGTGGGTTCCACCTGAGGTCTATTAATGGGCAGGGAAGATCCCATTAACATTACAAATGTTTACTAGCTTTACCACCCTGGACAAGTCACTTCACACTGTTTGCCTCAGTTTCCTTATCTATAAAATGAGCTGGGGAAGGAAATGGCCAAGAATTCTAGTATTTTGGCCAAGAAAACCCCAAATGGGGTCATGGAGAGTCAGACATGACTGAAATGACTGAACAACATTACTATTAGGATTGTAGAAACCTATAAGTTGGGAGGTATCTCAGAGGTCTATCTCCTTTATTTTAAGGATGAGGATTCTGGGGCACACAGACCTTTGTCCATGGTCACACAGTAATTAGCAGAGCTGAGATTTCAGCCCAGGTCTCTGACTCCATATCCATTGCATTTGCATGAAACCATGTTGCCTCCTTTGCTAAAAGCACAAGCACAAGCCAGTCATTTCCTCATCACTAAAACTGGGCTCATCATAACTCCCTACTGTTGTTCAGTCACATCCAACCCTCTGTGACCCCATTTGGGGTTTTCTTGGTGAAGATCCTGGAGTGGTTTGACATTCTCTTCTCCAGCTCATTTTATAGATGAGGAAACTGAGGCAAACAGGGTGAAGTGACTTGTCCAGGGTCACACAGCCAGGAAGTGTCTTTGGCCACATTTGAACTCAGGTCTTCCTGACTCCAGGCCTGGAGCTCTATCCACTGGGCCATCTAGGTGCCCCCACATAACTCTCTACCTCAAAAGCTTTCTAGGAAGAAGTGTTTGCCAACCTCAGAGCTCTAACAGCTTTATGGATTCGAACTCAATTTTAGTCAAAGTCTGAAAACCCTCAATAGTTTGTTCCAAACAAGCATTGTAACAGAAAGCCCCCAGATATAGGAAAGATTCCACTAAAGAGATCAAATGACAGCTTTGTCACATAGTATTTTTGTGACCTTGGGCAAGTCACTTCTCTCTAAGCCTCAGTTTCCACATCTATAAAATGATAAGATGGCTTCTAGCTCCAAGTCTATAATCCTTATTGACCTCAGGGAAGGGAAGGTCAGAGCAAGAAGGACGGATCAAAGTGACTCTAGGACTTTGGAGCAAGTAGTGGTAGGGACCTCAGGGGTTTTCTGGTCTTGTTGAGTTCTTTTGGTTATTGTGACCCCATTTGGGGTTTTCCTGGCAGAGATACTGGAGTGGTTTGCCATTTCCTTCTCCAGCTCATTTTACAGATGAGGAAACTGAGGCATACAGGGTGAAGTGACTTGCCCACGCAGGTAGTACATGTCTGAGGCCAGATTTAAACTCAGGAAGATGAGTTTTCCTGACTCCCAGACCAGTTCTCTATGCACTGCACCGTCTCAGGGAAGTGAGCTCAAGGGAGATTAGGTGATTTGTCACACAAGGTGTTGATGTCCCTAGGATCTTCGAGCCAGAGCTAGAAGGGGCCTTACAGGTCATTTTACAGGTGAGGAAACTGAGGCTGAGAGAATTAGGTGAATTGTTGAATGTTGTGGAAATCATAAATAACGAAGTTGAGATTCTGGCCACCTTGGGCTTTCTAGACCCAAATCCAGCGTCCTTTCCATCACATCATACTGCCTCCCTGAAGTAAAATAAATAAATAAGTCCCAATTTGGAGAACAGACACCACTGGGGCCTTCTGAAGGAGGAAATGAAACAGTTTCTCTCTCCTCAGAGGCCACACCCAAGCAGCAGGTAAGTGACTGGTTAGGCAGGTTGGCTTTTAGTCACACCAGGATATGGCCCAGCCAGTTGTGGAAAGTTTAGGAGTGGGGTGTAGTTCAGGGGAATCAATGCTGACTCAAGCACCCCTGGTAAGGGAAGAGTATACCAGGTTAAAGTCAGAAAGCCTAGGTCTGAACGTACTTCTGCTGCTCAGTCCCTGCCTGACCTTGGACCAGTCACTTCCCTCTCCAAGGTCTCATTTTCCCACATCCGTAAAAGGAGGTCTTTGGATGACATGCTGTCACAGACATGTCCTGACCTAGAACCCTTTGGACATCCATCCCGCCTTCTATTTAACAACCAAAAAGCATTGGCTCAGCACCCACTAATATGCTAGAGAGAGAACTGCAATGAACAAACCAATCTCTATTCTCAAGGATACGAACAGGAATGACAATGGTTGTTGTCCTTCATTCTCCAAGAGGCCCACGATGACATCACTATGTCAGAGTCAAGTCGCAGTGTGTCCGACCGTGGCAGATCAGATTGACTCGAGCTTGGAAGGCTCTGCCGCCGGTCGGGTATTCGGGGTGGAATCTGTCTGCACATCCTGCATGTCCTTTGAGCTCCTACAATTCTGCTTTGGTCATGTCTGATGTGGGCGCGTCATGCTGAGCAGTCTGTGCCAGCATCTCCCATGTTACACAATCAATTCCAAAGTTCAGAGTCGTAATAATAAGAGCTAACATTTATATAATTCTTCTTATATGCGCTAAGCACTTTACAAATATTATCTCATTTGATTCTTACAACAACCTGAGAGGTCAGATGAGGAAACGGAGACAAACAGATTAAATGACTTTCCCAGCAACATACAACTAGGAAGTATCTGAAGCCAGATTTGAACTCAGGTCTTCCTGACTCCAGGTCCACCACTCTATCTACTGCACTAGATGATATGTGTGTATATATAAAGTCATGCAAGAAAATAAATACAAAGTAATTAAATACAGGGCAAGCTTGGGAAGGAAAGCATAACCAGGTCAGAGGATTGGGAAAGGCTGCATGGGAAAGGTAATGCTTGAAGATATATAGACATATATGTGTATCTATACACACTATATATAGACATATGTATGTCTATATATATATATATAGTGTGTGTGTGTGTATATATATATATATATATAGAGAGAGAGAGAGAGAGAGAGAGAGAGAGAGAGAGAGAGATGGGTGGATGGATAGATAGATGGATAGATACACAAATAGATAGATAGATAATGGATGGATGGACAAATGGATCGAAAGATAGATTGTTGAAACATTTATAAGTACTTGCTATGTGCCAGGCAGTTAGTGATACAAATTAAGCAAAAAAGTCACTTTCTCCGAGAAAAATATCATTCCTTATCTAAATAATTTTTTATATTAATGAAAATCCCACATATTCTCTCTTCCTCTCTCTGTCCCCACTGAAAAAGAAAGAGAAACAGCTGGTAATCAATAGGCAGACAAACCAAACAAATGCCCACATTGCCTACGCGTGTTTAGTCTGCACTTTGAATCCATCATGCTTCTGTCAGGAAGGGGGCAGCACACTCTATCAGGACTTGAAGGTTTCTGTCCAACAAGTTGATCAGAATTCTTAAGTCTTTCAGAATTGTTTGTATAGCAGCAGTACCCAGGCCCCCATGGCCCGAAGGCCAGGTAAGGTTACATTTTCCAGTCCCCTTAAGGGAGGTTGAGGGGGTACATAGTCTCCACCCTTGGCTCAAGCCCCCATGGATTATATTCCCCCAATTTGAGGGGTCCTTGTGCCCCAGCACCATTTAACCACTTAAAAATCAGAGAAGACGTGAGGAATTTTTTACTTCAAAGGTATATAGTAAGAACACTCTCACATATACACTTAGAGCTTTACATTATCTGTCTCTGGAGAGGGGAGTAATTGAACTCAGTTCCTATACAGCATGGTGTACCAAGTTCCAACTCCAAAGCTCTGCAGGGCTTTGACCACTTTGGTTTCTGTGCTGGGGTGGGCAGCAAAATCCAGCTGGGAATCCCAGCTCTGTGTCCCCCTTGGATCAAGCTGGGTTTCCAGGATTTCACCATCTGTATATGGAACAGAAAAAGACAAAAGAAATAAGATTCAAACCCCAAAGTTGTTCTCAGTTCTCAGAGCCATAGGGCTTAAAGGAAGAGAGGAAAGGTAGTCCTTTATCCCCTGCCCCCCAACTTAGTTCACATTTCCTGATCTGGTAAAAATAACCCTCATCCTCTACATGTTGCTGCTGTAGTATTAGGGAGGAAAGAGAGAGAGTGAGAGACAGGAACAGAGAAACAGAGAGACAGAGACAGAGAAAGTATTCTTATCTGATGGACATAGATTGTTCTGGAAATCAGCCAATAGAAAGAGGTTACTTCCACCCAAGCCAAAACAGGTTATCTTCTCCCACAAGAAATCCCTGCTATCTCTCACATGGGTGCCTCTAACTGAGGTGATCTGAGCATGTGCAAAGCCAGCATTAATTTTTTTTTAAGTACACTCATTTTTACAATATTGATGTTAATATTTAAAGTGTTCTGGCTCTGTCCACCTAATCCTGCATCAGTTCATGCAAGTCTGCACATCTTCTCAGGTCTCTCTGAAACTATCTCATAATTTCTTATGGTACAACAGCATGCTAAGTATGTATATGTGATCTACATCATATGGTATTCAAATACTATAACTTGACCAGCTCTTCCCCAGTTGGAGATTCCCCTTAGTTTCTAGTTCTTTGCTGCTACAACAAGAGTTATTGTAAATATTGTGCTACATATAAACCATTTTCTCTTCTTTTGCTCTCTTTGGGGAATAGATCTGGTAACTTATCACTTGGTTAAAGGGTATATACATAGTACCTGGCCTTCAGGTGGTGGGGATCATAGTTGTAAGAACAATTCTAAAAGATTTAAGAGCTTTAACCAGAATCACATTATTTTTCTATTTAGTATTGTATTTTCCCCCAGTTACATGCAAAAACAAATTTTAACATTTGTTTCTAAAACTGTGACTTCCTCCCTCCTCATCCCCCATCCCCATTGAGAAGACAGTTTGATATAGATATTCATGCAAAACATATCCATAATAGTCATGTTGTGAAAGAAAACATAGACCAAAAAAAAGCCCTCAGGAAAAATAAAGAAAGTTAAAAAAAAAAGTCTGCTTCAATCAGTATGCAGATACCATCAGTTCTCTCTCTGGGGATGGACAGCATTTTTCACCCTAAATCCTTCAGAGTTGTCTTAGCTCATTGTACTGCTGAGAATAGCTAAGTTATTCACAGCTGATCATCTTAACAATATTGCTGTTACTTTGCATACAGCACATTTCACTTTGTGTCAACTCATGCAAGTCTCTCCAGGTTTTTCCAAGAGCATCCCACTCATTGTCTCCCATAGCACAATACTCATCACAATCATATACCACAACTTGTTCAGCCATTCCCCGACTGATGGGCATCCCCTCAGTTTCCAATTCTTTGCCACCATAAAAGGGCTACTATAAATATTTTTGTACATATAGGTCCTTTTACTTTTTTCTTTAATATACCTCTTTTGGGATACAGACCTAGTAGTGGTATTGCTTGGTCAAAGGACATGCATGATTTTATGGCCCTTTGGGCATAATTCCAATTTGCTCTACAGAATGGTTGAATCAGTTCACAATTCCATCAATAGGGCATCAATGCCCAATTTTTCCCATATCCCTTCCACCATTTGTCATTTTCCTTTTCTGTCCTATTAGCTAATCTAATAGGAACTGCATTTGCATTTCTCTGATTAATAGTGAGTTAGAGCATTTTTTTTCATATGGTTATAGATAGCATTGTTATTTCATCTGAAAATTGCTCGTATATTTTGATCATTTATCAATTGAGGAATGGCTCTTACTTTTATAAATTTGACTCAGTTCTCTTTGAGAAATGAGGCTTTTATCAGGAAAACTTGCTTCAAAATTTTTTTATAATTACTCTTGCTAACTGTATTTCCCTCCATCCTATTCCCCATCCATATTTATTCTATTCTTTCTCTCCTTTCACTCTGTCCCTCCTTAAAAGTGTTTTGCTTTTGATTATCCCCTCCCCCAATCTGCCTTCCTTTAGATCACCCTCCACCACCTTCTCTAATCCCCTTCCCCTCCTACTTTACTGTAGGGTAAGATAGAGTTCTATACCCAATTGAGTGTGTATGTTATTCCCTCTTTGAGCCAGTTTTGATGAGAGTAAGGTTCACTCATTCCTCCTCACCTCCCACCTCTTCCCCTCCACTGTAACAACCTTTTCTTTCCTCTTTTATGTAAGATGATTGACCCCATGCTACCCCTCCCTTTCACTTTCTCCCAATACATTCTCCTCTCATCCCTTAATTTTACTTTTTAAAAAAAAAATCATTCCTTCATAATCAATTCACATCTGCTGCCCTCTGTCTATATATATTCCTTCTAATTGCCCTAATAATGAGAAAGTCCTTATGAATTACATGTATCATCTTCCCATGTAGGAATGTAAATACTTTAACCTTATTAAGCCTCTTGTGATTTCCCTTTCCTGTTTACCTTCTTATGCCTCTCTTGTGCCTTATATTTGAAAATCAGGTTTTTTTATTCAGCTCTCGTCTTTTCATCAAGAATACTTTTGAAAGTCTTCTTTTTCATTTGATGTACATTTTTTTTTCTGAAGAATTATACTGTTTTTCTGGATAGGTGATTCTTGGTTGTAATCCTAGCTCCTTTGCCCTCCAGAATATCATATTTCAAGCCCTCCAATTCTTTAATGTAGAAGCTACTGAATCTGGTGTTATCCTGATTGTGGCTCCACAATACTTGAATTGTTTCTTTCTGGCTGCTTGCAATATTTTCTCCTTGACCTGGGAGCACTGGTTAAAATATTCCTGGGAGTTTCCATTTTGGGATCTCTTTCAGGAGATGCTAGGTGGATTCTTTCGACTTCTACTTTACTTTCTGGTTCTAGAATATCAAGACAGTTTTCCTTGATAATTTCTTGAAATATGATATCTAGGTTCTTTTGTTGATCATGGTATAGCACCAATGCAATATTTACATTGCCCATGATCACAATAAAGACTGTGATTATGAGTATCACATGACATTCAATAGCAAAATATACCAGATTCTCCAGATAGAGGATAGAACTAAAGCATTTATTTAAACACCAGAAAACCAAATTCCCAACCAGTAAGCCAATTCCATCACAGTATCAAAGATATTCAGAAGCCATAATAATGCTGAGAGCCATGCTATCCTTTAGCCTTCCCACAAACCAATACAAGATCAATATTTACTCACAAGACTCTCTCTCTCTCTCTCTCTCTCTCTCTCTCTCTCTCTCTCTCTCTCTCTCTCTCTCTCTCTCTCCTTGCCTGATCTCCTCTGTCTCCCACTGTCTGGCTAGCTTTCACTACCAGCTTCCTCTGGGCTCTGCTTTCCTTCAGCAAAACTCTTCCCACCACAGGCTCCATGTGACTACATTTAGCCTATCAGGGGGCAGAGTTTATCTTCATAGCAGGGAAGCTTCCTGTGGGCTCTGCTGCACCCTTCAGCAAATTCCCTCCATTACAAGCTCCAAGTGATTACATTCAGCCTATTAGGGGGCAGAGTTTACTTTCAAAGCAGGGAAGGTCTTCAAATTCCCCCTTAGGTATTTTAAGAGGCCAGGAAGATCTTCAAATTCCCATTCTCATTACACATGGTTTTCAGGTAGTCCAATAATTTTAAATTATCTCTCCTGGATCTGTTTTCCAGGTCAGTTGTTTTTCCAATGAGATATTTCTATTTTTTTCATTCTTTTGGTTTTGTTTTACCATTTCTTGATTTCTCATAAAGTCGTTAGTTTCCATTTGCTCAATTCTAATTTTCAAGGAATTTATTTTCTTCAGTGAGCTTTTGGACCTCCTTTTCCATTTGACCAATTCTACTTTTTAAGAAGTTTTTTTCTTTCCTTCATTGAATTTTTGTGCCTCTTTTTCCATCTGGAAAATTCTTCTTAAGGTATTCTTCTCCTCTTTGGCTTTTTGTATCCCTTTTACCATCTGACATAGTCTGGTTTTTAAGGTGTTATTTATTTTCTTCAGTACTTTTTTTGTATCTCCTTTACCAAGTGCTTGACTTGTTTTTCACAATTTCCTTGTATTGCTCTCATTTCTTTTCCCAATTTTTGCTCTACCTTTCTTACTTCATTTTCAAAATCCTTTCCAACTTTTCCATGGCCTGAGACCAATTTATATTTTTCTTGGAGGCTTTAGGAACTTTGACTTTGTTGTCTTCTGAGTGTGTGTTTTGTTCTTTCTTGTCACCAGGTAACTTTCTATGGTCAGAATTTTTTACTTGACTTTTAACTTTTGTTAAAGCAGGGCTCTGGTTTCAGGGTGGAGAGCACACTGTCCCAAGCTTCAGGGATTTTATGCAGCTGTTTTCAGAGATACTTTTCTGGACCTGCAAGTTTTCAGTTCTTCCTAGGTGGTATGATCTAAGGAGAGGTGTTTACTACCTTGCTCTAATCCATGAATGACCACAAGCATTCCTTTCTGCCCTGGAACTTTGATGGGGGTTCCTGCTCCATTGTGGTTGCAAGCTCTGGTGTGTTAGTACTCCTTGCCCTGAGACTGCCACCCAGGACTGCAACCCAGATCTGAGAATGGACAAAGCAACAGAGTCCTACCTCAGTGCCAGCAAATAGACCCCTGTAAATTCCTTCTAACTAGTTGTTCAACCCTCTTATTGTCTATGGGTTGGGAGCTCCAGAAGCAGCTACTGCTGCTATTGATTCAGTGGCTCCCAAGGCCTGCTCCTGGTTCGCTGGGGCTGGGGCTATGTTGGCATAGCCTGTGATGGACTGTGCTCCACTCTCCCCCCAGGTGTCACAGACCTTTCTTGCTGGCCTTCTAAGTTGTCTAAGGCTGGAAAATTATTTCAATCCCTCTTTTTGTGGGTTCTGCTGCCCTAGAACTTGTTTAGAGTCATTATTTAAAGGTTTTTGGGGGAGAGCTCAGGGGGATCCCTGGCTTTACTCTACCATCTTGGCTCTACCATCCCAGCATCATATTTTAATGAAACCCAATGTTCTGGTGGGGAGATATTTCAAACATGAAATCAGAGGATGTTAGTGATGTCTGAGGAAAATACCTCTTGTTACCTTGGCTCCATACTGAAAATTTTACCAAGGATGATATAACCAACATGACTACAGATTTAGACTTTGTGGATAAGACTAAATGACTCCCTGGCAGAAAACAGATGTAGTCAGTTCTTCTGTCTTGCCTTGTGTCTCATTCCACCTTAAAAATGATGTGATCACCCTCAAGTTCTTGGAAAGAATATTTTTAAAAGGTGCCAAGAAATGGCTACATCTCCCCCCAAGGTGCCAGTATTGAGTCCTTGTATCTCTCCTATAAAATGTGGGTGGGGTGGAGAGATGAATTCACACACTGAAAGAGCAGGTAGTCAGGTGGTTTGTGGGATGATGCATCTGGCATCAGTCTATCTGTATCAACTGTCACCATCCTTTAATTCATATGGTGAGGAACCGAATCAGACATGACTCTCAGTCAAAAGACCTTGCCATTTATTTAAATGGCTTCAGGGAAGAAGAATTTGGAAATGAGGACACAGTAGGTCCTGGATAACCATTGTCAACTAACATTTCAATTCAGTGGAAAGCAAACAATGGTATCCTATTCCTATGGCAGAACTGCTGTATGTTGACTCTAAAGGGAGTGGAGAAGAACCTGAAACAAATGCTGAGATATTATTTCAAACAGTCGTGAGTCTGCAAACCCAATAAAGGTTTATTGTTGTTAATTCTTCATGCTCAAAGAGGACCATGACATCAAGAAGGTGATGTCATGGCTTCTAAGTGAATTGAATTCAAGAGAGGGAGAGCTGTGCAAAGCCAACAGCTTTCCTCTCTCCTCCTGAGTCATCTGCGCCCAGAAGCAAGATATAGATCAAGACAAAAGGAGATGGCTCTGGGTGCAGTGGGAAACCTTGGTTTTTTTAAGTTAAGATCTTTAACAGGTCTCAATTGACCAAGACAAGGCCCATTCAAGGCTAGGTAAGAAATGAGGCAAAAAACGTCCTCTTTTACCTAGTCAAAAAAAAAAAAAGAAGAAGCAAAAAACAAAATCAATATGGGAGGGGAAGACCTTCAGGGTTTCTGGCCAAAACAGAAACATATGTTATTTATACTACCTCTGAGACATCAGAGTCCAAGGAACAAGTGAGGCTTGGGGTGGGACTTTTTGTTGTTCAATCAGTGAGAGCCAGAATGATTTGCATTTGAGGCATGGTCCTTAAAAAAGAAATCTAGCTCATAAACTCTAAGATATCTCACAAGATTATAATGATGAAAATTTATATTCCTTTGGGCAGAGCCTCCACGGGTAAGGGTATGATTCCCTAAGTGAACAGAAGGAGAGAAGGGAAGGATATTAGAAAGGGAAAGAAAGGAGGGAGGGAGGGAAGGAAGGAAGGCCAAAAGATATTTTGTTACCACGTACATTTCTTTTTTTTTTCTTCCCTCCCTCCACTTACCCTAGAGATGGCCACCATTAAACACAAATAGGTATACACACATATACACAGAGAGAGAGACATACATATGTAAAATTATTCTACACATACTTCTATTTATCAGTTCTTTCTCTGGATACTTTTTTCATATTTTCATTACTTTTTCATATGTCCTTTATATTTAGGTATTTATCATGTATATTAAAAGACATATATTAAATTTAGATATATAATAGTCAAAATGATATATTCACTCAAAGTAACTATTATATATTTAAAAGAAATAGCAAGTTGTACATACTAGATTTGCAGTTTCATATGCAATCATCTTTTTATTAAACTATGCTATAGAAGTGCTTGTTTTATTCCATAAATTAAAAAATAAATTTAAAATGTGATAAAAAATATTGTTACCTCAATGGTTATGTTACCTCAATTTTTTTTATGGCAGTGGGGCTCTTTACTCCATAAACTTGCGATTCATTCTTGAAGCCAGATTGGATGGCATCCCATTGAATGGGACCAGGAGATTAGGTTTTGGAGACAAGCTCTGTCCTTGGTCCAATATATATATATATGTATGTATGTATACATACATACACACACACACACACACACACACACACACACACACACACACATATATATATATATACATACATACCAAATGAAATGTACCAAATAAAGTCCTCCATGGAATACGGTTATTACTTAATAGCAAGATGTTATTTTAAATAGACTAGTTAAAAGTCATCAAGATACTGATTTTTAAGTAAATCGAACGGTTCCAGCACTTAGATGGACTTTAAGACTTCATTTAGTTAGTAATCTTGGATAAGAAGGATAGCACCACTATCACTGATGTGGTGGTCCACTTTGAAAATAACCATCTTTTACTAGCTGTGTGACCCTGGCCAAGTCACTTAGCCCTGATTGACTAAAAAAAAAAAATAGGAAAAGGAAAAGAGTGTAACTTTCAAACCGCCAGAGATGATAAAACTGAGAAATTCCAGATACTTTGCCATCAGCTGGCCCAGGAAATACTTAAACCCACCATTAGTGGAGGATAGGATCCAGCTAACATATTAGCCTATACTAAAGAGCATTCCGAGATAGGCTAGCCTGATATCAAGAAGTTGATGATATTGGATTCCAACCAATGATCAGGGACATAGGCACAGGCAAATATCCAGAGCAAGAATGAAACCATGAGAAGGAGACATTGAAGAGTAACCATGTTTCTTTATTAACTTAACTTATATACAATGTTCTCTGATTTTCCTTGAAGGTTATTTTATGATTGAAATGTACATACGTAATGTTTGTCTCTTCTGATTTTATAGTACACTTTTATTATTATCAAGTATTTGCTTGTTTAACCCTATAAAATACGATTGAAATCTCTCTAAGCCTGTTCACTTTGGGGGCATAGTTAGAAATTACTGGACCAATTCACAGCTCTACCAACAGCACTGACTTGCCTGTTTTTTCACAGTCCTCCCAGCATTTGTCATTTACCTTTTTTGTCAACTTTGCCATTCACTTGGATATGATGTGGTTCCTTAGAGTTGTTTTCATTTGCATTCTTCTAATTATTGGAAGCATTTTTATATGTCTATTAACAGCTTGGATTTCTTTCTCCTAAAGGAACTTACATTCTAATGGGTAGAGACAAGATATAAAGGGGACTTGGAAGGGGGTAGGAGAAGAGGGTGCCTACTCAGGGGTAAGGCTGTAGGTGGAGTCAGGAGGGTTAAGGAGAGAGAGCTCTAGGGCTCAAGTGCCCCTGCAAACAGGCCAGGCCTAGGTCAAAGCCCTTGCCAATAGTGCAGCTTTGCTTCTGTTATGATGGAAAGACCTGTGACAACTGGGAAAGACAATGGCAGACAGATGAAATTCTCAGCAACCATACTCCATTCTATGCCAGGGATATCTGAGGTCAAGAACTCTAGGCAGCAGCTGTAGAGGCTGGTTGGGTATCTGACCTTTACCTGAAGGGCTCCAGCGAGGGAGAACACCCCCTCCCCTCCAGCAGACAGCCCATCTGTTCCCCTTTTGAATAGTCCATAGGAAGGGTTTCCTAGCAACAAGCTGGTAACAAGAGGTAACTCATCACTGAATCCTCTGCCTTCTGGATCCAAGCAGAACAGGGATGTTCCTATGTTGGGATTAAAGGGGCAGAGAAATTCAATGAGCGTGCTGATGCTGAAAGCTTTATTGGACTTGTTTATGGGAAGAGCTGAAAGAGAATCCCATGTGGCTTAATTACAGACACCCAAAGGTTGTGGGAGGCAGGAACGAAGATGAAATATTATTAAGGGAAGCCCAATGAAAGACTCTCCCTGGGGCCAGGCCAGATACCTTCAAACTGGTGTTGCCCACCCATGTCTCTCACACTGGGAATGGGACTAATACCTCCAGAGTAAGACTGGGAAGAGCAGGGAAAGGATATGTCTAGAGATGCTGCCATGATGGTTTTCAGATCATGGCAGGCCAGGATCAGCTTGGGAGTTCTTGGGTGGGGTGGGGAGGTGAGAGGTCATGGCTATTTGCTCCTGGGGGGGGGGGGGGATCATAGTATATCTTGAATTAGAGCTACTTGGGTGCTTAGGGGTGGTGGTACTGATAAGAGACTTCATAGAGTGTTAGACTTCGAGGCAAGAAGACCTGAGTTCAAATCTTACTTCAGACACTTACTATATGTGTGACTTTGGGCAAGTCACTTAACTCTTACTACCCTCAGTTCCTTCATTTGAAAATGGATAAAAGAAGAGTCCCTACCACCTAGGATTATAGATTAGTATTAAACCAATTATAAATTATAAAGGATTATTATCAAGCAAGATAACATAGGTAAAGTGTTTTGCACACCTTAAAGTGATAAATGTTCATTTTGCTTTCCCCTAAATCTTCTCTTCTCCAGGTAAAGATCATGTTTCTGAATTCTGAGTTTCACCTGTGTGTGTGGGTGTGGGGATGGGTGTGTGAGACGTAAGAAAACATTTATATAGTACTTGCTATGTGACAGGCACTCTGCTAAGCTCTTTACAAACATTATCTCATTTAAGCCTCACAACAACCCTATACAAGATGATTGGTTAGTTCTGTAGCTTAACAAATAATAGGCACTTAATGCATTCTGTTGACTTATATTGAAGGATCCTAAGGCCTGATATCAGGTGAGCTCCAGTTTATCAGAAGAAATTACCACCTCTCTTAGACCATGAGACACCAAGATTGTGAAGCTTTTACTAATGGTCCACTAGAACTCCCAGATCATTTTCACAGTATGCATTGTTTATTCTTGCCTCTCCCATTATAACTTCTGAAGTTGATTTTTTTTTCTCTATTCAGTTTACCAGTATAATGTCACGTTGTTAGATTCAGCCCAACTTCTGACCTCTAGACCTCTTTTTGGTTCCTTACTCTGTCACTCAACATTAGCTATCCTTACAGTCTGGTGTCACCTGCAGATTTGATAAGCACACTAGTTATGCCTTGGGTCAAGTAACTGATTAAAACACACACACACACACACACATTAAAGAGCATCAAGTCCAGGACTAATCCCTGGGGCACTCTGCTAGGTGACATTATTCCACATTAACACTGACAATCAACCAATCAATAAGCATTTATTACACAACTACTCTTCTCTGTACCAGCATTGTGGTAGGTAGCATATACATAGTTGGCAATACAAAAACAAAAGGTAAGTGGTCCCTGACCTCAGGGAACTTCCATTCTAGGGATGGGGGTAAAGAAGGGGAATATAATGACTGCACTCTGGATCTAGCCATGTATTCATTTCTGAAGCCATTTAACTTTTATCATCAAACTCAAATATCTTCATTCTGTTAACAAGGATAGCCTGAGAGACTGCCAAATGCTTTGCTAAAATGGTCCCCTTATCAAAAAAAAAAAGCAAGCAAAAGAGCTCAAATGACTTAATCCTTTTTAAAAAATAATTCATTTATTTTTAGTTTTCAACATTCACTCCCATAAGATTTTGAGTTTTAAATTTTCTCCCCATCCTCCCCAAGATGGTATGCAATCTGATATAGGCTCTACATTATACATTCATATTAAACATATTTTCACATTAGTCATGTTATAAAGAAGAATTAGAACCAAGAGGAGGAACCACAAGAAAGAAGAAAAAACAAAACAAAACAAAATAAAGAGAAAGCAAATAGTCTGCTTTGATCTACATTCAGACTCCGTATTTCTTTCTGTGGATGTGGATGACATTTTCCATCATGAGTCTTTTGGAGTTGTTCTAGGGCTTGCATTGCTGAGAAGAGCCAAGCCTATCAAAGTTAGTCATCACACGATGTTGCTGTTACTGTGTACAATGTTCTCTTAGTTCTGCTCACTCACTCAGCATCAGTTCATATGTCTTTCCAGGTTGTTCTGAGGTTCACCTGCTCATTATTTCTTATACAGCATAATAGCATTCCATTACATTCATACAACTTGTTCAGTCAGTCCCCAATTGATGGGCATCCTCTCAATTTCCAATTTTTGGCCACCACAAAAAGAGCTGCTATAAATATTTTTGTATACGTGGGTCCTTTTCCTATTTTTATGATCTCTTTGGGATACAGCCCTAGACATGGTATTGCTGAGTCAAAGGGTATGGACATTTTTATAGCCCTTTGGGCAGAGTTCCCAATTGTTCTCCAGAATGGATGGATCAGTTCACAACTCCACCAACAATGAATGTGTTCCAATTTTCCTCCATCTTCTCCAACATTTATCATTTTCCTGTTTTGTCATGCTAGCCAATCTGATAGGTGTGATGTGACTTCAGAGTCGTTTTGATTTGCATCTCTCTAATTGATGGTGACTTAGAGCATTTTTATATGACTATAGATAGCTTTAATTTCTTCATCTGAAAGTTGCCTGTTCATATCCTTTGACTATTTATCAATTGGGGAATGGCTTGTAGTCTTATAAATTTGACTTAGTTTTTTTTAGAAATGAGGCATTTATTAGAGACACTGGCTATAAAAATAGTTTCTCAGCTTTCTGTTTTCCTTCTGATCATGGTTGCATTGGCTTTGTGCAAAATTTTTTCAATTTAATGTAATCAAAATCATCCATTTTGCATTTTATAATGTTCTCTATCTCTTGTTTGGTCACAAATTCTTCACTTCTCCATAAATCTCACATGTAAACTATTCCTTGCTCTCCTAGTTTGCTTATAGAATCAGCCTTCATGTACTCATTTTGACTTTATCTTGGTATATGGTACCAGATGTTGGTCTATGCTTACTTTCTGAGATACTATTTTCTAGTTTTTGTTAAATACTGAGTTCTCATCCAAGAAGCTGGAGTCTTTTGAGTTTACCAAGCAATAGATTACTATAGTCATTGACTATTGTGTCTTGTGTACCTACCCCATTCCACTGATCCACTACTCTGTTTCTTAGCCAGTATCAAATAGTTGTGATGATTGCTGCTTTATGATGCAATTTAAGATCTGCTATGGCTAGGCCACCTTCCCTAGCATTTCTTTTCATTAATTCCCTTGATATTCTGGACCTTTTATTCTTCCAAATAAATTTTGTTATTATCAACAAATGACTTATTCTTTTTCCTTTTCCTTCTTCTTTCTGCCCCCCGGATTTATTTATTTTTAGCTTTCAACATTCATTTCCACAAGATTTTGAGTTAAAAATTTTCTCCCTATCTCTCCCCTACCCCCCACCCCAAGATGGCAAGCATACTGAATACGCCTTCCCTCAGTCTATGCTCTCTTATATCCCCCCCATCTCTCTCCTTACCCCCTTCTCCCTTACTTTCTTGTAGGGCAAAATGGATTTCTATACCTCATTGCCTGTACATCTTATTTCCCAGTTGCATGTAAAAACAACTTTTTAACATCTGCTTTTAAAACTTTGAGTTCCAGATTCTCTCCCTTCTTCCCTCCTCACCCACCCTCACTGGCAAGACAAGCAATTCAATATAGGTTATACATGTGTAGTTACAGAAAACATTTCCATAGTAGTCATATTGTGAAAGACTAACTACATCTCCCTCCATCCTATCCCCCCACCATTTATTCTATTTTCTCCCTTGATCCTGTCCCTTTTCAAAAGTGTTTCCTTCTGACTACCCTCTGTCCTAATCTGCCTTCTATTCTAACATCCCCCTTCTTATCCCCTTTCCTCTACTTTCCTGTAGGGTAAGATACCCAGTTGAGTGTGTATGTTATTCCCTCCTTCAGCCAAGTCCAATGATAGTAAGGTTGACTCATTCCCTTTCACCTCCCTGCTCTTCCTCTCCATTGTACCAGCTTTCTCTTGCCTCTTTTATGTGAGATAATTTACTCTATTCTATTTCTCCCTTTCTCCTTCTTCCAATATATTCTGCTCTCATCTCTTAATTTTATTTTTTAGATATCATCCCTTCATATTCAATTCACCCTGTGCCCTCTATGTATACATACACACACACACACACACACACACACATATACACATACACCCACTTATGCACACACATATATGTATATACACACACACACACAAATATATATACATATATATGTATATATGTATATATATATATATATATATATATATATATATATATTCCCTTCAACTATCCTAATACTGAGAAGTCTCATGAGTTACATGTATCATCTTCCTATGTAGGAATGTAAATAGTTCAACCTTATTAAGCCTCTTGTGATTTCCTTTTCCTGTTTACCTTTTTATGCCTCTCTTGAGTCTTGTATTTGAAAATCAAATTTTTTTTATTCAACTCTGGTCTTTTCATCAAGAATGTTTGAAAGTCTTCTATTTCATTCAATATCCATATTTTCCCCTGAAGTATTATACTCAGTTTTGCTGGGTAGGTGATTCTTGGTTTTAATCCTAGCTCCTTTGACCTCCAGAATATCATATTCCACATCCTTATTCCCCTTAATGTAGAAGCTGCTGGATCTTGTGTTATTCTGACTGTGTAACACAATACTCAAATTATTTCTTCCTGACTGCTTGTAATATTTTCTCCTTGACCTAGGAACTTTGAAATTTGGCTATAATATTCTTAGAAGTTTTCTTTTGGGGATCTTTTTTCAAGGAGCAATTGATGAATTCTTTCAATGTTTATTTTTCCCTGTGGTTCTAGAATATCAGGGCAGTTTTCCTTGATAATTTCTTTCTTTTCTTTCTTTCTTTTTGCTTTTTGGAGGGCAGTTGGGGTTAAGTGACTTGCCCAAGGTCACACAGCTAGTTTTTGTGTTAAGTGTCTGAGGCTGGATTTGAACTCAGGACCTCCTGACTCTAGGGTTGGTGCTCTATTCACTGCGCCACTTAGCCACCCCTCCTTGATAATTTCTTCAAAGATGATATCTAGGTTCATTTTTTGATCATGGCTTTCAGGTAGTCCAACAATTTTAAAATTATCTCTCCTTTTCCAGGTCATTGGTTTTTCCAATGAGATATTTCACATTGCCTTCTATTTTTTGGTTTTTGTTTTTTTCATTCTTTTGGCTCTGTTTTATAATATCTCAATTTCTCAAAAATTATTAGCTTCCATTTGCTCCAATCTAATTTGAAGGAATTATTTTCTTCAGTGAGCTTTTGAACTTCCTTTTCCATCTGGCCAATACTGCTTTTTAAGGTATTCATGTCCTCATTGGTTTTTTGGACCTCTAGTCTATTTTTTAAGGTGTTATTTTCTTTAGTATTTTGGGGGGGTCTCCTTTAGCAAACTGTTGACTCATTTTTCATGACTTCCTTGCATCATTTTCATTTCTCTTCCCAATTTTCCCTCTTCTTCTCTTACTTGATTTTCAAAATCCTTCTTGAGCTCTTCCATGGACTGCAACCAATTCATATTTTCCTTGGAGGCTTTTGATACAGGAGTTTTGACTTTGTTGTCTTCTTCTGGTTCTATGTTTTGATCATCTTTGTCACCAAATAACAATATTATAGTCCTATTTCTCTTCCTCTGTTTGCTCATCTTGCCAGCCAATCACTTGACTTTTGAACTCTTTGCCACAGTAGAACTCTGCTTCCAGAGTGGAAAGTACTGTGTCCCAAATTTCTGGGATTTTTTGCAGCTGTGGTCAGAGCTTCTTCTAGACACCTGCCTTAGAACTGTGAGGAGAATGCCCTCTCCACAGATATTACAAGCTCTGCCTCACCAGTGCTCCCCCTCACCCCAGGACTGCCACCCAAGCCTGTGACCCAGATCCAAGCAGGGCAAAGCAAGAGAATCCTGCCTCAGCACCAGCAAAGAGATTCCTACATTTGCCCTCTGATCAGTCACTTGTTCCCCCCACCATCTGTGGGCCTAGGGCTCTGGAAGCAACTGCCTGCCACCTCTGCAACCCTGTGGTCAGGGGCCAGACCATGCTCTTCTCTCACACAGGCCCAACAGAGTTTCCCCATTGATCTTTTATTTTCTCTTCGGCATGTATAGGTTGAAAAGTCTAGAAACCGCCACAGTTGCCAGTGATTCAGTCCCCTGAGGTCTGCTCCGGCCAGTCTGCACTGATGGTCTGTGCAGATGTGGCCCATGTAGGACTGCCCTCTCTCTGCTCCCAGCCTGGTGCAACAGACCCTTCCTGTCAGCCTGCCAAGCTGCCTTCAGCAGGAGATTTATTTCACTCTGTCATTTTGTGGGTTCTGTATCTCTAAAGTTTGTCTAGGGTCGTTTTTTTACAAGTATTGGAGGTGGTTGGGGCGCGAGCTCAAGCAAGCTCCTGCTTTTACTCCTCCATCTTGGCTCTGCCCCCTAAATGAGTTACTCTTGATGAAGCTGTCCTGGCTGTCTCTGTATTTACCATCCATCCCTCTAATAATACTTTCTAGAATACTTCCAGGCATAGTCACAATGAACAGCTAACATTTTTAGAGAACTGCAGTTTCCTAAGCTCTTTCTATTATGTCATCTGGTCCTCACCTCACAATAAATATGTGAGGTGCGTGCAATTACTGTCCCCATTTTACAGATGAGGAAAATGAGGTTGGACATTAAGTGACTTGCTCAGAATCACATGATTCTTATCAAAGGTTGCATTTGTGCTCAGGTCTTCCAGGCTCCAAGTTCAGCATTCCATATACTGCACCACCTAGTTGGGGCTAAGACAGGAAAGCTGCTTTCTTTCACCCACAGATCAAAGTCAGGCAGGGACAGCCAGCACTGAGTACTTTACAAACAAGGTCCTAAGTACTAAGAATACAAAGAAAGGTAAAAGACAGTCCCTGCCCTCAAGGGACAATCTATGGGAGGAGGGAACAAACTATGTGCAAGATAAATTGGGATATAATCGGGAAAGGCTTCTGTACAAACAGGACATAGTCTGGGATCTGAATCAGATTCCCAGCTGAAAGATGCCCCATTATACAGATGAGGAAGCTGAGGAGCAGAAGTTCAGAAGACTTGCCTAAGGTCCCATACTCAGTGTGTGATAGAAGCATAATTTGAACTCAGATCTCTTGACTCTATAGCCAGGACTCTCTACTGCAGAACTCTGCCTCCCACTGCAGCTGCTTCTGCTAGGAGGATCCGGCCTCTGGGCTTGACTCTGAGGCTCCCTCCCTCCCAGCATCCTGACCCCCCCGCCCGCCTGCTAGATCAGTTGGGAGCATCCACCCACCGGGAGGCCCGGCCACGCCCACCGACGTCACCGAGGACCTCCACCAGCCCCGCCCGCGCCCCGCCCCTTCCCTCACGGCGCTTGCGCACTGGGCTCTTCTCTGCTTCCGCCTTCTCGCGACAAGCCCCGGGCCGCCGGCGGCCTCGCGGGACGCTCCGGCTTCTCGCGTGAGCGGGGCTGCAGGGTCTGCGGGGCCGGGACCACGGGGTGGACGGGGCTGCAGGGCCTGGGCCGGGGCCGGGAGCGGGAGCTGCATGTGTCGCTTCTGTGGCCGGAGGCAGCGGGGGCTGTGCAAGCGCACGGGTAACGAGGGCCCCACGGGTCCGCCGGGGGAGCCGGGGAGGGGGCGCGGACGGACCCCGAGGGGCCCTCCCGGGCCCGGAGCCTGCACCCCGCGGCACGCGCGAGCACACGCACGCATACTTCCTCCCGCACAGGCACCCCCCCCCACCCTGCTCCTGCTGCGGCTTCCGCCCTGCCCCCTCGCTCCCCCCTCGCCATCCATCCTCCCCCCCTTCCCCAGAGGCCCCCACGATCTCTGCTCCTCCACCCTCGGGGCTTTCTATTCCCACCGACCCGACCCTTCCCTTTCCTTCCCATTCCTCACCCCCCCCACCCCGTCGCCATCTAGACTCCCCCTTCCCATTCCTCACCTCCCAGTCTTCATCTAGACCTTTCTTCTCCTCACTCCTTACCCTCCCCCCTTCCCAGTCCTCATCCCCCCCTCCATCTAGACCTTCCCCCTCCCCACCCTCCCTCCTCCCCTCTCCCCCTTCCTCGCCCCCCCAGTCCCCGTCTAGACCCTCATCCCCACTCTTCACCCTCCCCTCTTCCCTCCCTTCCTCACCCCCCAGTCTCCATTCCCTAGATGACCCCTCCTTCTCCCCATCTCCTTATACTCCATGATTATCCTTTCCCCTTACGTGCCCTCGCTCATCCTTTCCTGCTTCCCACCCTCCGATGCTTCATCCCCTTCCCATTCCTCAGGGCCCTCTGCCTTCCTTCCTCCATCCCCTTCATGGACCTTCGTGCCTCTCACTCCTTCACATCTTCTCATTTACCTTACAGACTTGCACCCGTTTCTCTTCTCCTGGTTTCTTGTACTCCCTGCCCTAATGATTTCAGCTCTCAGACCTCCACCCTTCTCTTCCTCGTGTTCTCTAATCCTCCATTCTTTTGGACCCTCAGCTTTCTGCCCTTGTTTCTTATCCTCTCCTCCCTTTCTCTCCCTGCACCCCCTCTTTTCTCATTTGTAAATTAGGGGGTTGGTTGGACAGAAAGGTCTGTAAGGGCCTTTCCAGCTCTGGCTTTAGGATCTGCCCTCCTCCTTCACACTCTCTGCTTACCTCATTTTCTTCTCCTCTCATTTGTCACGTTCCCCTTTCCTCTTACCCTCTCATCCACCCTTGTCCCCTGCCCTCTCTTTCTATTCTTCAAATTTCCTGGTCCTCCTCACCCTTTTCCCCCTTGTTCTTCCACCTCTTTGGATGTCAAGTGTCAAGCCTTCACTTTTCTCCCTTCATCCTTCATACATTCTGAAGAATACGCTTAATAAAAGCATCTTTAATATGCTCTTCCATGTAATTGGTTCATCCCTCCAATCCTTTGATCCCTTTTCTCCTCCATTCTGGGCTTTCCCTTCCCATCCTCCATCCCCCTTGCCCCTTGCATTTCACAGTTTATGCCTCATACTGGCATCCCCATCAGGCCCTCATAGCCCCTCATCCTTTTTTTCTCCTCCTTTATTCAAGTTGTTCAACCTCTTTAAGGCTTGTTTTCTTCTCTGTCTCTGAGGTTGGCCTGCTGTGGTCTTCCATGATGAGTTCCCACACCGTGTGCACCTTTGTATGCTCTTTGAGATTGTCTGCAGTTTCTCTTCCTTCTCATACACTCAGTTCTCTGTTAAATAGATTAGATCAGAAGTTTTTAAACTGGGGTCCATGAATTATTTTTTAATATTTTGGTAAATGCATTTCAACATAATGGTTTCTTTTGTAACTTTTATGTATTTTATTGTATACTTTTAAAAGCATGGTTCTGAAAAAAGGCCCCCTTGGCATCATCAGACTGTCAGAGGGTTCCATGACCCAAGAAAGATTAAGAACCTGTGGGATTAGGTGATCTCTAAGTTATATTCAAATGCTAAAATTCTTTGATCCCTTCTTTCTCCCTTTCCCTGCTCCCCACCCCCCTTACAGCTTCTTTCTCCCATTTAGTCAAACCAGCTGGTTGTACAGAGGAGGAAGATGTTCAATGACTTGTCCAAGGTCACCTGGTCCTTGGAGTGGTAGAGTTGGGATTTGGATCCGTTTGGATCTTTGACTTCAGATCCCGCCTTTGCCTGGGGTCCCCTCTTGCCTTGCTGGTTGGCCTCATCCTTTCCACTCCACTCTCTTTATGATCAGGTCCTTATCCATTCTCCTTTCCCAGACTGCCTCGACTAGAGAGCTGAAAAGGGCCCAAGAGAACATGTTGTCCAGTCTCTTACAAATGAGGGAACTGAGGCCTAGAAAAGGGGAGGGAAACCCTCCTCCTATCTATGCTCTGGCTACAGGTCTCAGAACACTGCCTCCTTCCTTAGTTGGCTGATTTTCCTCCCCTGTCTGGATCATGCCTATGTCTTCCTTCTCTTTTCCCCTTCATCTTTTTGTAGTAGTTTTAAGAGTTAGAGCTGGAAGTCCAGGCTTCTCATTTCACACATGATACAACAGGCCCAGAGTGGTCAGGTGACTAGCCCCCTTTATTATCTCCTTATCCACATCCTGTGCTGTCTTCTTGTTTTTTAGTGCTATTTTATGAGTCTCAGTACAATTTAGTGCTTGATAACCCCTTTGAAATGGATAGAAATAGGAGGAAAGTGGATTACTGCTTTTGAGTGTTTGGTGTTCCAAAGGAATTCATTGAAAATCATGAGGATTTTCTTTTTCCCTTCTAGGTTTGTGAGATGGCTACAGACTTTCCTGAGTCCACGGCCCCTGACTGCAAAGGAGATCTGAAGAGCAACACCAAGCTAGACACAGATTACCCACTTCGTGTCCTTTACTGTGGAGGTAAGCGTTTTCAGTCTGGGTTAGAGCGGTTGTTTCCTTGGTTATTATAATCAGTACTGTTTTTCATTTTCATGTGCCCTAAATTCTTTCAGAATTTTGTATTTTTTATTAAAATCTTCTGCTAAATTTCTACCAGTATGCCTCAGTTTGATGGTGAGGTAATCCTGGGTCCTCAGATATGTTCTGGCAGGACATAACACCAAAAAAATTTCAAGCACAATTCCAAAGGTAGATGGATCTACTTGTAAACTGATTTCAGGAAGGTTCATCACCTGCTTGACACCAGAGTGAGGAATATTTCTACCATAGCTCACCTGAGGCATAAGAGTAACTGACACTTTCATAGCACTTCTGAGGCTAGAAAACACTTGACCTCCATATCCCATCCGACCTGGACCGTAATAGCCATATAAAGGAGATGCTACAAGTATCATCCTCCTATTACAGATAGGGAAACTGGGCCTAAGAGAGGTCCTTGTTCATGGTCACACCAGAACTTGGTATCTGTGTCTGCGGAAGGAGAACCCACGCTGGCCCAATCTTGGATCTTCCAAGTATTGTCATTAAATTAAAATAGTTAATGGATGGAATTTCTCATATGTGGACACAAATCTTTGTATTCTTTTTGCTTTGTGTGTTTTCAGTCTGATATGGAGATATTTGTGAATGGGATGTGCTTTTAAAGTGTTGTCACAGTGGATAGAGTGTGCTGGGCCTGGAGTCAGGAAGACCTGAGTTCAAATCCAGCCTCTAGATTCTTACTAGCCGTGTGACCCTGGGCAAGTCACTTCACCCTGTTTGCCTCAGTTTGGTCATCTATAAAACAAGCTAGAGAAGGAAATGGCAAACCACTTCAGTATTTTTGCCAATAAAAGCCCATGTGGGGTCATAAAGAGGCGGATATGACTGAAATGACTGAACAACAGCTCTTTCTAAGGAGACCCAAATTCTGCCGGAGCTGAAAGACTCACCTAGGCCCTCACCCTTCCCCTCTGCATTCCTCACACCCCCTGAGTCTCCATTCCCCCTTAGACCATCACCTTTCCTTTCTCCTTCACACCCAAAATTTTTAAGGAATTTAGGACACAGGGAAATGAAAAGTTCAGGGAGTCTGGAGTTAAGAGCAGCTGCTGTCAGAAGGGAAGCAGCTTGGGGTGGGAAAAGTTCACTGTCCCTTAGCATCTGAGGACTCAGGTCCCACTTCTGCCTCTGCTGCTGCTTCCCTGCTGAGTGACCTTGGGGAATCAGTGGGCTCTGTGGGTGTCTGAGGTGAGAAGACTTGGATAGCATGGCCTCTGAAGAAGGTGTTGATAGGGAACGGTCACCATGCAGAGAGGGAGAACCTGTTACCATCATCCTGCTTTGTGCTTGGGAAAGCTTGGAGCATCGTTGTGGCCATGGAAGTGGAAGAGGCAGATCTGAGAAACAGCAGAGATGAGACAGGATGTGCCTACAATTGAGATAAAGAGAATTAGAGAAAAGACTAACCCTAAAATGAGGCATCTGGGACAGGGAGGGCTGTGCTGGAGGGCAGGCTTCAGATAACTCTGGTGGGTAGTTTGAGACTGTGCAGGGGTAGCTTGTGGTGAGAGCAGATGGGATCTAGGATGTGATTAGAGAGAGAACAGCAGAGGGACAGAGCCCTGGATGGCACTGATCTGGGGGGGTGGGGGGCGGAGGCCGGATCTTCAGTGGATCTGCCAGAGAGGGGCACTTGGAAGGGGCTCCCGAGGTCCTCTAGCAGAGCACTCAGCACCAGAGCTTGACTTCCCTCTGTTGGGTCTCCAAGAAGTGCTCACATCCAGCCTGTGGGGTGTGACTCAGCGCTAACCCAGGCTGTTTCATTTTATTCATTTAGTAAATTTTTACAGATGTGAAGCCAGGGTGCCTCCACCAGTGGTTCTAGCTCTGCCTGCCAGGTCACAGCAGAATAAATCTGATCCCTCAAACAAAAGAAAATAATGAAATCTGGAAAAAACATGGCGGTATGTTTCTTTAGAGACCTACCAGACTGGGGGATTTCCATTGGAGGACAGTGCTGTCCCACTTGTAGACTCTCTAAATATAACAATAGGCATCGTGGTCTCTTGGGAACCAGGAAGAGCTGGGCTGTCTCTGGCTGTGTGACTCTGGGCAAGACCCTTAAGCTTTCTGTGGCTCCTGAGGCCCAGAAGGTGCTTAATAAGTGCTTGTTCCCTGCCTCTTAATGGCAACTTAGGGGCCATTCCTAAGACTGGAAGTTGCAGTGAAGGTGCAGACCTGAATTAACTGGTGAAGGTGGGAATTCCTCACTTGGGAGTTCACAGTGACAATAAAATCATTGGTCCAGGCTGATCCCCATCTCAATTTAGTGATAATTGTTCACATTTACATGGAGTTTTATGGCTTACCAAATATTTAAACTGTTTTGTTTGAACCTGACAGCAGTTTGTGTGGTAGATGCTGTTCTACCTCAGTTTTTAAATGGGGAAACTGAGACTGGGAGAGGTTAGGTGACTTCTCCAGGGTCATGTGAACTAAGGCAGAATTGGAATCCTTGTCTTCCTGATTCCAAGCTTGGTGTCAGGTGGAAACTTGAGATAAGGATAATTTTTTTTAATTCCATTTTTATTCAAATAGGTTTTTTAGTGAATAGAGCACAAACCCTGGAGTCAGGAGGAGCTGAGTTCAAATCCGGCCTCAGACACTTAACACTTACTAGCTGTGTGACCTTGGGCAAGTCATTTAACCCCAATTGCCCTGCCTTTCCCCCTCCAAAAAGAAAAAAAAAGAAGAAATAGGTTTTTAAAAAAATAATTTCATTTTAGCCTGAGTTGTCTGTGCAGCTGTGCCTCTGTGTGTGTGAGTACAAGTACCTACATATGTGCACGAATGCACAAAACTTGCATAATGTAGAATAATAGGAATAGGGACTAGATCTTTGGCCCCTTCTCAGCAAGTTATAGGCTTAAAGCTTTGTCCAGAGTACTGAGAGGTAAGTGACTGTTTTGTAGGGTTTCAGAGCCAAGACTTTCATCCTAGCTCCTAGCCTGTGTCTCTATTCACTGAGCCAAGCTGCCTCTTCTATGTAAAATAGTACTCCAGAAAGGAGTACAGATGAGAGGAAAAGATACAGAAGTGAAGGGAGAGCAACAATCTAATTGGGGGAGAGAGTTTGGATTAATACTGTATATTGTGCTTTGAGTATTGGTGGAGTTACTACAACTACTGTTTGACATTAAGTGGCTTTTTGTAGCATGAAGTTTTTAAATAGTGGCCATTGTTCTGATACCAAAATATGTTCAGCTTGGCGTGAACATAAAATTACAAAAGCAGTTGTTTCAGTGAGAAGTTAGGAAGCTAAGAATTTAGCTTTGTCTTTCTTGTGTTTAAGTTTGGGTGGCTGGATGACAACATGATAGTCTTGCAGCTAAGGGCTCTCCAGGGTCACTGTAGACATGATTTATTTCTCAGAATCACATCACTTAAGAGGTGGAAGGGATGTCAGTGGTCAAGCCATGCCCAGAGAATCTCCACTCTGCCATGCTCTCCATCCAGGCTCTCCTGGAAGGGGAGCTCAGCACTTCCCAAGGGAGCCTGGTTTACTTTTGGATGGTGTTAATTGTTGGGAAGTTTCTTGGGACATCTCTTCTAAATTGATTCCTTTGCTTCCACCCATTGCTTCTGGTTTTGCCTTCAAGGACCAAACAGACTAAGCTGGATCTTTCATCCATGTGACAGATTTCAAATACTTTTGACAGCTTTTGTCCTACTTAGTCTTCTCTTCAGACTAAACATCCCTAGTTCTTTCCACTGATTTTAAGATGATGTGGACCTGAGACCCTTCCCAGCCCTGGTTGCCCTCCTCTCTGCTTTTTCCATCACATCAGTGTCCTTACACTGTCTTGCCTAAAACTGAATGCAATGTTTGAGGTATGGTTTGACCAGGAGTATAGAGGGAGTATCACCTCCTAATTCCTGAAGCTATGTTTCTCTTAATTCCATCCAAGATTGTATTTGCCTTATAGCTGTCATATCACATTAACGATTCGTTGAGCTTATTAGGCCACTAAGACCCACAGGTATTTTTCAGACAAATTGTCATCTAAATGTAAATGGCATTTGTGAGGTTGATTTTTTTTAACCCATATGTAAAATTTTATAACTATCCCTATTAAATTTCATCTTACTAGGTTACAGCCTTAAGCTCTAGCTTGTCAAAACATTTTTTAAAACCCTGCCTCTTTTGTCCAGTGTGTTAGCAATCACATCTTGTCTGAAGATTGGATGAGTATGCCATTTCTGCCTTTATCCAAGTATTGGTGACCTCCTCCATAGTTGACATTGAACCCTCCACTACTCCTAGAATCTGACCAATCAGCAAATTACAGATGATCTAAATTCCTTATCTTTTTAATTCACCAACAGTAACAATAGATACTTTCCCCAGTGCTTTGCTGAAGTGGAGATAAACAATAGATAGCAATTGCATTCTCACATTGAGTAACCCTGTCAAAAAAAAAAAAAAAGGTTGTTGGGACCTGTACTTGATGAGGCCATGCTGGCTCCTTGTAATCACCACTTCCTTTTCTTTTAAATTTATTTAATGAATTTATTAATCCAAATTAAGTTAATCAAAATCCAATTTAATTGACTCAAATTTAATTAATGAAAGCCTACCTTTTCTTTCTCCCTTTTTTTCTTTTCTTACCTTATGTAAAAAGAAAAACAAAACACTTAAAACAACTTTGCCCAGTCAAGCAAAACAGATTCCCACATTGCCACATGCCAAAAAAAATAGCTTTCAGCTTACACTCTGAGTCTGTCACCGCTCTACAAGGAGATGGGTTCCATGTTTCATCGAGAGTCCTCTGGTCAGCCATTTCCTTCAGGGTGAACACTATGAATTGTTCTTCTGGTTCTGTTTGCTCTGTTCTGCATCAGTTCTTACAAGTCTTCCTTTTCTAGACATTGACCAACAGTCTCACTCATGAACCACCCTAGAATTTTTGTAGGAATCAAAGTCAGCTCCCTGGCCTCTTTTTGTGGAAGTGGAGCCACAGCCCCTCTCCATCCCTTTGCTGCTCCTGTGGGCTTTACATTTTTGTTCAAGACTGGTAATCTTTGGGGGTTCCTTCTGGCTCTTTTTGAGCTGGTTATCAACCCATGTCTTTTGACTTGAAACCAGATTCTCTTTTCTCTGGGCTATGCTGCCTCTACTAAAGATGGACAGAATGACATGTCAGTATCCCTTCTATTGAATCCATAGGAGTTTATGAGATCCCCAGGAGAACATGTAGAGAGAACAGTTGAGGGCCTAGGATAGCACTTTGGGAACCTCTCACAGGTAAGTGGTCTGATGAGAGGGAAATGCGATGATCTAGCAAAGGAGACTGAAGAGAAGTGGTCTAGGCAGAGCCAAGGGAGAGAGTTGTCATGGAGGCCCAGAAAGGAGAGAGGATCCAGGGAAGGAGCTGGTTGGCAGCGTCGGAAATTACAGTGAGGTCAGGAAGAATGAGAACTGAGAAAAGCAGTTAAAAGACTGGTGGTGGGCTTGAAGGAAGCAGTTTTGTTAGGGTGCTGGGAAGTAAGTGAGGAAACGGAGGCCAGTTAGTAAAGCCTGCTCTTTCTAGGACTTTAACTGAAAGAGAGAAGAGCTAAAGGACTGTAATTTGAGGGAGTGGCAAGGGAAAGGTTGTGGGGTTTTGTGTTTTGGGGTTTTTTTTTTTAAGGATTTGGGGAAAACTGGTTGTAGTGCAGGCTAAAGGGGAAGGGTTATGTCAATAAGGAGAGAGTGAACATGAGAGTGACAAGCAGGGCTTGTTGGAAGAGATGGGACCAAGAAGACAAGTTGGGGCAGGTGGGACTTTGGCAGGAAGAAGCCTCAAAGGACTAGAGAAGGAGAGGGGGACGATGGAGGTGGGGAATGGGAGAAGAGGAGCGGGGCAGGAGGAGCTGTGCAGGAGGCTGGGTGGACAGTCAGCCAGACAGTGACAAAAGGGTTGTGGTCAAGGTGCCAGGGCCTCCTGGAGATGGGTCTGGAGTGGACTCGGGGAGCACTGCCAGTGATTTCCAGCAGGGGTCGGTGTAGTGTTAGCAGGAGCTGAGAAGGTGGCTGGTCGGGGGAGGCGAACCTTGTGGTTTCTTAGGCAAGAGTAATACTGGGATAAGTGAATGAAACAAAATATATCTATATGGTCAGGAAGGAAGAAAGCCAGAGTGGGGGCTGTAGAATGGGAGAACAGGAAGCAGGCTACAGAGTGGTTGAGGAGTAACGTCTGAGGGAGAGATGCAAGGAGAGAAGGCTGTGGTTCAAGAAAGATTTCAGAGTTTTTGCTCATGGAGGGATCATAGCTTTGGCTGATGATGAGATCTGGGTAGGACTATCTTCCTATCTCAGGTGGAATGAAGGTGTAGATAATGGTGGCTGAGGATGTTAAGAAATTGGGAAGCTGTAGTGTTTGAAGAGATGTGAAAGCATGTCATGAGGGCAGGGACAGGGAGGGATGTTGTTGTTTGTCCTTTGTTTTCCAAGAGAACCAGTGACATTATGGGGGATGCCTTTCTTTACATTGTGTGTGAATTGGATTTAAGTGAGGCACCCTTGCTCTTTTCTTCCCAAGTCATCACAGTCTAATGGCAGGACAAAAGTCGAGGTGACTGGCAAAGGCCCAGGATGCAGTGGCTGACCTTGGGGTCTTCAGTGTCTAACCAAGCTCTAAGCACTCCACAGGCCTGCTTCAGCCGCCTTCACAGATGTTGGAGCAAACTGTTTTCATCTGCCCCTTCTGCCTGGGAAAGTGCTTGGTGTAGACAGCCCCAACCCACTCACAGGCTTAAGGCCCATCAGTTCTCTAAGCCTGACTTAGTTCATCTGTTGAGGCAGTTTACTGGGATGTGGCCACTGTGCATGCTTCAGCTGCTTGGAGTCACAGGTGACAGTTGGCTGAATCAGGTGAACACCAAAGATGATTGGTCAGCCCTGAAAAGGATTCCACAAGCCCTCATCCAAGAGGTACTACTCTTCCCTGAACCCCCCTATCCATCTCAGGGACAGAGAGGGATACAGTGAGTCAAGTGTACTGAACTCCTTGAGAAATGAGGGGAAATGGACCATAGGTTTGTAGTTGACCATAACCAGGGTCTGAACAGTGTGTTGTAGACAGATGGAATGAAACTCAGAGAAGTTCAGGTTTGCACTGTGGTGAGGACAGGGGGAAGGTCTAGAAGTGGCAGTGAGAAAGAAGTTACCTCCCTTGAGAAGACATGTCCTCTGTCCCTCTCTCACAGTAACAGGCTGCCTGTCTCACCTTGGACAAGCCACTTAGCTAATGCAGACCCTGGGCTCCTCCTCTCTTAGGTGAATGGGACAAGATGGTTTCTGAGGCTCTGTCCAGGTCTGGATCTGGGATCCTCTTTATTCTCCCTCTTGCCCTGCTCCTCCCAGAAGGGAAAGATAACCACAGTGTGAACTTGGGTAAGGTTGGCTTTCGGGATGCTAGGCTGATGGGGAAAGGTGGGGCTTGTGACCTTCCAAGTTTGGCCTAATAGGAAAAATTATTCTGTCTTGTTCCCAGATAAAATAGTAAAACGAACAAAAGGGTTTTTTTTGTCCTTCCTTTTCTGAATGAATCTATCGTTCACCTGTTTTGCCTTCTCACCTTGGTCTCATGCTCCCCTCTGCCTATTTGAAGTCCCTCACCCCCAGGTAGGCTTGCTTTCCCTTTTCGATCCAAATCAGCATTCCAAAAGTTCTGGGCTACAATAATGTGTACTAAGGTATCAGTATGGCTTAGTCTCAAATAGGGTGAGGGGAATTTGTTAGCCCCAAAACATCTTCAACAGCAGGCTTTTAAGTGTTCCCCCCCCCCCACACACACACACACACAAGCACAGGAAATCAAGATGGTTTCTGTCTAGCATTCATTTTTCTTTGCTAAGAGGTCCTGCAAGCTACAGGGCCCAATAAAATGATTCATTTATTGCTTATCGACAGAGAGAACGTGCTTGATTTGTGATAGCGCCTTTGTAAAGATAGGGGGATGAGGCATGTCCTGGAGTTGTCCTTGGACCATTCAGATAGGCTCTTGCCGGCCCTTGAGATCATTAAGCGTTTTGTGGCCAAAGGTTTCTTCTGGGAGGAATGGGAAGGAATTTGTAAATTTCTGTTTAAAGAAATTGAATGGGGGCGGGTAGGTGACGCAGTGAGTAGAGCCCCGGCCCTGGAGTCAGAAGGACTTGTGTTCAGATCCGGCCTCAGACACTTAACACACACAAACAAAAAAACCTAGCCTTGTGACCTTGGGCAAGTTACTTAACCCCAAATGCCCTCCAAAAAGCAAAAAAAGAAAAAGAAAAAAAAAGAAATTGAATGTCCTGCAGTTTGAAATCACATTATTGCATTAGACATGCACACATGTATACAAATTACATATTACACTATATGTGATTTTCATTCCATTAATGATTACTCTAATAAATGCAAAATGTGCATATGTGATTCAGTGATTTCATTTTTCACAAAATCTCTTTGATCTGCCTTTTTACCACCCTTGATTTGAGAAGGGGCCTGAGTTGCTACATCACCTTCCCTTTTAAGGGAGAGCCCTGAACCTCATCCTTTCAGGGATTCCTCTTGCTAGAGAGTGGGAAGGGCTTCACCCATATGCTATCCAGTGTGTATGGCTGAGGTTGTTTGAGGAAAAGGGGAAAAGGAATCAGTTAGCCCCCCCGCCCCCCGACAGCCTGGATTTCTGGGGTCTCCATTTGCTGTTTCTTTGTTGAAGAATGCCTTTTGAGTGAGCTCAATGGAGCATTCAGAAATGTTAGGGTGAGGCACTGATCACTTCGTATATGTGTGCTTACTGCAGCTTTAAGAATACTTTCTCAGACACTAAGGGACAGTGTCTACCACAAAGATTTTGCCTTTGCATTATAATTGTAGATAGAGTAGAAATTTTCTAACATATTTAGAATATTTAGAATAAATATGTTAGAGTAAGTAATCCAATTTATTTTCTAATACTATTTAAGTTGCTCAAAGTATTGGATTAAGCAATTTAACACCAGCTGGTTGTTGATTTAGCTAAACTATGTATGTGGTAGTTATCCTTCTGAATTCTAGAGCTTATTGGCCAGAAGGCTAAAGGACAGCAGTGGGGTCCACATGTTGGACAGACCCAGTGTTATAAGAATAATGAGTTGTCATTTCCCAAGCACGGGCAGGACAAAGACAAATGTGAAGGTGGTTAGTAGACCTTCAGAACTGTAAAGAAAGCCAGATTGAATCTGAGGAGGGGAATTCTGGGAAGACTTGGGAAAATTTGAGAGAAAAGTTTGGATGAAGAAGTATGTCATGATCAGCAGCAGCGCCGCAGTGACGGTCATGTTAATAGTAAGAATAACAATCAACATTTATATAACAATTATGATTTCATTTGATCTTGAACTAAAGGAGAAAAATGATTTGAAGAGGATTCAAAGAGAAGTTAGTTAGCTAGACAAGGTTAAAGGTGAGAAAGAGTTTAGCTGCTAAGATAATCACTAAGTTACAAAGAGGGGGGCCTGCATTTGACATTTACAAGCAGTTTGTCATAGATGTTTTCCAGAGTAACTCCTACAAAAAAAAGATTAAGACTAATATCTAATTTTTAGTAAATATGGAGAGCAGAGATAATTGGGGAGAATCTGCATTGGGTGTATGATGTTTGTATTTCTGCTCAAAATGTTGGCTTATTTCTCTCAGAACAGAAGATAATCAATAAACATTAAAGGCCCACTTTGTGTCAGGCAGGGTTCTAAGTGTTGAGGATACAAAAAGGGGGAAAAACAGTCTTTGTCCTCAAGGAATTTATAATCTAATGGGAAGATAACATGCAAATATATATACAAAATAATCTACATACAGGATAAAATTAATGGAGGGAAGGCAGCAGAACCAAGAGGGATTGGGGAAGGCTTCCTGTAGAAGGTGGAATTTAAAGGAATCCAGAAGTCAGTAATTGGAGCAGAGGATAGGGAGGACATTTCAGGCATGGGAGACAGCCAGAGAGAATGGTCAGAGCTGAGAGATGGAAAATCTTGTTTGTGGAACAGCCAGGAGGCTGGTGTCACTGGATAGAACAGTAGGAAGACAAGCAGCTTCTTCCTGAGAGCATCTGCCTCCCTCTTCTGATTGGCTTTTTAAAGCTGTAATTGTAGCATTGTCCTTTTCCTTCTGCTTCCTCTGGGTCACACTCTCTCATCTTTCATTTCAGATTCCTACCCCCACCCTTCCTTTTCCCCATTGAAGCCATGTTCTGTTTTCTTTAGGAACATCAGTTCTCCTGTGGTGTAGAGAAGCACTGTCTGCACCTTCTCTAGGAGGGAGATTAGACTACCCTTGTAACACTAATAACAGTCATTAGACTGTGGGAGATGTACAGATATCACCTACTTGGTGGTCAGTGCCCAATTTCTCCTTCTTTCCACAATGGTTGGAGTTTTTAACTGCTTGTGGGTGCACTCACACCTGCTCTAAGCATCTGGTTAAAATAGCCAATGTTCATTTCAGCTTTGGCAGCCACATGCATCAACCCCTGCCTTGCACCATTTTCACCTGCCCATCCATTCTTCTCTTTCAGTTTGTTTTACCCTTGAATAATCGTTTCACTTCCCTTTTCTTAGCTTGCTTTGTCTTACCAACAACCTTGCCTTTCTCCTTCTTGAGTCTCCCTCCTCAGGAGCTAGTGACTAACCCTTCTTGGTCTTCCTTAATCCCTTTTGATCCTTGACCCTGCTCCTTTTTCAAGCCTGAAGTAGAATCTGGGCCTAAAGATCGCCCTTCCCCGTCACCCTTAATTGTCAAATCACTCTCTAGGTTACTAGTACATTTCCCTTTTTACTCCATTCAAGTCCTTTTGCTTCTCCTGATTGTCCAACACAGAGGAGATGAGAGTGGGTGCTAGCTCACGTGCAGTATTTGAATGCTTGCTGTGTAGAACAAGGGATGGACTTTTTCTAAACGCCTCATGAGAGCAGAATGGGAATGTTTGATGGAATTTTCAGAGGCAGATTTAGTTTTGATGAAGAGGAAAATGCTCCAGATGATTTTCTTTCCCAAATTAGAGCTGACTTATTGGGAGGTAGTGGGCTCCCCTTCAGTAGAGATCTTCAAACAGATTCTGCATCTTTCTGTCAGGTGTGTTGAAGAGTGAATCTTATTTCAGTATGGCTCTCTTTAGATGGCTCTGAGATCCTTTCTAACCCTGAAATTCTGTTCAAATGAATAGGGTTCTTCTGTATCTTAGGAAAACAGAACATGAAGCTTATGGAATTAGCTAGGGAGATTGCATAGAGGGGAATGGAAATCATAATCAGATTAAGAATCAAGAAACACTATTTTATTATATTCTTGGTACTGCCACCCACCAGGGTCCCTGGTCAGGTAACCCATGGACAAATCATTTAAATTTTGTGGGCCTCAGTTTCACCATCTGTAAAATGTCTGATTTTATAATTCATTCATTTTATTTCAGCACTGTAGTTCTCTGATCCTGCTTGTTCAGAGATAATGTGAAAGATAAAAGAAAACTAATGCATACACGTATATTTATGTATATGTGTGTGTGTTAGAAGAAACAGGAGTTATATTAAATTGGTTCTATACATGTATCTCCGTGAATAGAAGCAGTGAGTGAGGGCTGCCTTTCAATTCGGGAAGCCTCTAACTTGTCCTGGTGGGTGGGGGCTCCGACACAGGTGCCAACCTGCAGCGTTGGGAGCTCCCTCACTAGGGAGTATCCCTGTACCCCTAAAATCACAGGTCCAGTACCTGGGAACCAAATATGAGGTGATTTGGCCCAGTTTATCTAACTATTATAGGACATCACACCAACTCCTGTTGGTCTCTGTTAGAAAGAAGAGTTCACTTTAGCGATGTCTGAGGGTCACTGAAATAATTATGACTTATTTCTTGCTCTGTCAGTGGAACTTGGCTTAATTGCTCATTAGACCAAATTTGAGAAAGGAACTCTACACTGTTTTCACACTAATAGAGAAAGCTTTGAAAAATGTTTCCTAAAAGTCATAAAGGGAAAAGGCCAGGAATGAAATAAACTGAAAGAAAATTAATTCCAATTTTTTTTTCTTTCCCCAGTCTGTTCATTACCAACAGAGGTAAGTCTTTTTAATGCTCTTTTGCTACTGCATTTTCGAGTTTCTTGTTTCTAGAGTAGTCTTAGGAATTTTAAATTTTCTAGATTTTTCTTACCTGTCTTGGAACTGAAACGGCACAATTCTCTTTTGAGTGCTGACTTCCTTTGGGTCTTTGCTGTTGCAATCTAGGCTTCAGGTAGACAAGTGGGGAAGTTACTGTTTCCTCACTGAATATAATTGTGGCATGTAAATTAAAATAATTTAATAATGTGGAGAGTTGACTTTTGTAACCATGACATTTGGTCTTTCTTCCTTCAGTACTGTGAATATATGCCTGATGTTGCTAAATGTAGACAGTGGTTAGAGAAGAATTTTCCAAATGAGTTTGCAAAACTCACTGTAGGTAAGAACCTTTTTCTTTCTCTCTCTTCAAAGTTTAGGAGAGAGAAGGGTATGTCTGTGTGTCTGTATCTGTGTCTATGTGTCTGTGTGTGTCTGTGTCTGTGAGCACGCAAGTGAAGTATAATAACTTAGTGAGATAATACCAGGCTACCATCCAAACAGACTGTGTATAAGATATTGTTGAAGTAAAAAATCTGGGATGAGTGTTGTAAAAAATAAAATTCAGTAAGGGGTAAATATTTTATAAAATTTTTGTTTTTAGTAATTCTAAAACTTTGCATGGGAACTTTATAGCTAGGGAAGCATTCATTGTTCATTATTTCTGACTTTTTTTGAAGTGGTATATATCAGCCTAGTCCAGGGGTGGGGAACCTGTGGCCCTCTTGGGTGAAGCCTGAGTCCAAATTTTACATTGGAAGGACAAAAGAGATTTGTTCTGTGAAGTTTGGATTCGGTCAAAGGGCCACACTTGAGGACCTAAAGGGCCTCATGTGGTCTTGAGGCTGCAGGTTCCCCACCCCTGACCTAGTTAGTATAAGAAGGGAAGTTCATGCTTTGACAGGTTAAATGATTTAGGAAGAAATTTAAAATCATATTCATGACTTCCATCCAGGATTTCGAACAGTGTGGCTTGGTAGCTGGGGGAGAGGTCTGGGTTAGGTGTCCAAAGGGGATGATGCAAACAGTCACTTGGTGTATGTATGATTGGTGCCTAGCCCTTTTGGGGCACAAGAGTTGTAGCCCACACTGCTGGGATTCCTTCTGCCATCCTGCTAATCAATGCCTGCTAAGCTCTCAGCCCTCTGTGTTTGGGAAGGGAGGAAAAAGGGGCAGTGCTTGGGGCACTTCTGTGCTGGACCCTGTGCATGCTGTGCCTTTGCCTCCTAAGTTCTAGATTCCCAAGTATTCTGTGGGATTTGGGGTGTTGATTACCCATTAAGCAGGACTAGAACCTAATCTCTGTGACCCCAGAATTTAAGTTTGGGTCTGTTCTGTTAAGTTTGACATCTCAGAGAAGGTGCTGTGACGTCTGATCATGACCTTGGGAGAAGGAACCAGTTCTTCTCCATGATGCCATGCAGATGACCATCCTTCTTCCTAAAGTATTGCCTCTGTACAGAGCCTGTACTCTCTTCCCTGCCTGCCCTCGGTCTCTTTTTGGAAACAAAACACTTATTCATCAGAGTTGGCTCAGCAAGCATTTATTAAATCCCTGTTCTCTGAAACTTTGCTGGTTTGACTCCTCCTTTGGAATCTTTGCCTAGAACTTGAAGGGCTTTCAGAATTAGACCACTTGGGGGCTCAAGCATTTATTTGTATTGTCAATAGTAGACCCTTTTTAACGTAGATATAAAGTAAAAACTCCTGCTTTATCCATGGGGTCATTTTTGCCCTTCTGGAGGTACACAGGGGTTGGGGGAAGGGGGTGTAAATGTGAAGAAAAAGAAAGATATTAATGCTTTTTTTAATTGCTTTTTTTTAAATATAGAAAATTCACCTAAACAAGAACCTGGACTTGGGGAAGGCCCAGGAACAGCAGGAGAAGAGGAGGAGAAGAAAAAGCAAAAAAGAGGCAAGGCTTAAGGAGGACCCTCATTTGGGTTCATTATCTGCTGCCCATTTATTGTAGGAGGAAGGGAAATTCAATGACAAGATCTCTAGTTTGGGGGAAGGCCTTAGACACTTAACACTTACTGGCCGTGTGACCTTGGGCAAGTCACTTAACCCCAATTGCCTCACCTTCCCCCCTCCAAAAAGCAAATAAATAAAGAGTCAGATCAGTGCTGTTGTTTTTACAGGAATGCATTTTAATTAAACTGTACGGGATTGGACTTTCTCCTTTCAAACTCTTGAGTGTGGCTGAGAGCTTTTGTGTGTTAACTGCTTTTGGAGAATATCTTTGTTTCCAAAATAAGCAAACAACTGAGTATTAAGATTCCTTTAATATATATAGTCCTGCTCACATTTAATATAAGTTGTATTCAGTTACTTATTTCACTTAAGGCAAAGTAGGTGAGAAAGTAGGTCAAGGCCCTTCCGTTAAAAATAATAGCAGAGGCTGTGGCTTGGGAATAATGTCCACCTGGTCACTGAGCACAAATGCTGTTGAATGACTATCATGATTTAATTCTTGTCAATGATTATTTCAGGTTTCATTTATTTTTAAATGATCTGCTTTTTAAATTGAAGGCTCACCTGTTAGTCATAGACTGGAAAGGCACTTTAGAGATCATGTGGTCCATCCCTATCCACCCTTTTCATTTTAGGGCTAAGGAAACTGAAATTCAAAGAAGATAATATCCCCTTATTTAAAACACAGAAAAGATAGGTGAACCTGAGTAAACATTGAAAATCTGCTTAATGGTTGTTTTATATTAAGGAAGCATTAGCAAAACCCGATAAGTGACTTCCTAACATAGTTCCATTCATTATGGCTTTAAAAATTGGGGTGTTTGTGATAAATTTCCACATGTATGTAATCATCTACATTCTGTAAAAAGGAAAAGAAATTGGAAAACCTCACTCTTTTCAGTAATTTTCTTTAAATAGTAAATTTTAATAATTTGAATTGGTCCTTTATTAAAATCACAAATAACATCATGGTGTTTTGTTTTTTGTTTTTTTTGTTGTTGTTAAAATAAAGGTGGAAGGGGTCAGATAAAACAAAAAAAGAAGACAGTTCCACAAAAGGTTACGATAGCCAAAATTCCCAGAGCAAAGAAGAAATATGTGACGAGAGTGTGTGGCCTTGCAACTTTTGGTGAGTTTGGGTTTAAACACATGTCAGAGAACCCAAGGTTGAACTGTAGTCTTACCTGTCAGCTACTAAGAAACGATTACAAGCCTGTACTTTTCTGAGAATATAAGAAACTGATTTTATAATTCTGGTTTTAAAATCAGAACTTTTTGAGAAATTGGACAAGTCTTTCTGCAGTGGGGGCCATTAGGAATTAATTCCTTCCTTGAGGGTCCGATCAAGGGGAAGTTTAGCTCAGTGTGAGGAGGGCCAGCTAGGATTCCCATTGAAGCCTACCAATGCTGCTCCTCTGTCCCCTACAGGGTTGGTGGCAAAGGGTTGAAAAGTGGCTCATCCCCTCTGTGAGTGGCAGTGGAGGGTGAGGGAAGGCGGGTAGCAGCAGAATGACCTGCCTTCACAGCTCCTTCAGTCCCTGGAGGCTTTGAACAAGTAGTGAGACTGGGGTGAAAAATTTAACCAAGGTCTCTTCGTGTGACTACACAGATTGCAAAACAGTGGACTGGACCTCATTATAAATATTAAGGTCTGTTTCTCTGCTGGGAATGTTTCCTCTCTTTTTCCTTTTCAAGAAAAGACAAAGCAAACAAGATATTTATTCTGATTCAGAGTGTATGTAATTGGTTTGTCCCTGAAATTTAGTCTGCTCTTACTAAATGTATTCTGTATACACACAGTAGGTTTATGTGTGTGTGCATCTGGTGTAGCTGTTTTTCAAGTAATGAGGTTTCACGTGACCTTAAAAATAAATCATAAAAACTGGTTGCCATTGCACTGCAATGATCTCTTTTTAAAAAGAGGAAAATAGAATGCAGTAATTAATACATAGTGACTTCATCGATATGAAAACAAATTGTTTTTGGGAATTTGAAGTCAGGCTAAATAATGTTAAGATAGAAAAGATTTCTTTGTGACACCCAGTTACGGTCTACTCTTTTCTCCTTTTTGACAGAGATTGACCTTAAAGAAGCACAAAGGTTTTTTGCTCAGAAATTCTCCTGTGGTGCCTCAGTTACAGGGGAGGATGAAATCATCATTCAGGGAGACTTTACAGATGACATTATTGATGTAATTCAGGAGAAGTGGCCAGAGGTGCGTATATGCAGTCCTATATGCTGGAAGACAAACAGTAGGGCTCAGGGAAAAAAAAACCCATTGAACAGTTAATTAGGAAATACAGATTTTCTGCCCATGACTGACCTTGGGCACTCAGTGATTGCTTTAGCTCCCTCCCAGCTCTGAGAGGATTTGGTTTACTGGTTGGGTGACCTTGGACAGGTCACCGCCTCATTCCCAGCCGTATCCCCGACTCAGTTTTCTCACTTGTAAAATGAAGATCTTGGACTAGACGACCCCTAAGACTCCTTCTCGCTCTAAATCTTTGATCCCATCACTTAAAATAAAAAACAATGAATGCCTGAGCTTACTCTAATAATCTTTGTTTTACAGGTGGATGATGACAGCATTGAGGACCTTGGAGAAGTAAAGAAGTGATTTTAAAAATCTGTCTGTATTTAATGACCTGAAGTTATAGTTGATGTAGCCAAAGGGAGGGAGGCCTTTAAAAATATATATATTTATCCTACAGTAAAACTGTAGACTGCCCTTATCCTTGGCATTTCACTGTTCTGTACAAGGCTGCTTGTGTTTTTTCTTTTGTTTTATTTTTTAAATTGCCAAAGTCCAATAAACTGGGGGAATCCATCATGCTTATGCATGAAATAGAGATTTAGTGAAATAAAAAATTTTGGTCATATGATCGGACTTTTTTTTTCTCAGCACACTCTAGACTTCTTGTGGGGAGCATTTTAATTCATCTGTTGCTATTTTAACTCACTGTACAATTTTTAAAAGAGCCTGGGTGTCTTACTCCCAAAGCCAGGCTCTTTGCTTCTCCCTCAAGTCTCCAGTGTGTGTGTCAGCCTTCCCTTGGCCAGAGGGCAGCTTGTAAATGTTGTGAACGTGACTGTCTGATTACCAACTCATTATAGGACCATTAAGGTTGAAAATTCTTCCCAATGTCTACAAATAAAGTAAGAATGAGATTGTCCCCGAACTCCAGTAACTGTTTGTATTTGGGGCGGAAGTGTCGGTCCGGGGTCTCTGCAGGAGGAGCCTTGAGGGGTAAATTCAGAGAAACTTGTACTGTTTTATAGGGGCCCCCGCGCCCGGCGCCGCCAGCCGGAAAGAAAAAATGTTGTCTTTTATGTTGCTATTAAACTTAGCACCCACGAAAAATGCTGATTGTGGTTTTTTCCATGCAAATTGGAATGCTGAATGTACCGGCCTTTCTGTAATTAAGATCTTGAAAGTAATATGTAGTGAGGATGTAAATTAAGAAACTAGACCTGTATGACGTGTGCTTCTTACTGCGGCTACCCAGTGAACCGCGGTCGCTGCGCATGCGCGCTGCCGAGCCCCGCTCCCCGGGCGGCCGCAGAGGCCTGTGGGACTGACGCGCTCTCGCCTGTACCTGTGTACTATGAGTCTGTGACATTAAAGTGAAGTCTGATTAACCTTTCTCACAGTCTTAGTCTTGAATAAATCCAGCGAACAGCCCCCCGGAACAGCTGGCGGGAACCCCGCCTACGCGGGGCCCCTTCGACCCAGGCTGCCCTTCCCCTGGAAAGGCGGGGGGGGCGGGGCGCCGGGGCCGCGAGGTCGGCGAGCATCCCGGGTCCGGGATCTCGTGGGCCGCCAGCTCTCGCGAGAGCCAGGTTCACCCTCCAGGCCCCGTTTGAGTCAGGAAGGCGGTTTGTGAGTTGGGCAGGTGAAGGGGGGGCGCGGCCGCTTGAGGCCAGGCCCCGCGACCCGGCCGGCCGGTCTGGGGGAGGCAAGCCTATGGAGCTTCCAAGGTGAAGCTCGCCGACTCCGACTTTGTCCCGCGGCAGACGGGAACCACCAAGCTGCGGCCACCTATGAACCCGATCCCATTCTCCCGCATGGTACGTGTGGCGCGGCGAGGCTCCGCCTCCCAGGTCCCGCCCCGGCGGCCTGGCCCCGCCCTCTGGAGGCTGGGGAGGCCCCTCCGGCTCCTTCGCTGCACCTTCCAGGCGTCTTCGCCCCATAGTCCTAAGGCGTCCTCACCCGCCGCCCCTCCCCGATAGACTGTAAGCTCCTTGAGGGCGGGGCTCAGCGCCCCGGCACACCCTCAGGTGCTTCCGGACTCACCTCTCAGTGTGCACTTAAGCTTCATTATTTGTAAAAATACGAGTGTTGATTGAACTTGATGGCTTGAGGTTTCTCCCACCCCCAGTCAGATCCTACTCTTGCCACCTGTCTTCTGCCCTCTCTTCTCTGTCCTTTTCCTCAAACTCCCCAGTCTTCTCTCTCTGCCTGCTTTCTTTGATGGCTTCTCAGGTTCATGCCACTGAAGTGGAAAGACTGGGAATGCTTAGTCTGGAGAAGAGAAGACGAAGACGTGGGGGGGGGGGGGGGAAGAGTGTTGGCTGTTTTCAAAGAATTCAAAGGGCTCTTGAATGAAGGAAGGTCCTGATTTGCTCTCTTTGACCCTGGAAGCAATGAGGGGAAGTAACCAACCTGCTCGTTTAATCTGTATCAAAAGGGAGAAAACCCCAGACATTGAGAGCTATTCAAGAATCAAATGGCCTGCCTCAGATGGTTCTGGGCGCCCTCTGATTGGAGAGATCTTCGAGCAAAGGTCAGAGAGCCACGTGTTGTTGAGATTGTAGAGAAAGATGCATTCTGGTTCAGGCTTTGCCTGAGCTTTTCAGTAGGTTTCTTTGAACTCAGATTCTGAGGCCCTTCCCACAGCAAGCAGGTGATGAATGCTTCTTGACTTGCTTTCCTCCCTTGTCCCTCCTCTCTGTCCAGATGTTATTTTTTCTGCCTGTTCCTTTTTCCGGTCTGGCTTCTTTTTTTAATCTGCTTTTTCCCCTCCTGTCTTTCTTGCTTTCCTCTTCTCTCTGTCTTCTTTCTAGTCTTTCCATTTGTCCTTTCCTTTCTATGCTCTTAACTTTCTCTTTCTCTCCACTTCTTATTATGCTCACCTCTCTCCTCTCTTATTTCTCTCCTCCATTCACCTATTGTTGTTGTTTTCAATTAATTCAATATTAAGCACCTAATTACTAACAATTTAAGTTTGCAAAGTACTTACATTGATTCCTTTGAGCCATTGAGTATTTAAGTACCGTTATCCTTATTTTACTAACCGAGGAAAATGGGGCTCAGAGAAGTGGATGACTTGCTAATGGTCACTTAGCTAGTAAATGTCAGGGATGGAATTGGACCCCAGATCTTGCTGACTGTGGCTGCCATCTAGCTGCCCAGGAGATCCAAAGACCAAAAGAAAGCTGTCCCTGCTCTATAGCAGCTTATGTTACATGCTCCTGAGTATATATGTCATGGGGATAGTAAACAGCTTGGGGAAGGCAAAATCATTTACAGCTGTGGCATTAGGAGAGTCTTCCCTGGGAAGGTGCTTTTGGATTCTGTGGAGCTAAAAAGAGTGAATTTCAGGCCTGAGTGGGTGCATAAATAAAAGTGTGTTGGAGGGAAAAAAAATATTAACACTGTGCTCTACATTTAGGCTCAGAAATAAGTCATCATCTCTTTAGAATCTAAGTCATTTTTAGCTTGGGGGGAAGGGGGAAGGGAAGAGGGGAAGAAGCAAAGAGTGCGATTAATTTTTCTCCTTAAGAACTTAGTGTCCTAAGCCTGGCTGAATAGCCAGCTTGTTAGCTCATTCCCTCAGGGATCACTTTCTCCTCATTCTGGGAGTTAAACAAAGAGACCTCCTCCCTTCCATCTTTATCTTAATCCTTAGGAGAAAAGGAAGGGATAGGGAAAGAGAATAAAAATTTATTTAGGCTTACTGAGATCTCGTTTGAGTTTTACCCTGGGAGGGAGGTGGGGGATCCTATTAGGATCCCCATTTTACAGTTAAGGAAACTAGGGCAGGCAGAAATTAAATGACTTGACCAGGGTTATACGACAAGTACTTGTCTGAGGTCTAATTTGAATTCTCGTCTTACTGACTCTAGGTTCAGAGTTCTCTACCATTGATACCACCTAGTTATATTGGGATCTTAGTCACTTCCTGGTAGGGAGGAGCTCTCTTCTAGACTAGAGTTAATTTGGTTAATTAATACAACTTAGCTAGATGGCTATGGATGGAGTATTAGTCCTGGAGTCCAAAAGACTTAGCTCCTTGAGTTCAAATCCAGCCTCACTTACTAGCTGTGTGACCCTGGGCAAGTCACTTCACCCTGTTTGCCTCAGTTTCTACATCTGTAAAATGATCTGGAGAAGGAAATGACAAACCCTTCCAGACTCTCTGCCAAGAAAACCCCAAATGGAATCACAGAGTCTGACATGACCGAACAATAACAGCCACATAGTTGAACATTCAATGTTGCTTTTTGAACAATTCTATTGAAGTAAGAGTAAAAGTCATTTAATTAAGATAAGCATAATATGATGCTTGGATTGCCTAATTTTAAAAATTAAATTTAAAGTTGTGGTAAACAGATTTTTAGCCCTGAAAACTATTAGCAGATCAAAACTATTGCTAGGCAGCAGAGCCAAGATGGCGGAGTAGAAGCACAAACTTGACATGCGCTCCTGCTCCAATCACTTCCAATACATGTGAAAAATGACTCTCACAAAGTGACAGTGAGAAACAAGTCTCCCACTGAAGGAAGCCTGGAAGGCCAGCAAGAAAGGTCTATTGCACCAAGCTGGGACCTGAGTGCAACCCCCCCACCCCCACTCCCACTCCCCCAGGAGCTTGCAGGTTTTAGTCCCAGGGTGGCCCTGACCAGCCTCAGCCTGAGTGGACTTCAGAAGAGTGAATCATCAGTAGCTGTGGCTGTTTCCAGACTTGTAAACCCATAAACTCCAAAGACAAAGTAAAAGGTCAGTGCAGAACTCTGTTGGAAAGGGGGGGGGGGGACTGAAGAACACAGTCTGGCCCCTGTCCCCAGGACGAGAAGCAACAGAAAGCATGGGCTATGCAGTTGCCACCAAATGGCTATTTTCAGAGCTCCTGGCCTGCAGATTGTAGGAGGACCAAGTGACCATTCAGAGGGTAATCATTCTTGCTTTAACCTGCTTGGATCTGGATCGTGGTCTTGGGTGGTGGTCCTAAGGTATGTGACCAGTGAACCAGAGCTTGTGGGGGTTGTGGAGAGGGCACCCTCCTAATAGCTCCAGCAGCTGCAAAAACTCCAGCAATTTGGAACATAGCTCTCTCCATTCTGGAAGCAGAGTTCTACCTTGGCAAAGAGCTCAAAAGTCAAGTAATTGGCTGCCAGTATGAGCAAGCAGTGGAAGCACAAACAGACCATAGAATCCTTTTGGGGGGACAAAAAGGATCAAGGCATGAAGCAGGGGGAAGACAGTGAAGTCAGAACTCCTGCATAAAAAACCTTCAAGAAAAATAAGAACTGGTTATAGGCCATGGAGGAGCTCAAGAAGGATTCTGAAAATCAGGTAAGAGAAGTGGAGGAAAAATTGGAAAAAAATGAGAATGATGCAAGAAAATCATGAAAACTAGTCAACAGCCTGCTAAAGTAGACCCAAAAATACACTGAAGAAAATAACACCTTAAAAAACAGACTAACTCAAATGGCAAAAGAGTCCCTAAAAGCCAATGAGTAGAAGAATCCTTTAAAAAGCCTAATTTGCCAGATGGAAAAAGAATTTCAGAAACTCACTGAAGAGAATAACTCCTTCAGAATTAGAGTGGAGCAACTGGAAGCTAACAACTTTATGAGAAATCAAGATACTATAAAACAGATCCAAACAAATGAAAAAGTAGAAGGCAATGTGAAATATCTCATTGGAAAAACCATTGACCTGGAAAATAGATCCAGGAGAGATAATTTAAAAATTATTAGACTACCTGAAAACCATAATCAAAAAAAGAGCCTAGACACCATCTTTCAAGAAATTATCAAGCAAAATTGCCCTAATATTCTAGAACCAGAGGGCAAAATAGAAATTGAAAAAAAAATTCACCCATTGCCTCTTGAAAAAGCTCCCAAAAAGAAAACTACTAAGAATATTATAGCCAAATTCTAGAGTTCCCAGGTCAGGGAGAAAATACTGCAAGCAGTCAGGAAGAAACAATTTGAGTATTGTGGTAACACAGGATAGCATAAGACCTAAAAGCTTCTACATTAAGGGATCTAAGGGCTTGGAATATGGTATTCTGGAGGTCAAAGGAGTTAGGACTAAAACCAAGAATCACCTACCCAGCAAAACTGAGCATAATGCTATGGTCATTCAGTGAAATAGAGGACTTTCAAGTATTCTTGATAAAAAAAAAAACAGAGCTGAACAGAAAATTTGACTTTCAGATACAAGAAGTAAAAGAAGCATGAGAAGGTAAATAGGAAAAATAAATTATAAGGAACTTATTAAAGTTGAACTATTTATATTCCTACATGGAAATATAATAATTGTAACCCATAAGACTTTTCTCAGTATGAAGATAGTTGAAGGGAATATATATGTATGTACATACAAATATATATGTGAGTGTGGGTATTTGTATGTTCATGTATGCATAGACAGGGCAGAGGATGAGTTGAATATGAAGGGATGATATCTAAAAAATAAAATTGAGAGGTAAGAGAGGAATTTATTGAGAGAAGGAAAAAGGGAGACATAGATTAGGGTAAATTATCTCACGTAAAAGAGGCAAGAGAAAAACATTACAATGGAGGGGAAGAGCAGGAAGGTTAAAGGGAATGGGACAACCTGATTCTCATTGAATTTGGCTTAAGGAGGGAAAAACATACACACTCAATTGAATATCTTACCCTACAGGAAAATAGGGGGGTCGAGGATAAAGAGGGGGGAGGATAGAAGGGAGGGCAGACTGGGGGAGAGGGTAGTTAGAAGCAAACATTTTTGAAAATGGATAGGGTCAAAGGAGAAAATAGAATAAGTGTGGGGGGGCAGGATAGGAGGGAGGGAAATATAGTTAGTCTTTCACAATATAACTACTATGGAAATGATGTAGGTAACTACACATGTACAACCTATATTGAATTATCTTCCCAGTGGGGGTGGGTGAGGAGGGAAGAAGGAAAAAAATCTGGAACTCAAAAGTTTTTAAAACAAATGTTTAAAAATTTGTCTTTTATATGCAACTGGGAAATAAGATATACAGGTACTGGGGTATAGAAACCCAAATTGCCCTACTAGAAAGTTGGGGGAGGTGATGGGGGAAGGATATAAGAGAGAACAGATTGGGGGAAAAAGGGGTATTAAGTAGGCTTATTATTTTGGGGTGGGGTAGGGGAAAGAGGGGGAGAAAAATTGTAACTCAAAATCTTGTGGAAATGAATGTTGAAAACTAAAAATAAATAAATAAATAAACTTTAAAAAAAAAACCTATTGCTAGGCCAAAGGCCATCAACCACTAAGCATTTATGAAGGGCTTCCAGGGGACACAGTAGCAACGGTAGAACGTTTCTTTCCTTGGAGGAGCTTACAGACTTTGGGGGAGACAATATGTACAAATCTAGACATACCCCAAATAGAAGAAAAAGAGGTGAAGTGTTCAGAAAAGGGCTTCTGTACATGAAGAAAACAATGAGGAGGGAATGCCTTCCAGCCATGGAGGCCAGCTAGTTCAAAGGCCTAGAGGAGAGGGGTGGAATGTTAGTGACTCTAAAGCCTCCCCTCTCTCTAGAGGTTTTTAAAAAAATCACATGGTTGGTTGTTATCCAAAACTACATCACTAAGCTAAAGTTAAGTTTCAAGGTAACCTACTGTGGCTGATCAGACCAATACAAGCTCAGAATGCTCTACCACAGGTCAGGCACAAATAGTCCATGTGAACATTTGGGGTGGATTCTCCAAATTGGCGCATCTTTGAATTGTTTCAGTTCTGCTTTGCTCATAGAGCACAGCACGTTCTCTGATGTGGGCACGCCATGCTGAGTGGTTCTGTGCCAATGTCTCCCATGTCACACAATCAGTTTAAAAGTTCTTGAGAGAGATGTTGAATGTCCCTGTATCACTTCTTCTGACCACCTTGTGAATGCTTGCCCTGTGTGAGTTCTCCATAAAACTGTCTGGCAAGCATATGTTTTGCATTTGAACAATGTGGCCAGCCCACTCTCTGAAGCAGAGTTTGAATGCTTAGAAGTTTAGTTCAAGTAAGGACCTCAGTGTCTAATACCTTATCCTGCCAGGTGATCTTCAGAATCTTCCTAAGACAATTCAAATGAAAGTGATTCAGTTTCCTGGCATGACGCTGGTAGACTGTCCAGGCTTCACAGGCATACAACAATGGGGTCAGCACAAGGGCTCTCTAGGCCTTCAGTTTGGTAGGCAGTCTAATACCTCTTCTCTCCTACACCCTTCCTTCAGGGCCTTGCAAACACTGAGCTAGCTCTGGCAATTCATATGTCAACCTCATTATCAATATGTACATCCCTGGAAGGTACACTGCCTAGGTAAGTAAACTTATCCACAGCATTCAGAACTTCTCCATTTGCTGTAATTGATGGTTCCATGTATGGATGGTGTGGTGGTGGCTGATGGCACACCTGTGTTTTCTTGGGCTTAATTGTTAGGCCCAAATTAGCTCAAGCTGCAGAGAATTGATCCATGCTTCATTACATTTCATCTTCAGAGGCTGCACTGAGTGCACAATCATCTGCAAACACAAGATCATGCACCAACACTCCCTCCACTTTGGTCTTTTCAAACTGAAGAATTTATCATCAGTGCGTTAGCTGACCTTGATGCCTTGCTTATCCTCATTGAAAGCATTTGACAACATGACTGAAAACATCATGCTAAAAAGCATGGGAGCAAGCACACAGCCTTGTTTCACTCCATTGGTGACTGGGAAGGCAGGAGAGCATTGTCCATTATCTAGAACCTGAGCAAACATGCCATCATGAAATTGATGTACAATGCTGATGAACTTCAATGGACAACCAAATTTTGACATAATTTTCCATAAGCCCTCACAACTAACAGTATCAAAGACTTTGGTCAGATCTACAAATGTTGCATACAGACCTCTGTACTACTACTGGCATTTCTTCTGGATTTGTTGGGCAGCAAACACCATATTGACTGTTCTTTGGCCCTTTCTGAAGCCACACTGGCTCTCAGGTAGAAGACCATCTTCCAGGTGAAAGATAAGCCTATTAAGGAGGACTCTGGACAGAATATTGCCAGCAGTGACTGAGAGAGGGGTCCCCCCCTCCACCATGATTGTCACAGGACAATTTATTTTCTTTATAGAGATGGACAATGGAGGCATCCTTGAACTCCTGGGGGATAACCTCCTCTTGCCATATAACCTGGAAAATTTCAGTCAGCTTTTGTATGAGCAATGGACCCCCTACCTTGTAAATCTCAGCTGGAATAGAATCAGCACCAAGTGCTTTGCCATAGGAGAGGAGCCTAATGGCATTCAGAACCTCTTCTTCACTTGGATTTTCAGCTAGGGAGCACTTGACTTCAACCTGAGGTAAATGGTCAATGGCCTCAGCATTGATTAATGATGGTCTGTTGAGAGCATTATGGAAGTGTTCAACCCATCTCTCTAGGATCCTGTCCTTGTCACTAATCAATGTGATTCCATCAGCACTGAGTAGTTGAGATGTACCATAGGTCTTTGGCCCATAAATAGCCTTCAAGGCATCATACAAGTGCTTTGGATTGTTTCATCTGCCTTCTTACTGAGCAGGGAATCCTCTAAGCTTTGCTTGTACTTTACTTTTATGGAATTAAATGCTGCCTTCTTAGAGATGGATAAACTGTCCTACTGGTAAATCCTCTGGAGTTCTCATTTTTTCATTTAGCAGCTTTTGAATTTCTACATGATTTTCATCAAACCAGTCTTGGTGTTTGTGAGTGTTCTGACCCAGATGAGCAAACGCAGTGCTATACACCAAATCTCTGAAAGCTGCTCACTCCTTTTCTGCTTCATTGTTGCTCAACTTTCCTTCCAAGTTAGCAACAAACTGTTCCTCCTCAGAGAAGGGCTCTACTTTGTTGACATTAATTTGTCTGGCAGTCATTTTGCCTTGGGGCACTGCTTTTGATGAATGTGAATATTTAGCTTAGAAAGGATAAGTCTATGATCAGTCCAGCCCTCTGCACCACACATTGCCTTTGTCACTCTCACGTCTTGTCTGTCTCTTCTCCTTACAATCATATAGTCTATTAGATGCCAATGTTTGCTGCGAGGGTGAATCCATGAAGTTTTATTGCATTTAGGTAAACGGAAGACAGTGTTGGTGATGAGAAGGTCATGTGATGCACAAGTCTTCAGTAGTAAGTGACCATTGCTGTTACTGTTCCAACTCCATTCTTCCCTAGGACTCCCTGACAGGTCTTGTAGTCTGAGCCCCCTCTAGCATTAAAGTCACCCAGATACATTTTTAAAACACTTGTAATGCTGGTCAGCCCTGCTATTGGGGAGACTGGGCCTGGTGAATCTCTTGAGCTCTGGAGTTCTAAGCTGAAGATTAACTAAGCCAATTGGGTGTCTATGCTAAATTCAATATTTGTACTATGCGCCCTAAGAAAGTGAGGAAGAGGAGCACCAGGATGCCCAAGGAGGTGCAGACTGGCTGGCTAGAACCTGAACAAGTCAAAGTTCTGCTAGTAAGAGTAAGTGTAAGCCATGAATAGCCTCCTCATGCCCAATCTAATTGTGATGGAGAAACCTTGTGTTTTAAAAAAATTTTTTACATTAAAAAACAAGCCAATACTTGATATTTTCAAGGCAGTGTTCTGTGTCCTAGAAATACAATGGTGAAAAAACCCAATATAATCCCTGCCCTCAAGAAGCTTACAGTCTAATAAAGGAAATGTGGCATATACACAAATAACTCTGATGCAAGGTAGAATGTGATAAGGGAAAAGAATGAATACAGAGAAAGTGCTTAAAGAAAATGTGAGGTGGGGAAGACCATACGTTAGTGGGAGAGGCCTAACAGAGGAGCCAGGACAAGTGTCTTAGAAGGTTGTGCCTTGAAGAGAGCCATTGTAGTGGGCAGAGATGAGGAGGCTTGGCCTGTGCACACTGGTGGGGCCTAGCAAGTGAAGGGTGAGCTGAGGGAACAGCTGCAGGACCAGTTTGACTCACATCGGGGCCTGAGAAGGCAAACCCAGGGAGGGAAGACTGGAAAGGGGGATCAGAGCTGTGTTATGGAGCATCTTCAGTGCCGAAGAGGCTGCTGTAGGCCACTGGTTCTGCTCTTTGCACCCTTAAAAATGATTGAAGATCCTGTGGCTTATATCTATCAATAGTTACCATGTTAGAAATGTAAATTGATAAAATATTAAAATAGTTACTACTTTTTAGAATAACTCTAGTAAATCCATCGTGTGTTAACATGTTTGTGAAAAAAGCTCTATTTTCCAAAACAAAAAAATTAGTGAGAAAATGGCATTGTTTAACCTATTTTAGCAAACTTCTTTAATGTTCAACTTAACAGAAGACAGCTAGATTCTCCTATGTGCTTCTACATTTAATCTTTTTGTGATAATGCTGTTTTGGCTGAAGTATATGAATAAATATGACCTTAGTTGGAAGGGAGAGGAGTATTTTAATAGGCTAATGATATCTTAGTAAGGTGATGAAAATAGTTTTGACCTCATGGCTCCCCTGAAAGAGTCTTTAAGGATAATTGCTTTAGGCAATAGGGTCTCAGGAACCTCCATGGGTCCACAAAAAAACTTACTTTGAGAACTGCTGCTTGAGGTAATAGGGTCTTGGGACCCCCATGAGTCTGCAGACCCACTTTGAAGACCACTGCTCTAATGGGCTTTCACTCTGTAGTACTGCTTCCCAAGACAGCATTGTCTTCCCCATTGAGCAAATAGGATCATTTAGTCTTCAATTTAATTTACTGTCTTGAAGCACAATATAGAGGGATAGAAATTGGTTTATTTGGGTTTATTATTGGATAGAAATTGGGTTCAAAGAGGGATAAAATTTGGATTTATAGCAAAGAGAGAAAACACAAGTTTTTCTGTATTAGACTAATTGTTGTGGTTGTTCAGTTGTGTCTGACTCTTCATGACCCCTTTTGGGGGGTTTTCTTGCCAAAATTACTGGAGTGGTTTGCCTTTTCCTTCTCAACCTCACTTTACAGATGAACAAACTGAGGCAAATAAGGTTAAATGACTTGCCTAGGGTCACACAGTTAGCAACTGTCTGAAGCCGGATTTGAACTCAGGAAGATAATGTTTTCCTGATTCCAGGCCAGGCATTCTATCCACTGCACCACTTAGCTGCCCTGTTAGACTAATAGCCTTTTAGATAAAAACAGAATTTGCAGTGGATAGAGTGCTGGACCTAGAGTCAGAACATTTTAATTCAAATATTACCTCAAACACTTATTAGCTATGTGATCCTGGACAAATCACTGCCAAACTCTGAAAATAAAGCAAAAGCTTTATACCAACTGTCAACTCTGACAAATAAAATAAAATAGAACAAAACCAAAGAGCTCACAGAGGTTATAAGCAAAAGCCTTCTTTATTCTGTTGGAGGAGGGAAGCTAGACATATTGCTGGGGTTTCCTCTATGAGGAGACCCAAGGCAGCAAGGCTAAGCCTTGATAGATCTAGTTGTGGCTAGACAAAGAGCCTGGCACTGAGGGCTAGTAGCAGCACCATGAGGCAAGTGAAAAAAGTCTATTCATGGGAGGGCTTCATGACCATAATGTGGTTCTTGCAGGTGCTTAGCTGAGCTCAGGGACCACCTGGGGCTGGTATGAGCCAATTCTGGGATTTAACTGCAGCAGAGTTCATCTAGAGGGTGAGCACAAAGGATTGTTGTAATACCAAGCTCCGGGCACAGCCTACTTGCTGGGCCTTAGCTCCGGAAAACAGGGTATCTCCTAATAGTGAAAAGAGAAGAGTGACCTTGACCTGGGAATCCTGACATCATTTAACCTCTGTCTGCCTCACCTATATAATGGAAATAATAAAAGTACCTACTTCCGTGGGATATTATGGGAATCAGTTGAGATTCTCTTTGTAAAGCGCTATATAAATGCTAGCTATTTGTATTATTATTATTATTGTAGAGAGTCAGGAAATCCCCAAAGGGCAGACTGGATGATCCCGCTCATCTTGGGGGACACAGCTGTAATATGTTTACTAGATAGCTTCTTGGTGCTCTTTTGGGAATCCTGAAGATAACTATACTCAGGGAATTCATTTAACTGAATTAAATAATTACTTGCAACCAGACCAGTCTCTTGTTTAGAAAAATGTTAGCTCAGTAGCTTTTTGATTAGTTTTCTTAATTGTGAGATGGTAAAAAAAATTTTCTTTGCATAGAACATCATCTATTCAGAAATTGAGGCTCACACTATTGAGAAACAACGGAAAGAACTACAATTATTAATTGGGGAACTAAGAGATCGGGACCGAGAGCTCAGTGAGATGGTCCTGGCACATCAGAGACAGCTTCTGGCATGGGAAGATGATCGGCAGAAAGTGCTGACTTTGGAAGAAAGATGCTGCAAATTGGAGAGTGAGTATCAGCCGAGCCAGCTGTCCCAGCAGGCCCCAGATGGCCTCCAGCTACCCCCAGCAGGGTCCAGCCTCCCCCAGAAGGCCCCAGCCTCCCCCAGCAGGCCCCAGCTGCCCCCAGTGGCCCCCAGCTACCCCTAGCTGCCCCCAGCAGGCTCCAGCCTTCCCCAACTGCCCCCAGCAGACCCCAGCCTCCCCCAGCAGGCCCCAACCTCCCCCAGCTGCCCCAGCAGGCCCCAGATGGCCTCCAGCTACCCCCAGCAGGGTCCAGCTGCCCCCAGCAGGCCCCAGCTGCCCCCAGCTACCTCCAGCAGGGTCCAGCCTCCCCCAGCTGCCCCCAGCAGTCCCCAGCCTCCCCCAGCTGCCCTCAGCAGGCCCCAGTGGCCCCCAGCTGCCCCTAGCTGACCGCAGGAGGCCCTGGAAGGCCCCAGCCTCCCCCCAGCAGGGTTCAGCCTCCCCCAGCTACTCCCAGCAGGCCCCAGCTGCCCCTAGATGACCGTAGGAGGCCCCAGAAGGCCATATGGTATGCTCTCCAGCCATCTCCACAGCATACCTATAGGTGCTGCTAGAAGGAATGCTAGAGGATTCTGGGCAGGGACACATAGGCATTGCAGCACTTACTGTTCACCTTTATTCAGAAACCCTGATTAAATGCCCACTGCTTGGAGTGCAGTATACAGAGTGATGAGCCTTCCAGTCCCTAGTGCACAGGCAGTGCTATACAAATACAAAGCCTAGAAAAGACCCATCATGTGCCCCCATTGGAGCAAGTGGGCTCCTGAGCCATAGGGCCCACGCCCAGATCCCTGTGGCCCCGATAAACAGGGGGTATGTGCGTTGGAGAAGCCCGGATCAAGTTCTGTAAGCCTGAAGTGCTGTGCAAATATTAGCAAATATTTGTCTGGTGTGGCAAGAATCATTAAGAAGTGACCGTGTTATTTTAAAAATCAGAAAAGACCGTCAATGAAATACTCTTTTACAAAATAAAGGAATAGAACAGTGACAGAAAAGCCAGTGGTAGTGACAAAGAGCCACATGACAAGTCGTGTCAGACTCGTTTCCTTTCCTTTTTTGACAAATTCCTAGAAAAAGTAAATGAAGAAATGCTGTAATTTGCCTATGATCTTAGAGGAGCATTTACATACTATTAAAATTGTGAATGGTTGTAAACTAGTCAGTTGTGCAGTTAAATGGATTTAGGACTGGTTGAATAGAGTCATTAATGATTCAACATCAGCTTGGAAGAACCAGTGAAGTGATCCAGGGATCTGTGCTTGGCCTTGTGCTAATTAGTATTTTTATCAATTACTTTAGCAGAGCCCATGATGGCATCCTTATTTGCAGTTTACAGATGACATGAAGCTGGAAGGGCTGGCTAATAATAGATAGCAGAAGTAGGACTGAAGAAGATCTGGGCAGGCCAGGGCCCTGTGCTGAATTGAAGAGGGTGAAAGTTCATCATTGTAAATATAAAGTCTCACATTTGGGTTCAAAAAATCAACTCCATAAGTATATGACGAGAAAGACATAATTAGAAAGCGTTTCATCTGAATGAAGTCTGGGCTTTTAGCAGACCACAGTATAAGCTCAGTATGAGTCAGCCATGTGATATGGTAGCAGGAATGTCCAGAACTAAGGAGATGGTCCTGTTGTACCCTGCCCTGGGCAGGCCATATGTTATACTCAGTTTGGGGAGCCACATTTCAGCTAGAAAATACCAATTCTGGGGTGACTAGGTGACACAGTGACACAGCACTGGCCCTGGAGTCAGGAGGATCTGAGTTCAAATCTGGCCTCAGACACTTAACACTTATTAACTGTGTGACCTTCGGCAAATTACTTGACTCTAATTGCCCTGCATTCCCCCCTCCAAAAAGAAAAAAAAAAGAAAGTACCAATTCTAAATAAAGATAGGTTAAAGGTGAGTAATCTAGAGCAGACTTAACAGGGACATGATAATAGCTGCCTTCTAGTATTTGAGACACTGTCATGCGTAGTAGGACCCACCTGATTTCCTCTGCTTGGACCCAGAGGGTGCAGTTAGGAGTCATGGATAGAAATGACAAGGAGGCATATTGAGACTTCCTGTAAGGAAGCATTTCTCAGCAGTTAGGAATATTCATAGGTGACTGGAATGGGCTCCCCAGAGGGCCAGGAACATAGTAGTCAATAAATATTATTGACTGAGCAGCCTTCTTGCCTTTACAAGACATCTTCAAGTCAAGGCTTTACTGGGTATTGGATTCAAGGCCCTTCAACCCACAACATTCCTAGTGCCATCTGAACCAAGTGAAAATGTAATTGGGAAATGTTTAACACAGGAAATAAAAATGCAATACAACATAGATAATGTCAACTTGTAGTTTTCTAACTCAGTCTATATCTGCAGTGAACTGTTTCTGTTTGATTTGGACACCCCAGAGATAGAGGGAGTTCTTATTAAGGTTCTAACTGGGCTAGATAACCTCTGAAGTCTTTTCTAAACAAGATTTTTGTGATTCAGATTGCACATTTGTGCTTTACTCTTACCAGCTGTAGGGAGCCATTGAATGTTTCTAAGAGCAGTACATGACCAGATACAAGAAATAATTTAGGTATACTTGTAAAGCAGTGTACAAACAAGTGAAAATAAAATTGGTACAAAGAGATTATGTATGGATAGGATGATGCAAAGTGAAATTTACCATGTACAAAATAATGATAATATCTTAAGATGATTAACTGTGATCTTAGCTATGCTCAGCAATAGAAGGATCCAAGACAACTCTGAGGCGCTTAATGATGAAAAATGCTCTCCATCTACAGAGAAAGAACTGATGGTGTCTGAATACAGATTGAAGCAGACTTTTTTTAACTTTATTTTTTTTTTAGTTTTTTTGTCTGTTTTCTTTCACAACATGACTATGATGGATATGTTTTACATGACCACATATGTATAATCTGTATTGAATTACTTGCCTTTTTAATGGGGTAGAGGAGAGGAAGAGAGAGGATTTGGAACTCAAAGTTTTTAAAACAAAGATTAAAAATTGTTTTTACATGTAACTGGGGAAAAATAAAATAAAACTAAATAAAAACTAAAAAAAAAGAGAGAGGCTATGGGATGGTAGAGGGGTTTGGGATTAGAAGGCCTGAATTCACTCTGAACCTTGATTTCTATTTAAGACTGTGCCTTGTGCTCTTCTAACGACCTGACCGGTTTTATTTCTAGTTTTGATTTATATGTAGCTAGAGGCTCTTTATTATAAATTGCACTTGAGGAAGTAGAGTTTTTCACTTTTGTGATAACATGTCCATGCTGTTTGGTGTGTTTATTGTGTTTATTCAGCAATTGACATGCACCAATGCCCAGGTACTGTATGTGATGCTTAGGCACCTCAGGATAGGGGGATATAAGTCTTTTGATTCAAACAAGTAAAAAAATGACTGGTAATAATTTCTACTTTAGGCCATCCATCCATGTCTAGGTGAAAATGTCTGTGTGCCCTTTAAAGAAAAAGATGACCAATAGCTAGGACTCCCCCCACCGCCAAAAAAAGGACACTCTGCTACTCCTCAGACTTGTCCATAAAGAAATTCTTTCTGTCATTTCCCTCAGATGAGCTGCATAAAAGGAGTGAAGTAATTAGAACCCTCACCAAGAGGATCAAAAGCCTAGAATCTCAACAAAATGACCACCAGGAGGTGCTTCAGACAGCACAGCAGCAGCTCCAGGAAATGGCTCAGAAGGCCACCCAAGCTTCTTTCATCTGTGAGGACCTCGAGGTAGGCAGGGGGTCTCTGGCCACAGAGCAGGGCCCACCTCAGTCCTGGGAAAGGAGAGCCACAACTTCCTGTTGGTCAGATGGTTCCAAACTAGGGAGGCTTGCTGTGCTCCACGCATACATAATAAAGGCAGGAGGGTGGGCCAGTAGGAAGACCACCGCTCTCCCTCTTGGTTTAGCATTGTTCTTGATTTGATTCTTTGGTGTGACAAGACCCAAAGGATTTGGGGGACCTGAGAAAAACCATAGGAAACCTGGTTTTTAAAACCTGGAGAAAAACTCAGCTCTTTGTAGTTTGTTGAAAAGTAGTTACTAAAATGTGAGAGGGAGGGAGGGAGGGAAGAAGCAAGCATTTGTAAAGTATCTGCATTGTGGCAAGGACTTTGCTAAATGCTTTACAAATATTTTCTGAGGGGCAATGCAGATTGGCAGGAATCCACGAGAGTTAAAGAGAATCTTCTTTAAAAACAAAACAAAACAAAAAAAATAAAAACAAAAAAACCTTGTCTTTTATTTTTTTCAGTCAACAAAATTTATTTTCTCTCCCTTCTACCTCCCTCACTTCCTAAAGGGCTCCTTTTTACCCTAAGTCAGATAGCGATTTGGGAAAGGAGGAAGTGAGTTCAAAGTCAGGCTAAAAGCCTGTGGGCTCTGATTAGATGACCGACTTTTCTGTGTTTCAAAAGGACTTAGCCCAGAGACCCAAAACTTCAGCTCTTTAATATAGGCAAGGCATTCACAGTAGCCAGCCAGTGGACCACATAAGGGCCTTGCCTTTGTCAGTGGCTTTCTGTCCTTAAGGAGAGAGATTTGGTAGCTCCCAGTCAGCTTTGCCTCTACAGGCCAAGCTCTTTTTGCAACATTTATTACTTTTCCTTAGTACTACACTGAAGTAAGGCTTGAAATTATTCAGGACTTCAGTTATGGATTCTAAAGAATTATACATAAAGAGAAAAAAAGAAGTGCCATGTAAATGATGTATCATCCTTCAAGGCTCAGCTCCAGTACCACTTCCTCCGTGAAGTCTTCCCTGATCCCCCAGGTTGTGTGTGCTCACTCCCACCTGTTTTGATTATATTTTTATTATCTGTGTATGTGTTTCATCCTCTTAGGAGAAGGTAAGCTCCTTGAGGGCAGGGCCTGTTTTGTTTTTGTCAGTGTCTTTGGACCCTCTTGCACAGGACCTTGGGTGTGGTGGGTGCCCAGTCACTGTATATTGAATTTGAAAAGAATTATCTAGCATGGAAATTAGGGTTTCCTCTTTCATCCTCATCAAACTAACAAATATTTATTAAGAATTTACTGTGATTGAGGCAGCATGACAGGTAGGCCCTACCATGTTAGCAAGGAACATGAGTTTGGATAGACTTTTGGGGAGAGTGGAGGATGGAAGGGCCTGGGGTGCTAAGGTCCATGGGTCATAAAGAGCTGGATACAGCTGAATGAATGAACAACAACGTAATCCCGCAGGGAAGGCAAACCCAGGTTTGTAAATATAAGTAATGTGATGCTCAGTCTAGGTTCTTATGGGGCATGCATACACAGGCACACACATGTTCTGTGTATGTTTGTATGTGTGTGTGTGTGTATACCATGTAATACCTATTTTATTGCTGTTTCAGTCATGCCCCACTCTTCATGACCCCCTTTGGGGTTTTCTTGGCAAAGCTACTAGAATGGTTTGCCGTTTCCTTCTCCATCTCATTTTGCAGATGAGGAAACAGAGGTAAATGGGGTTAAGTGACTTGTCCAGGGTCACCCAGCTAGTAAGCATCTGAGGCCAAATTTGAACTCAGGAACATGAGCCTTCCTCACTACCAGGTGTTCTGTGCACTATGGCGCCACCTAGCTGCTATGTAATACCTACATTCAATCCATTTGTCTTCTTCCCTCTTCATGAAATGACTAATGCTCTACAAGCTTTTCTAGTCAGAGAATCAAAGACAGCTCATCTTTTTTTAAAAATAAAGATCACATTATCACAAGTTGTATATAAACACAGACAGCTTTTACAAAAAGGATTCTGATAGAAAAACATTTGAGTTTAAGTACATTGTGATATTGCAGGAAAACCACACACACTATTGCTGTGCCTCTAGCTTCAAAGAAACTAAGGTGAGATATCCATTATTTACCATAACCTGTCTTTGGAAGTAAGTTCGTTGTGTTTTCTTAATAAGCCAAATCACTTGCTCGCTTAAGTTCGGTTCCAGGCTGGACATAGGACATTAGCGAATAGCAGAATGAGGGCTGAACAGGATCTTAGCAGCCATCGGCCCAACCCTCTCATCTTACAGATGAGGAAACTGAGGCCTAGAAGAGAATGATTTGCCCACAAGAGCTGGGTCTAGAACCCAGGTCTCCTGATTTACTGGCAGACGTTCTTTTCCTTCTGACAGCTGGACATGAAAAACAAGCCAAAGGATGTTGATGCTTTCAGACATTCCTTCCTCTGTAAGAATTACACCAGGTGGAGAACAGTTTAAAATAGTATAATCAGTGGAACGGGATGAAAACTCATCGCCAAAGGTCACTTAGGTCAAAACGTTGGCTCAGTGTGTCCTGTGTAATGGGTGGCTTATCATATGGTGGCAAACTAGATCCAAAACTGGGAGATTCTATTTGAAAGCCTTTTTTTTTTTAATGGATGTTTATTTAATCTGCTTTCACACTAGATAGAGGTAAGTAAATGCAAACAAAGAAATCACCAAGAAAGGAAATGAGATGAACCCAGATTCCTGTCCTAGTAGAAGCTTTAACAGTATAGACAATGTGCCAAACATCTTCTTGCATTATCCTCTCACAGGGAAAAAACAGATGTCTCAACACCTCAGTGATGGAACTTTCAGCACAGGTAGGACAGTTACAAGCTCGAGAACAGGCGCTCTCTACAATGATCAAGCTTAAGGTAACACACTGACTATATGTTTCTGACTTACTTGTTTCTTTCTCAGGTATCTTTCTTTGGCTTTATGAGAACCTTTAAAAAACAATTAAGTAATTGGCACATTGTAGGTCTGCTTTTCCCTAGTGGGCACTTGCTGGGCTCCTTTCCACCCTCAAGCCAGTTCTGTTGCACTGGTCATTCACTGAACCCTAAAGAACAATTTTCCCCTGGGGGCTGCTGTGACCTTGGGTTTGAATGTACTGATAAAAACAGGTAAAGAGCTGTGAGACATAATTCAGTCAGCAATTAGTATTTCCAAGAAAATAGTAAAGGTAAGGCTCTGCAAAGTCTAACAAAAACAACTCAATCCAATTTCCTTTAAAGCTCATCTTGGCCACCCCCTTTCCTAGCATCCTCTCCTAAGAAACTACCTTGTGTATATTTTGAATTGAATTTCTATGGACATATCTCCCCGTGCTAAATGGGAGCTCCTTGAGAGTAGAGTTATTTTGACCATTGCATCAGTTTAGCACAAAGCCCAGTACAGAGTAGTGGGCACTTAATGTATTGCTTATTGAGTAGATGAATGGACCTTCTCTCTGTCTTTTTCTCAGTCTCTCTTCCCTCCTTCTAATAGTCTCCCTTTTTCTTTTCTTTCCTTCCGTTGACTTTCATTTTTTTTTTTGTTCTTTCCATTTCTCACTGTTATCTGATCATGGCCTTGAAGGTTTGCAAAGTGATTTAGAAAGGTTAAGTCAGCTGATTAACAAACGGAGGCCATCCCTTGGCTTATATGAATTTTATGGAAATATTTCTGCAATGTAATATATATTTCTAGTGTACTTATGGCTAGAGTGCCCAGGCTCTCTGAACAGTCTCCTTAGAGACACCTTTGCAGCTTGTTTTGTCTGTGATAGGATGTTCTTACTGGATTGTTAGCTTAAATGCTTAGAAGAATGCTTATTGATTGCTAGTATGAATACAAGAAAACTTGATAGCTTTTCCAAAATTTTAACAGTGGTAACATTTAGGAAAGAATTCTACCTAAATGTTTTAATTAGTTTATAAAGAAAGACTTTTCTTTAATTAGTAGAATTAGTCTCTCTAAAAGTATATTGACTGCTTAAGCTGCAATGTGGTATTGTGGGGAGCGTGCCCCACTGGGAGTCAGGATGATGAGTTCAAATCCAGCCTCAGTTACTGTTAGCCCTGTGACCTCAGCAATAAAATAGGGAAGGGGAGGGGAGGGGACTCAGTCACCTCAAAGGGCTCTTTCACCTCTAAATGTGTGATCATGTTTTCTAGGGCATATTTTTTCCTACTTTGGATTTTCTGTGTGTGGTAATGTAAATATAAGTAAATTAAAATGCTTCAATTTCTCATCTGCAGGACAAAGACATTGTTGAGGCAATCAATCATATTACAGATTATTCAAGTAAATATAAGATGTTAGAACATGCCTTACATGATGCCAAAATGGTGGAATCCTGTATTATCAAGGAAAAGCAAGATTATAAGCAGAAAATGAAAGTGCTAAAGTTTGAAGTAAATAAACTGAAAGGTGAGGAATGGAATTATGTGATGATATTCCCTTCATGCTTTTGTGTTAGGGCAGTCTGTGTATTGAGAAGAATGTTCCTAATGTGATTTTTATATTGAGAAGTTCTTAAAAAAAAAAAAAAAGAGGGGCAGATAGGCCCTGGAGTCAGAAGGACCTAAGTTCAAATCCAGCCTCAGACACTTGACACTTACTAGCTGTGTGACTTTGGACAAGTCACTTAGCTCCAATTATCCTGCCTTCCCCCCTCTAAAACAATAACAACAACAAAAAAGAAGCCCTTTTGCACATGTAGCTCTAGCAAGTGAAGGGAAAACCATTTTTATAGCTTACCTTAATATATATTTAGCTGCCATGCTTGAATACCTGCAGATACTGTGTTGATTTTCTGGCCTATTTTCATCTTTTCCCATTTTGTAAGATTTTAAAAGCTAAGATCTTAATTAGGCCTTATGAGCAGTCTTAAATTAATACATTTAATACAGGCCATGGAAGTGCTTCTCTGTCACTGTCCCCAATTCCTAGCCCAGAATACTCCAGTTATTCATACAAAATGATGCTGTAGTAAATGGGAGCAGACTGAGAGCGGGCCTTTATGGCCATAAGCAGGATTGAGCAGAGCTGATCATGGCCACACATGGAAGCATGCAAGGGCTATCTCCAGGTGAGATTTCATATCAAACCTAGTCACAACCATTGAGGTGGGAAGCTACGGTCCCAAGAAGGCCAAGGAATTCGTCCATAATCTCTCTCCTCTTATGATATCAAAAGAGGGGAAAAGACTTGAAGTAATGCTACTCTTGGTACCATAGATATTCTGTATGATTCAAAGAATAGATTCTTTCTGTTTATGTTACAGATGACCTGAATGAAAAGACGACCGAAAATAATGAACAGCGTGAAGAGATTATTCGCCTCAAACAAGAGAAAAGTTATCTTCACGATGAGTTGGTCTTTACTGGTAAGTGTGGGCAGCTTGTTCAACTAGCATTTACTTTTACTTGGTACATTTGGTGCAGTTAGGCATATGTGCAATGAACTCTTGTGTTCTTGCCTACGGTTAGTTACATTTTTGTGGTGTCTTAGAGGAAACCACTCTCCCCAGAATATAATTTTTAAAGCCCTTTTAGTTTTTTCTCATGTCAAATATGAAAACTTCTATGGAAGCATATGCCAATGCATCCTCACGGTACGGAGGGTACCCTTGATTCTCTTGTGCTAATTGAGCACAGGTTATTGAAAGTCCTACCGAGCAGTGGAGGCTTCCAGTGGTGAACTGTGTGTGTGGCTTCTGCCTGAGGAAAGAGTATCCCTTCCAGCTTCTGAAGGAGGAGTGGAGCTGGAGACTTGAGTTAACAAGGAGGGAGGAGGAGGACATAGTGAAGGTTATCTGGATGATTTTGGATTGAGAAAATGGCCAGAGATTGGATTTGGGGAGAAAACGTTGGGGAAAACCTGAGAAAAAGTTGAAGAACAAGCAAGCTGTAATTAAGAGGAGACAGCTGAGAAGAGCTCGGGTGGCTCCTTTTGAAGGATGAGGGAAAAGATTGACAAGAAGAGCCTAAAGAGCAGGATGAGGCCCAGAGAGAAGCCAAGAACACATGGGCAAAGCAAGGTAATGAAGGAAAGGTGCGTCAAACACATTAGTAAGCCTCGTGAGAGAAGGGAAAGGAGGTTTGGTGGTGCTGGCTGTCTAGCTGTTGAGAGGAGGGAAAGGAAGTGAGACATGCTGTTCAAGCTGTTAGAGGTGATAAGTGGATGTCAACAGAGTTGTCCTCACCCAAAGGAGTTTACAAGACAAGGACTGAGGCTCTCACCACCATCAAGAGAGGAGAGCAGGGAGAAGCTTGCACTGACTAGTGTGCAGGGTACAGAATGGTTTCCCTCCTGAAGTAAAAGGTTAGAAGCTTGAGGAATGCCTCCTCGTGCTCCAGGTTATCAGGGATAATGAAATATTCCTAAAAGTCCTGGCGGAGCAGCAAAAGAAAGACGTGAAGTGGCAGCACTAACCCTGGGCCAGAAGGTCAGAGAGCAAAGAATGGCGTGTGGGGATGGAACGTGTGAGCCAATAAACAACCTGGAGCCTTTTAGACTGGAGGAAGTGGGGTGCTTTGGGAAAAGAGAAGCTACTTGTCCTCCAAGGTGGGGAAGATGATAAGAGACCAGTGGGGCTTGGTGCTCCTTGTCGAGGGAAGTAGATGATGTGTCTCTGTGAGAACAGCAAGGGAGAAAAGGCCTTCCATGTGTCCAGGACATGGCAGAGAGCCTACAAGACTTGTCCAAGCAGATGTCTGCTACCCATTTGGTGCTTTATGTGAGCATAAATGATTCTGCTAGAAGGAAGTTAGATTCTAAAATATTGGACAAGAAACTGAAAATCCCAGGCCACGGTTGGTGTTTTTCATCATTGCTTCCCATTAAAAGCAAAGGTTGCAAAAAAAGAAAAACAATTTTGGAAGTGAACAGCTAGTTGAGTTGGTGCCTGAAAGCGGAACTTAGATTTCTGGATCAAGGCTTATAATATGAGAACTTTCTGGTATTTGCCTGATATCTTGCAAGTCCAATCTCCTCTGTAAAAAGGAGCAGAGGAGGAGAGGAAACTTCTTGTGTGTATAATCCAAGGTGGACACCACTGAGAGCAGCTGCAGTGTAAGAAGGCGGACGGCTAAGACATCCAGAAGTTCACAGCAGACAAAGTTCAAGAAAGTGAAGATGGTGAAACTCGAGTCCTCAGAAATCGGGCCACATCTGTACCAAGTGCAGCCAGTGGTCAGAAATGAACCAGGCGGTTAGTTTTAGGTGGTAACTTTGCAGTGAGGTCAGACCCTATGACCTCAGTAGAGCTTACACGTTTGGAAAAAACAGGGTAGGGAAAAGAGCTTGGGAATTAGCAAGGAATATTAAGGTCTACTCCTATGAAGAAATCTAGAACCTAGAGAGGGGAAGCATGTGGTGGAGAGCATTTGGTTGCTAACACTAGAGGGAGAAACAGAAGTTGTTTTGTCACTGGTGTATATTGTAGACTACCTGGACAGAGAAAGGAAATTAGTGAGGCAGCTTGAGAAACATCCCTCCTGCATGGAGGCATCCTGTAATGCAGTCATTGTGCGAGTTTGTACTCTGCCAACATCAAAGGAGCTAATAATTTCTTGCTTTGCCTTAATAAAATGATTTTATTGTTCAAAGGGCAGAGAACTCAACAAAGAGGAATTTGATTCTTGAGCTTATTTTTTGCCAACAGGGAAGAAGTGGTTTCTCGGGTCAAAATTGAGGAAACTTTGGAGAAGTGGTAACTTTCATGAATTTATAATTATGTAGGAAAGGAAAGATAGGCTTAGTTTGATGTACAGCTTTGTGCAAACAGATTTCAGAGGGTTCAGAAGAAAGATAAGTAAGTTGTCATGAATCCAGAGATCTCTAGGGGAAATCAGCCTTGGAGGCCTACAAGCCCTCAAGAATGAAATTTTGAACACATAAAGGGAAGTGGTCTTGATGAAGAAGAAGACTATTAGCTATTTATAGGCAATGATACCGATGCCCAGGGAACTCGACAGCTAGCATGGGTTTTAAAAAGATAAATACCAAAGGTGGAAGAAGTGTGTGGCATGGTACTGTAAGAGTATGTCAGGCATTCTGGAGCTCTGAATCAGCTGAGCATTACCTTGGACAACCGAAAGAGGGGCCACAAAGCTCTGCTGGGAAAGAAGAGGCTCAAGGAAGGGACAGGCCTGTCTGGGAGGATGGCATGGTGAGAAGGGGTGACAGAAGAGGGCTGAACTGCACAGCTACCAAGGAGAGTGACCTTTGGATGGGCAAGGACAGACCAAAAATGGCTAATAGGGAGTTGATACCTCAGAAAAGCAAAGCGATAAGAGAGGACGTAGCCACCCTTGATGAATTCAAGTCATCTGGCTCAGATGAACCACAACCTTGGGTACTAGAAGACTGTGCAGAAGCCATTGCTGGGCCACTACCACTGATATTTGAAGGATCATGAAAAACTGGAGAGGTACCACATGGCTGTAGAAGGGCCGAGGTTAGCCTGATGTTCAAAAAGGAAGTGGACAGTGCCCAGTGAACTTGCTTTCAGTTCTGGGGAAAATTCTGGAATATATTATTAAAATCAAGGTTAATGACCATTTGGAAAAAGGAGTGATGATCATGTGGAGCCAAGAACAGGACGTGAACCGCTAACCTTGTTTTCCTTTTTGATAGGTTTCTGATAATGGTGGTCCAGAGGGCTGGATAGGAGTTCATCGAAATTTTAGCAATGCATTTAATAAAGAATCTCATTTGTTCTTGTGGAGAAGGTGGAGAGGTGTGGATTAGATAGGATGATGTGGGCTACATAACATCTACTGGATTTGGAATTGGTTGAATGGCTGGGCTCAAAGAGAAGTCATTAATGGTCATCTGTCAGTTTGGAAGGAAATCACCAGTGGAATCCCCCAGGGGAATTTCTGCTTAATCAACAAAGAGGAATTTTATTCTTTTTTTTTCTTTTTTGGAGGGCAATTGGGGTTAAGTAACTTGCCCAGGGTCACAAGTCTAGGTTTTTGTTTGTGTGTGGGTTAAGTGTCCGAGGCCGGATCCAAACTCAGGTCCTTCTGACTCCAGGGCCGACACTCTACTCACTGTGCCACCTAGTCGCCCTGAGGAATTTTGTTCTTGAGCTTATTTTTGCCAACAGGAAAAAAAGTGATGGTTTCTGGGGTTAGAATTATGGTAACCTTATAATCTTTGTATAGTTAACCCTGTATAGTTTAATGTTTTTTTTTATTAAAACTTGGACTTAAAGCAGGGGTGAGCAACCTTCAGAGCCACCACATGTGGCCTCAAGGCTGCAGGTGCCCCACCCCTGGACTAAAGCACATATGACATGCTTATTAAACTTGCAGATGATGCAAACCTGGCAGGATTAACTGACCCACTCAATGATGGAGTCAGGATCCTAAAATTTCTTGAGAGGCTATAACACTGGACCATTGAAATCAGGAGAAACTTAATAGGGATAAATGTAAAGTCTTATACTTGCATTTTAAAAATCCTTATAAAAACAGTTTTGGGGGGCAGCATAATTTGGTTTGTCTGGAAAAAAAAAGATCTGGGGGTTCTAATGAACCTGCAAGTTCAGTATGAGTCAGTTGGGTAAAATGAAGGCAGGAAAGCAAATGCAACTTTAATGTTTCATAAAGAGACAATGACACTTATAAACTGGAGAGTGTCCAGAGGAGAGCAACCCAAATGGCAAAAGGGTTGGAGGTCATATGAGGATGGGTTGAACGAAATGAGGGTGTTTAACCTGCAGAGCAGAGGACCTGGGGAAGATGGAATGGGGACAGAAAGGCTGGCTTTTAATGTTTGAATGGTTAAATGACCCTCATGTGGAAGAAGGTCTGTTGTTTGGCCCCAGAGAGCAGAATAGGAGTTAGAAGTAAGGAGGAATGTCATGAGTGGATGTCAAGAAAAGCTTCTTACCGAGAAGACTCATCCCCAGTTGGAAGGGGCTGCCTCAGTGACTTCCCCCTGTTTGAAAATCTTCAAGTAGAAACTGGATGACGACTTGTCAGACATCTTGTGGCAGAGATTCCTTTGGGTTCATGACTACTGAGGTCTGTCCCTTCTAGTTGTGAAATTCTGTCATTCTAGACCAGCCTCACCTATCACCAGTATATAACCTCCAAGTGATCTGGTTTTTTGGGGCCTCCCAAAATCTGTGGTGAAGGGAGCATTGCTCATGTTGGTACCCAGTGCAAGGACAAAATCTCAGTTTTTTAAGTAGATAGTAAAAGATGTAATCAAGAAATAGTGGAATCCCCTCCCTCCCAACAGAATTTCAAAGTTAAAATTATTTTAAGTAATTGAAAACTATTCCCCTGCTAGTCTTTTCGGCATTATTGCAAATATTAAGAGCATGTGGTACAAACATCTTTATGTGGGCAGGTGAGAACACATTTTATTAGGCTAACAGTACTAATGTACTTCTAATGTGCTTCTCTTTTATCTGTCTGCCCTTTAACCCTGTGGGCCTGTGATCTGGTCTGTGTGGCCTGTCGCCTCTGTGTTCTGGGGGGTTCTTGTTCGTGTCCCTCCAGGTCCTCTGGTGGGTGCTTGAAGCTTGTCTTCAGGACGTGTTCCTATTTGGGAATCCCAGGGTAGCTCCAGGCAGGCCTTTCCTCTCACTTCGGATGCTGCCTTGACATCACCTCTCATTTGTAAGAAGGCCTGGGAGTGGGCTGGAGACTCCTCACCTTTGCCTGGTGTCTCTCTTGGGTCTTTTGGGTCACTTGCAATTGTGATCACTCTGAGATCTGGAGTCATTGAACATGACAGGGAGAGTCTCGGTGTGAAACCCATGGGTGTGGGGGGCAGAGAGCAGCTTGGCATCGTGGAAAGCATCGGAATTATCATGAGCTTGTGGACTGAGAAATCCACCACCAGAGGCCACTCTTTTTGTTGGATGAGAAATGATTTGAAAGGAATGAGCAGGTGAAGTCATGTGACTTGCTGGAGTCACTGGCCAATGAAAATGAGAGACAAGACCTGCAGGTCAGAAGAGTTCGGGGTGTGCTTGGTCGGGTCAGGTCAGGTCAGGAGGGACCAGGGCAGGCTTGGTCAGGGCCATGGTGGCAGCCTTTGGCCTTGTGGCCGTCCCGATTCCCACCAATGCTGGAGCTGCTGGGGCCATTCACAGATGTTTGCATTCTCCTTAGTTCAATTGAACTCTTTTAAAAACGCTTATTATATTTATTGTAGACATTTTCATTTCACTTTACTTTGCACTACAGACATTTGTGGCAGAATTTAATTGACCATTTTAAAAGGGTTTGTTGGGTTAAGTACATGGTGCCAAGCTCTAGAAATGCACAGAGAGACGGGACACAGTCTCTGCACAAGTAGACAAATTATAACATGGCAAGATAGGAGATGTGCCAACAGGGAGGAGTGAAAGACCCAAAATGGGTCTGTGAGAGCTTCATGGGGAAGCTCCAAGTGGCCTTGAAAAAAGAGAAGACGTCAGCATTGTGGGAAGGGAGCATTCTGCATAGGGGAGACAGCCCCTGGAGGGAATGGAGACCTGAAAAGGGGACATGGAGTCCAGAAGCAACACCCAGTGTGGTGGGAATGTAGAGTGCAGGAGGAGTGTTTATGATGAGCGTGAGTGTCATTGGGTACAATGAGAGGCCTCACATGCCCATGGCTACAGAACAATTTTTCCTTCCCCTCAATCCCCATTATATTTACTGGGGAGTCCCTGAAGGCCTTCAAGCAGGGAGAGTGAAGTGGCTACTGACCCCAGATACATACTAGGTCTATGACCTGGTATCTTACCACTGTCTGCCTCAGTTCCTTCATCTGTAAAGTGGGGATAATAATAACACCCAACTCCCTGGGTTCTTGTGAAGATCCAGTGTGATAATATTTGTAAAGCATTTAGCATGGTGTCTGGCACATAGTAGGTGCGTCATAAATGCTTGTTTCCTTCCCCCCCAATCAGTGTGGTTGTCCAGAGAATTCACCTACCAACTTAGATTTTTTTTCTTTTTGGAGGGCAATTGGGGTTAAGTGACTTGCCCAAAGTCACACGGTTAGTAAATATGTCAAGTGTCTGAGGCCGGATTTGAATTCAGGTCCTCCTGACTCCAGAGCCAGTGCTCTATTCACTGTGCCACCTAGCCATCCCCCAACTTAGATTTTTTTAAAGCTATCTACAAAAGATGTAAGCAAGAGAAAGTAACTGAAAACATACCTGAAAGTGAATACAAAAGTGTGACAGTCCTGTAGGAATAACATCAGGAATGAGCCCAAGATCCACCAGGAAGCCTTAGTGCCACCAAAGGAGCTTATTTAAGGCGCCTTTGGGGGAAAAAGGGGGAGAGTGGATGGTAGGACTGCTGCTCACAGAGAGTGGCCAAAGAGAGTCAGCACATCTGCCCAAGTCACACTCTGCTTCTGTTTTCTCTGCCAGAGAATGACCTTTGCATGGGTAAAGACAGAACAAAAATGACCAGTGGGGAGTTGATGTCCAGGAAAAGTAAAGTGACAAGATAGCATCTACTTGCTTGTGATGACTTTAAGTCACTTGGCCCAGATGAACTACATTTGTGAGTCCTGGAAGAATTCATAGACATGGCTACTGAACCACGAGCAGTTTTGTTTGAAAGACTGTGGAAAACAGGAGAGATGCCTCAGGACTGGTAAAGGACCCATGACCTGATTTTCAAAAGAGGGAAGAGATTAGAATCTGCAAATTATGATTCCTGAGAAGATTCTGGGACATTTTCTTAAAAATCTGTTAGTAAACACTTAGAAAAGGAGTAGATAGGCACAACGGGCAGCATGAAGAGCAGGTCCTGACAGATTAGCCTCATTTCCTTTTGTGACAGGGTTACTAAACTGTTAAGTTCAGGAAATGCTATAGATAAGAATTTACCTGAATTTTTTACAAAGAATTTGATTAAATATCTCATGCTTTTCTTTTGGAAAAGGTAGAGAGACACGGGCTAGACAGTAATACAGTTAGATGGATTTTGAAGTGGTTCAAAGACTTGTCTGAAAGAGTCATCGTTTATGGTCAGGTGTCAGATTGGAAGGCAGTCTACAAGGAAGTGCCCCAGGGATCTGTGCTTAGCCCTGGGCAGCTGAACGTCTTTATCAGTGACTTGGATAAAGGCAGAAAGGGTATGCTGCTGACAAAAAATCAGGAGGAAAGGGCAGGACTCAAAAAGATTTTAATAGGCCAAAAGATTAAGCTGAACCTGACCATGTGAAATTCAGTAGATATAAATGTAAAGTCTTACATTTTGGCTCAAAAAAATCAGTTTTCCCTGCAGGGGTGGGGGCAGGGGGAAGAAGATCTGGGTGCATTAATAGACATGCAAGCTCAATGTGAATCAGCCCTTTGGGGGCTGCAAAGGGGCACAGTCTATAGAGAACTGGGCTGGGAATCAGGAAGACTTGAATCAAAACCTGGCCTCGGATACTTGCTAGCTGTTTGGCTCTGGGTAAGTCACAACTTCTGTTTGCCTCAGTTTCCTCATCTGTAAAATGGGGATAAAAATAGTGCCTACCTCCCAGAGTTATTGAGAGGATCAAATGAGATAATAATGGAATGCCCTTAGCACAATGCCTGGCACATAGCAAGCTCTACACAAATGTTAGCTATCACTTGTCATTGTTATGTGGCAGCCAAATGAACCAATGGGGTCTTGGGATTCTCATTAAGAGAAGTGTCCTCTGCCCAGGTCAGATTCACAGGTCAGGAGGGAACTTGAGAAGTGGACGGAGAGAGAGCAGAGCAGGGCAGGATTGGGTCCATGCCATGACTCCATCACCAGGAGAAGAGAAGACTCAGCAGCGTTTCTGAGAGCCGTCTTCACCACTTTGAAGGCTGTCCCGTGGGCAAGGCAGTAGGCTTGTTCTATTGGTCCCAGAGGGCCGAATGAGTGGCCATGGGTAGAAATTTAAAAAGAAAAAAGGCAGACGTTACAAGAGGTAGATTAGAGCTCTATGTAAAAAGGAACTCCTCCTGTCTCCATGAGACCTGGGCTGCTTTGGAGAGGAGAACTGTGAACAGTGGCTGTGAGCGCTCGGGCAGGTTACCTAGGGAAGTGGGTTGGGCTTATTGGTCTCTGCAGATGGTTCCTGCTCTAAGATCCATTGAAATCTAATTCAAGGCATAATATGAAAGTGCTATACTATGTGGGAGCGTGATGGACAAAGAGGCTTCCTGGGCAGGAATTCTTCACGGAGGAATTAACCTTGAGTTGGCTTGTAAAGAATATTGAGTCGGAAGGAAATTCTAAAGGAAATATTGCAACTTAGTTGGAATGTGGGAGGGAGGGAGCTGGGAATAAGATTGGAAAGCTGGATGGACTCTCCTACAAGGGGCTGGTGGTGGGTGCTAGTGAGTCTGAGTGGCCTTCACGAGAATGATTCTGGAACCAGAGGACCCGAGTTCAAATCCTGCCTCGTGATATTTATTACTGTGTTAAGTTGGGCCTGTTGTGTCACATCTTTGGATCTCATTTTCCTCATCTTTAAAATAGGAGATTGATCAGTGCTTTTGTGAGGTGAACTTGAGCCATCACATGGCTTTCTTTGGCCTCCATTTGAGAATTTCCCTCAATGAAATATGATTTCTAAATTCTAAGAGATAAGAGTTTGCTGCTGTTACAGTTTTCACTTTGTTTTGTTATTTTTATATATACACATGTAACATGTTTTTGCAGATTGGCTGGCCAGGCAGATGTACGGTTTGTTGTTTTTGTATAATACAGCAATACCTTTGTGACATTACAAATAAGCAGTACTGTAGCATTTTAGGGAATCTGTATGGATCTGTTCCCAGAGAAAAATGGTTTATGCTTCATAAATGAGAAAGGTGACATGTGAGGTCTTAGATGAATCATTACCTTAGAGTCTGTCAGAAAGTCATATCACTGGGGGTGGCTAGGTGGCAAAGTGAATAGAGCACTGGCCCTGGAGTCAGAAGGACCCGAGTTCAAATCTGACTTCAGACATTTGACACACTTACTAGCCATGTGACCTTGGGCAAGTCACTTAACTCCAATGGCTCTGCTTTCCCCCTTCCAAAAAGAGAAAGGAAGGAAAGAAGGAAGGAAGAAAAAAAGAAAGAAAGTCATATCATCAAAATATGAAACTTGTGTTTTGCATTTTTTAACATATCAATCTAAGAATGACTTAGATGTCTGTACCATGCCTGGAAGCCTCAGGCACTATTTCAGTTTTTATTTTCATTATCTCATCAAAGTTCACCTGTCTGGGGGAGGTGTGGTTTACTCAGGTGTTCAGACAGATCTTTGATCACACCCCATTCGTGTCCTCCCCTAAGCTTGCCCCACGTTGGGCGGTGGTCTATCCAATGTGCCAGAGGCCTTCCTTACCCTCCCTACACATTGTGAGTGTAGCAGCCTTCTGGTCACAGGATGAGCCCACATTGTTTTCTCACTATCTAGCTTTTTGATGACATCTTTGACTCTGATTCTCCTTGAGAAGTTTCCTGTTGGGTGCCGTTCACAGCTCTCGCCCATCTCGCCATCATCCTTTCTATGTGAGACTCATTTTCGTGTCTTCTGGAGGTAGTCATATTACTTATCTGGCTGCCATATGGCAGCACCACTGCAATGATTATACTGAAAAGGTGGGCCTTTCTTTCATGGGAAACTTGGGATCATCAAAGGAGCCCCTGCAGGCAGCCAACTTATCCTGTTTCCTCTGTTTCACTATGAACTCAGCTTGCTGTCTCTCTGGACTGTTTGTCCCAAATATTATGAGGAAAAAGCTCTTAGAGGGAATAAATGTTTGTTAAGCACCTACTATATGCTGGGCACTGTACCAAGTGCTTAATTGATATTTGATCCTTCACAACAGCCTTGGAAGGTAGATGCTATTCTTTATCCCCATTTTACAGATGAGGAAACTAAGGCAGACAGGTTAAATGACTTGCCTAAGGTCACAAAGCTAGGAAGTATCTGAGGCTGGATTTAAACTCGGGTCTTCCTGATTCTAGGCCCAGTACTCTGTACTTTGTACCACCAGCTACCTCTAGAACAGGGTTTCTTTACCTGGGAACTGTAAACTTTTTTTTCCTATTTTTTCCTACTTTTATATTTTCATATATTCTAGTATACTTGGCTTCCTTTGGCTCTGTATTTTATTTTATGCATTTAAAAGCATCATTCTGAGGAGGGCAGAATAGGCTTCATTAGACTGTCAAAATGATCCATGACACAAAGATGGCTAATGCCCCCACTCTTTCTGGGTGTCTGTCCAGTTTTCAGCTCCTTGAGCTTTCCTTTGTGAATGGACAGGCCAGACTTCTTTGGTGATTACAGATCCCCTTCAGGAAACATGACAATGTCTTGGACTTCATACAGTCAGCACAAGGTCATCCACACATCACTGTATCTGTAGGGTGAGGCCATCGACGAGTTGTCTTCTGAGCTGGATCTCCTCCGTCATGGTGGCAGAGGCCTTTGGCAAGTACACATGTCCTTGTCTTGGACCTTGCCCAGTGATTATTATCAGAGGCAAGGTAAGGATGTAAGGATGAGAACTATGTTCAGAGACAGCGTGTAAGACACTGTTCTGTTGACTCAGATACTTTTTTGGCATCAGCAAGCAATAAGTGAGTGGGCTCTTACATTCTCTGTATCTTTCTGTTGATTGTGAAAGGTAGAGCTGCCATCCATTCTTGAACATCACTTGCGCTCCATCTCTTACTTTCCGAGGCAGCTCAGGCACCATCTTTTGCACCAAGCCTCTCCTGCTCTCCCCAGATGCTGCCGCCCTCTCTTCCCTGGTATCTTGGGGAGGGGTGGTATTTCCTTCACATTCTTACCGTAGATGTTTCTACACGTACTTGTTTCTTGAATTAGAATGTGCCTTCTGCAGTAGGGATTGGTCGTTCTTCGTACTAATGCCCCGGCTCCGAGCACACTGCCTGGCACGTTAAGAAATCCTTGCTGATTGGTGGTTGGTTGATCGGACATGCTTTGGATCTCCGTGTAGAAGGTCCTCATTATATCATTGGGAGAGTCAGTCTTGTCAGTCAGCACTGTTTGATGTTCTTCTGCTTACTTTCTCTTTCTGTTTTGTTTCTCCAATGCCTTGTCCCTCGGTGCCCTCCCAGCTGTGTTGCCATCTGCACAGATCTCTTCTGGCTAGTTTTCCCTTTTTTTGTTCTCTTTAGAGACTGTTGTGTTAGGGTCTAAATATGGTGGTTCCACTGTGTTTAATGAAGAAAACAGCTTGTTATCAGACTTGGTGCAAATCTTTTACATTTTTATTTTGTTTGTAGCCCTCCTTCACTTTTATCTGTTGGTTTTATTTCTGGCAAGAATGTCAAGATTCATTCAAGAATACCAACATCATTTAGCTCCTCCAGCAACGTGTCTACATTTGGGGAAGCTTCTCCCAGTCAGAGTGCCAATAGTTGGCTGAAATTTATGGATTGTCTAAAAACCGTGTAATCCTTAGCCTCCAGTGTCCCTTTTTCTGACGCTTTCCCATGGTTGCTGCTTAAACAGAAACAACCTCTCAGGCCTGAGGGCTGTGTTTTCTTTTTCTAGGTTTTGTGGGTTTCAGTGGCCCAAAGTAAGCTGGTCCTCCCCTGGTGCAGGGCCTGGCCTGAAACCTCTCCAGCCTGGCAGAATCTGCCTAAGTTAACACTCTGCTGGCTCCAGGGGTCACCTCCATACCAACAGCAGGTACCAGAGTAGCACCAGGGAGGAGGGCCTTTCCTTACCAGTTTTAATGTTGGACTACACTTCAGGGTAGATTATTTGTTAGAAAGGGTTGATTTGTCAAAGGAAAACACATTAATAAAAAATGTAAAGTCTAATATATCACCATGAGTTAGTGTAATAATGCTGACAGATTCCTCATCAACAACTCAAGTCAAACCACTCTGCTGCTCAAGTATGCACTGATTGTCATTCCATATCTTAGATTGGTTTTCCTCTTAAGATAATGTAATAATACTGTAGTGCTTCTGGGAACCACTCCTGGAGTACGTCAGGCTCCTTGCAGTTACAAGAGGCTGAACATGTTGCTGATCCCTCTGACTCCCTGTGGCCTGGTTTCAGGAACAGAGGGAAGTGTTCACATTTTAACCCTGTGTGGGATGAAAACCAGCTCTGCCTGATCTCCCTTTATTCACAGAGTAGCAGAATGTATCATAATTGTGTGTCAGAAAGTTCATGTCCTAATGATCTAAGTCTGTGGTGAAGAAGAAATCGTGGTTCTTAATGCTCTGCTGGGCATTTAGCAAAGGCAAAATAGACTTTGCGTGTTGCCCACAGAAGGAGTATCACGTTGTTGTTGTTATTATTATTATTATTATTATTATTATTATTATTATTTTTACTTTTTGGAGGGCAATTGGGGTTAAGTGACTTGCCCAAGGTCACACAGCTAGTAAGTGTTAAGTGTCTGAGGCTGGATTTGAACTCAGGTCCTCCTGACTTCAGGGCCAGTGATCTATTCACTGCGCCACCTAGCCACCCCTATCACGTTATTTTTAAGCTATTGCAGGCCAAAAAGGAGTGCCCTGTTTGTGAAGTTAGCAGGCTGATTTTCAGTAACAAGAAATCTTGGACTTAAGAATTAAATAAACTTCTGGAAATGAGAAGATTTTTTTGATATGGCTAGCAAAAAGTATTTTAATCCTGTTTGTTTTTAAATAGTTGAGAGAGAAAAAAGGAAAGAACAATTACTTGACATCGCAAAATCAAAGCAAGAACGAACAGATACTGAACTGCACAATTTGAGACAGGTATGGAGCTAACTACGACCTGGGTTATAGTTTTGTTAAAGTAATTATTAGGTGTGAGTGTCTCTGTAGTCCCCATTGATATTTTTTATGGGTCTGGACTCTGTGATATCAGAGTGGAAGTCATATTCCCTCCATCCAGACAGATTCTACTTCATCTCTTCATGAAACATAGACCCTCACACAGACGTAGTCATAAATAATCCTCCATTTGGCCCTGCATCTGCTTCTTTCCAGACTCTAAGTCCATTGGGTTCCACCCAAGTGCTTACTTTTCCCATATACTCTGAGGCTCAGAATTGTGGGAGTCACCTGCCACTGTCTTGGTCATCACAGAAGCACCCAAATGTTAGTAACATTCCTTGATGATTGATATAGAAATCAAAGCCTGTAATCTCTCTGGTCGATGCTCCACAGTCAGCATAGCCTTCCTCCTCTTGGTTTTATGGGACTATTCTTCAGGTACCCACTGAAGAATGGATTTGCAGGATCCCTGTTTCATGCCCTTATTTTCACTCTCTTTAAACAGAGGCAGCCCTATGAGTCTACCCATGCCTACCCTGTCACGTCCCCTTCACCTGCCCCTTTCAAACTTCGATTTGTGCTCACTCTTTCAAAAATACTCCTCAGACTGGCTCTCATGTGGCATCTGTCCAGTTGGACATTCTTTAGCACCCCAGGTAGTTAAGTAACAACTGCAAGTAGCTACCTGAACGTCCCATCTTCCGGGCACATCTCTCTGCCCACTCTCAGGATCCCAGCCTTAACAGGAACCTTCTTGTCCTGTCTGATTCTTGTCCACATGCTTCCATAAGAGTCCACCTGATACTGGTGCCCATCTTCCCAAGACACTGTGACAACGCTGCCCATTGCTCTCACTGCAGGCCTGGCCCCCCCCTTCTATCCTGGCCTGCATGTTGAAAGGTGCAAAACCCTCAGTGGGACCACACTGCAGCCTGCTTTCTCCCACCGTCTTGTTGTGTATGGGTGTGCATTTGCATAAATAGATATTTTTGGGAACAAAACCCTGGAGATTAGTTTAGAAAAGAAAAAATGAAGCTTGGCCCCAGTCTTCCTCTAATTGCACACTCTCAAGAGTCAGACTTTTTGCCTGTGCTTAGAGAATGTGCATCACTGTTTAGCCCGGGCAGTTGTGCCTAGGCTCCAAGGTTTAGAGACTGTGTTACACTGAGAAATCTTTGTACTTTATTAAGTTGTGTTCGACATGCCAAGTGTCAAATTGGAGTGACGTCATTGCATTCTTTAGATTAAAAAATCTCTCCATGTCTGTGTGTAGGTATATGTCAAACAGCAGAGTGACCTGCAGTTTCTTCATTTCACTGCAGAAAATTCTAGGGATGACTCGAGGGTGGATGAGTCACGGATTCATGAAACCAGGTACGGAACACATGCCTTCTGAGTGCCAAGGAGGGGGCCAGGGGCTTCCAGCCATGGGGTGATCCAGGCTCTTCTTATGCTCTTCCTCTCCTTTGGTGCTTTGGGAAGGAGGCTTCTCTTCCCCGATAGAAGCAAGTGAGGAGTCCGGGCCATGACCCTCTGTCGCCCTGGCACAGCGCTTACCAGCTTCTGAGCCCTTCCCCTTCATTCTCTCCTGAAGTCGTCACAGCAGCCCCAGGGGTTAGGCTTCTGCCTGCCACGAAATGATGATCATCCCCTTTTTACTGATGAGGAAACTGATGCCCAATGCCTCCAGTGAGTGGTAGAGCAGGACCGAGAACCCAGGGTGCTTGCTAGGTCATTATCCTGTAGCTGAGGGGATCTTCTTCCCATTCAACCTACATCCCAGATCCATATGTAGCCAATGGCTCTGTGGCTTGTCGTTTGGAAAGAGTGCAGGCCGGCCAAGGTGGAGAGGCCCCTGGGAGCCCACGCCTGCAGAGCCTCTTGCTGGCTAGATATACTCAGATAATTTTGAGCAAGTGAATTTTTAAAAGATTGTTCAGTGATGTAAGTCCTCATTAGCATTTCATTTAATTTCAAGAACTTGTGCTTTTCCCTGATGGCCAGAATCCTGCTTTGATTCTGAGAGCTGAAGTTGACAACCTTGACATTAATAGCTCATTAAAGAATCGTGCACTCCTGTGAGAGAAGATAGGGTCACAACTGACAGCATGGTTTTTAAGTAATAGAGGAACTACTGAGAGGCAGAAATGAAGTACACGTCTAGTTTGAGACATGAAGATACACCACCCCAGAGTGCATGCTTCTTCATCTAGAAAATAGGGATGGCATTCATTCAGGAAAAACAGTTTTTAAGCACCAGCTATGTGCTGGGCACTACCTACAGGGTTGTTGTCAAGCTCCAATGAGATAATGGGTGGAAAGGGCTTGGTAAGCTTTAAAAAACCACATAATGTCAAGTGCTGTTATTATTGATAACAATAATAATACAAATAAAAATGTATTTAACTTCAAACTTGCTAGGCAACAGTTTTGCCAGAAGGCCCCTGGGATCATTGGGTGGAGGGAACTGTTCCCAGCCCTACACCCTCCCTCACTGGGCTGCGCCATACTCAGGGCTGATTTTGACTGCTGCCATCCAAAGAGAGGGCAAATGCTCCCTATTCCCAGCAAGGCAGGAGGGCTAGCAGCTGCTGCCTGTTACACCTGTGCCCTAAGCAGCTCCACATCTAAGTGCATAGATCCCATGCCCCTACCTCCACACCCTGGGAACGCCAGGGGAAAGCAGCCCTGCTGCTGCTGGTTCAGAGTCCTGAAGCCTTTCTCCTTCATGCCCAGCTTCCTCCTGGGGTGAGCTGATGGGACAGCATTAGGCTGGCAGTGGGTTTTACTGCAAAATACAGAGTTTTAGTCTAGGGATCTGAGCCCTGGCACTGCCCCTCACCAGCCGTGTGGTCCTGAGCAAGACATTTGTCTTGAGTTTACTTAACCTTAAGTTTAGTTAACCTTAACCTCTTAACCTCAGTTTACTCCTCTGTAAAATGCGGGTAATAATGCTTACCCCGCCTATCTGAAAGGGCTGTGGTATAGAGCCGGTAAGATGGTGTGTGGGGAACATCTCGTAACATGCAGGTGCTCCATCAACAGGAATCACTACCATTAGAAAGTTGAGCTGCCCCCACTGCTCTCAGAATCCAGCTTGGTCACACACTGCTGGACAGTGGCCCCAGGCCCTTTCTCTGCTTGATGGAGATGTTGCTGGCATGGTCAAATAAGGGGATAGAATGTGGAAGAGGCTTTGCAAACTTCAAAGGGCTGTCATGCCCTTATCTACTACTATTAGGACCACCTGCATTGCTCTTCCTTGTTCAGCCACATAGGGGTCTCTAAGATATTTAAATTCAAATATACACTTTGGGGAAGAATATATGTGCCTAGCTTTTACAATTTTGCAATATAAGCCTAAAATCCAGTAGATATCAATAGCATGGATTGTAACTTATATTTATATTTCTCAGTTTGCTTTTATTCCCCTGTTATTATTCAGTGATATCTCTTCCTCCCTCCCTTCCTTCCTTTGTTCCCTCCTTCCTTCCCTCTTTCTTCCTTTCCCCCTTTCTTCCCTTCTGCCCTCTATTCCTCCTTCCTTCCTTACCTCCTTCCTTCTTTCCTTCCTTCCTTCCTCCCTCCCTTCCTCCCTTCCTTCCTTCCTTCCCTCCTTCCTTCTTTCCTTCCTTCCTTCCTCCCTCCTTCCTCCCTCCCTCCCTTCCTCCCTCCCTCCCTTCCTTCCTTCCTTCCTTCCTTCCTGCCTTCCTCCCTCCCTCCCTCCCTCCCTCCCTTCTTTCCTTCCCGGCACCATCCCTTAAACATAGTTTGAATTATTGGTTGACTGGAATTCCCTGCTATGAGACTAACAGTGTTAGGCAAGGCAATGACAGATTGATATGTGACCCTTCAGCCAGTGAAGTGGCTGCCATGGACCAGGCCTTTTGCTAGTTACATTTATCACTGAGCAAAAACCAAACATGTAAAACGTGGTCCTTGCATATGAAGACCTCATAGAGTCATTGGGAAAATCAGTCACACCCACTGAAACTGTGCTGCAGTTATTTCTAAACCCTGGATTTTATGGCACAGGCAATAATAGAATAATGAGGAAAGTAGTGATTCTGTTGAGCACCGTTGTGAGCACGGTGGCTGTTGGGCTTTGCGGGAGAGCGTCCTGGAGCCTCTGGGGGCGAGAGCTGGATCAGGAAATACACCCGCCTAAGCACGGGTTTGATATGTGAATTTACCTTAGAGATTTGTCTGTATTAATGAGGTCCCTATGAAATGTGTAGAGTAATGTTATTAAATATGTGTCATAAACGTAGTTCTTTGTAATGTCATTGTAGCAGAGAATTGAGTTTCTCAGATCTCGAAAGTAACACCCCCAAAAGCATCATTAAGAGAGAGGGAAATCAGAAGATATACAGTAAGGATCATGATAGCGAGGCCTCCCAGGTTCAGCCCTGGAGGCCAGAAAAGGGTGCTTATGATGGAGGCAAAGAAGACAAGAGAGTTCACTCTGCATATGGAGAGGAGACTAGGACTGGGGCTTCAGCCATTTTTGCCAAAGATGCACTAGAAAGACAAAGGCCCCTGCTCTTGAAAGAGAAAGTGCAGTTTAATACAATGACCCCGCTTGAGTCCAAAAGGAGAAGCACATTGTGCAGAAGCAGTATGAAGTCATGTAGGAGCAGCGACAGCGAGCTCCTGGCCCGGGAGCACCATCACCACCACCACCACCACTTGGGAGGGCCCGATCACAAGCGCTGTGATCTCAATATCTTTGTGAACCCTGGTGTGGCAAGAGCAAAGCAGGGGGACGGGCTGGAAACGGAACGTCACGAGCAGATGGAGGTGACGGAAGCCTCCTTTCCCCAGTTCAATGAAAGCTCTTTGAGTGACTCAGACATTTGTGAGTCTAAATGCTGCCACCCGAGTAACTTTGTCGTGGAAGCCCCAGGCCGGAGCTCTATTTCTGATGTGGAATGGATGAGGATTTTCAAGCCATCTAAAGTAGAGAGAATTGTTCGACCCAAGACTGTTTGCACATGCTCAAGGAATGTCTGTGGAATAAAGTGTCGTACCCTCAAAAGGTGAGTTATGTATCCCATTGGCAAATACCCAGAATAAACACAACTATGATATTTAGACATTTTTTTAAGGCCGTTGCTGTTTGTGGCTCTCTTATTTATTCCTAGAAGGCAGAATTTTTTTTTTTTTGCTTTTTGGAGGGGGTAAGTCAGGGCAATTGGGGTTAAGCAACTTGCCCAAGGTCACATGTCTAGTAACTGTTAAGTTTCTAAGGCCGAATTTGAACTCAGGTCCTCCTGACTCCAGTTCTGGTGCTCTATTCACTATGCCACCTAGCTGCCCCAAAAGCAGAATTTTAAAATAACAGAGACCTTTCATATGGTCTTGATTCATTCAAGAAACATTTATTAAATCCCTTCTGCGTGCATACCATTAGCTCTAGGGATGCAGAGATAAGACAATTTCGGTTTTTAAATGAGTCAGTCATAGGCACACATTTATTAAGCACTCGCTACGTTCCAGGCACTGTGCTAAGAACTGGGGATACAAAGGCAAAACATGTGCTCCTTGCCCTTGAGTAGTCTACACTCTAATGGAAGAGACAACGTGCAAGTGACTGTGTGCATACAAGATACATACAGTATGAATGAAAGGAAGGCACAGATCTAGCCCTCTCACTGTTTACAGATAAAGAAACTGAGTGACAGTGGTGAGTTGATTTGCCCAGGGTGACTTAGCTAGAGTCTGAGGTGGGATTTGAACTCACTTCCAGATCTGACCTTCAATCTGCTATAACATGACTGCCTTCATGAGGTTGATAGGAAGGGGGCCTGGTAGAGGGAAATGGAGTAAGAGGGTCAATGGAAATTATTTAGATTTTTTTTTCAATGCTCAAATGGAGTGCCTTAATATGAAGGGGCAAGCTTGGTAAATTAAAAAATAAATGTCCATATGAAGGTCTCAGAGTCCCCTCAAGAGAATTTAGAATTGGAGGAGAGGGGCCCTGGGTTCAAGTCCCCATTCTGCCACTTGATATGACCTTGGGAAATTACACTTGATTTGGGGGAGGAGGAAGGGAATGTGAAAGGTGTGCAGATAAGTGATAGAGGATAGGGAGTGATGGAGGAGGAGAAAGAGATCCAGATAAAGTGCTGTAAGAAAATTAGAGGAAAATTCATCTGTGGGAGAGAGGTGTCCAAGAAGACTTGGTGGAGAAGGTGGCCCCAGAGCTGACATCAGAGGTAAATCAGAATTCTGAAAGGTAAGGGTAATTCAGTGTGATTGGAACATAATGTGCAATAAGGCTGGAAAGGGAAGTTGGAGCTTGCCTGTGGATGGCAGATTAAGAAGCTTCTGTTTTCTCTTGGAGGCAACATCTACGGCTTGGGAAGATGATGGTGGCAGCTGTGTGAAGTCAGGGGGAAAAACTGAGGGACAATCACTTAGAAAGTTCTAGGCAAGAGGTGATGGTGACTTAAAGTGGGGGGCCCACTACTGGAGAGGAGGAGAGAGATAAGAGGGCTGCAGTGGGCACAGACATGATGGAGCCTGGCAAGGCCTGGGGGGGGGGGCACAGCAAGGGGGAGGGAAGAGTCAAAGGGGCAGTTTTGGGAGTAGCCTCTCTCAGGGCTCTGTCCCACACTGCTACACCACCCAGGTCCTGGGTAGGTTCCTTCATCTCTCTGGGCCTTGGTTATAGAAGGAGGGTATTGAATTAGATGCCTCTATGCATCCTTCCTGCTCTAAAATCAGTGACCCTTAGGAGAGAGATGATGCATAATATATATTTTGGATATGGTAAATTGAGAGTGATAGCAGGGCATGCTAATGGAGGGAGATCCTGGGGCTGAGTGGGTAGATGTGGGAGTTGTCTAGGTAAAAGTGGCATTTAAGGCCACAGAGGCAGGTGAGGTCTGAGAGACAGAGCAACATAAGAGTGTGTATGTGTGTGTGTTGTGTGTGGGTGTGAGTGTGGGAGAGAGAGGGAGGGAGGGAGGGAGAGAGAGAGAGAGAGAGAGAGAGAGAGAGAGAGAGAGAGAGAGAGAGAAGAGGGGGAGGGAGAGAGAGAAGAGGGGGAGGGAGAGAGAAAACAAAGAAAAGGAGGGAGACAGAGACAGAGGGGGAGTGGAAATGGAGTAAGAGAGAGGAGAGAGAGCTAGAGAGAAGAAAGGGAAGAGAAAGACCAAGTCAGAGCGAGAGGAGCCTGAAGCAGCAAAGGGAATGGAGAAAGGAGCCAGGCAGGAGCCTTGGGGAGCTCCCAGGGAGGGGAAGGAAGAAGAACATCTTGAAGAGCCGACAGTACTGTGTGGGAAGTTCAAGAAGGAAGCCTAGAGAAAGCCTTGCATTTAGCTGCTAAAAGGCCATTTAAGAGAATAGTTTGGCTGGAGGAGTGCCAGGTGAGGCAGGATTGAAGAGGCTGCAGAGACAGGTGTAGATGAATCTTTTGGGGTGATTGGTGAAAGGGAGAAGACGTACAGGCTGAGAGTCTGCAGGAGTCTCAGGGGTCATATGAAAAAGATTTTTAAGGAGAGAGGAGACCTGACATTGTATGTGGCCCACAGGGAAGGGGCTGGTACATAGGGAAAGACTGAAAAGAAAGGAAAGAGAGGTTATCCATGGATGGTGAGCTCCTGAAGGAGGAAAAGGGGGATGAACATGAGGAGGAGGTTTGGACTTGGAGAGAAGAACTGGTGCAAGGTAGAGGATGGGTTAAAATGTAGCGAGGTTTAGAAGATCAGTGTTGGGGAGGTTAAAGTTGATGAACTGATCTCAGTAAAGTAGACCACAGTCATCTGCTGAGGGTGATAGGATTTGGGGTGGAGACAGGCCCTGGAGGAGAAGGAGAAAGGCTCTGGGCAGTGGGAGGGAGAATCAGTCAATGAATAAGTTGAAGGACCAGGCGCAAGGAACTCCAGAGGTGAACTAGTATGAGCAGTTTGGAGGAGGTGAAGGTAGTGATAGCAGATGAGGAATGATGGAAGAAGAGGCAGGCGGGGATGGAGGCCAAGATCATATACTCGGGCTTGTGAGGAGACACAGCAGAAGAGACTGAGGCCCGAGGCCGTGCTTGGAGAGGGAACCTTGTAGTTGAGATGGGAAGTTGGGAACAATTTAGTGTGATGGTGAGGTTAGAGGTTTGATTCCCTAGGGATAACTGAGATGCAGCAGGGATGAAGGACAGGGCACTGCAAGATGAGGGGGGTAGGGGGGGAGACAATCAAGCAATCTGGAATTCGTTGAGGAAGGAGGAAGAGTGACTGGGGGGTGGGGGGAGATCAGAGCCCTAAAACTGGGGGCAGGGTGAGAGGAGCAAAAGGGGCCAGGCTGTTAGGGAGGACCAGAGAGCAGTGGACTCACTTCCCTTCTGGCCTTTTATGCTGGGCTGTGAGGAGGGCCAGTGGTCAGCACCGCAGAGTGGGACAGAGACATGTCTTCAGGAGAAAGCCACATTTTAGTAAAGGCTTTTCCTGGAATATGGAGAACCAGCTCCTCCGCTGCCTACACAGGATTGATTCAGTTGCCTTTTCCACAAGTCTTTCCACAAGCACTCACTGCTTTTTTTTTTTTTCATTTTAAACCTTTTCTGTATACTTTTTTCTAAAATAAATTATGTCACTGTTGCTTCCCGGTGATTCCACTCATTCCCAACAGAACCCTCTCATCTCACCCCTCCCTTGCTTGGCAGTTAAGCCATTAACAAGACTTTGTTAATGTCTACAAATATATGCCTTATTCAGCACCTGTTGTCTGCCACCTTTCTGAAGAAAGAGGCAGGCGGCGTGCTTTGCCATCAAATCCTTGCATTGCTTAAAAACCTCAGAATCTTTTCATTGTTTTCCTTAACGTTATTGTGATTGTCATGTCAATAATTTATCATTATAGCCATCATTATCTTAGTTCTGGGTACTTTATTCTGTTTCTGTTCATGTCAGGCTTCCCAAGTTTTTCCTAATTCTTCCAATTCATCATTTCTTACAGCCTCTCCCTGGATCTTAGACTGTCACAAGTGTGTCTACAGTATTTGCTTACTGTTGCCTTTGTGGGGCCTACTTGTGTGGCCTTGTATAGATCGCTGGCCCTTTTGGGGCCTCCTCTATAAAATGACCTGGGCTAGAACAGGGCAACGGGTCCTTCCAGTTCTAACAGCTGGGAGTCCTTGATTAACAGAAGTACTAGGCACCTTCCCATTAGGCAAAGCCTTTTCCTCACCTGCAGGAGAAAAGGAGGGATACTTCTGTTCCATTGGACTTCCTCCAGGTGTACCATTGGATTCCCTGCCCCCCACTCCCCTACAGTAAAAGGATTGGGAATACAACTCCAAAAACATCAGGTGGTCATTTAAAAAAAAAACTTCGATTCTACTCCCCCCCCCCCCAAAAAAAAAGCAACAGGAAAACCAACCCTTAATGTTTCAATAAGGTGTCTGGATTCTTACTTAAAAAAAGATTTCTAGAATGTTGATCAATCCTACCAGGATTTAATCTTAATCTTGAAACTGGCTTGTTTGTTTTTCAGCCTAACATGGTATCTTGTCCTGGGGAGGTACTTTGACTGTAAGCCCAGTCGACAATGATGATGGTGATGTTAATATGGGGGTTTTCTTTATTTTATTGACAGCCCGCCAATCGCCTTCTGGCATTCTCACCTCTTGGGCAACTCTAGCATAAAGTGCTCGACAAAGAATGAGGAAAGATTTACGGATTACTCTTCAGATAAAAGGCATTCCTCTGGATTTTTATCAAGCAGCAGAAGCCCAGACCCTTCCTTCCATCATGTTAGTATTTGACTGGGAATGACATGAAGATTTAGACACAGCTGGCAATTCCAGGGGGCTCTTAACCTTTTTGCAGTACAGTGGTTAGCTGCTGGCATTTGTTTTATTTTAGGAACTTGAGGCCCTTTTAAAATGGTCTTTGAAAGTTAAAACTCCCCAGAGGAGGCTCTCAGTGAACCTGGGTATTCTCAATGGTGAACATGCTAGTTATATGCTATATATATATTTATATATATATATATGAACATGCTAGTTAGTGTCAATTACTAAAATCAATAGTGATGGTCATTCTTTATGACTCTTATGTTATAAAAATAAATGTAATAGGCATTTTTTTTTGAGGGCAATTGGGATTAAGTAACTTGCCCAAGCTCACACGGCTAGGTTTCTGTTTGTGTGTGCGTTAAGTGTCTGAGGCGGGATCCGAACTCAGGTCCTTCTGACTTCAGGGCCGACACTCTACTCACTGCACCACCTTGCCACCCCATGGGCATTCTTTATTATGCTTGTTTTTTAGTCCTCTTACCAAGGGGAATAAAATTAATTTCTGAAAGCAAACATTCTAGTTTCTTCCTGTTAGTAACCTGTAATGTGGCTTATCGCACATTGATGACAAACGTAGAGGACCTTCCTTTGTAGAAAAGTACAAACCAAGACACCTGGATTCAGATTTTGGCTTTACTGCTTAGTCCTTGTGTGACCTTGGGCAAGTCATGTCCTCTTTGGAGGTGTCCTTGACCATGTCTATAAAGCATTTATGAAGGTTCAGACCTTGAGATTTAAAAAAATATTTTTCAAATTGTGAACTAATTGGTCAAAATTGATCAATAAGCACAAAAATTCTAATATACAAAGAACAAAAAAGAAGAGTAAAGAAAGTAACTTGCTCCAGGGCAGTCAGCTGGCCACCTCAGAGGGAATCCAGGCCAGCTTGATGGAACTGGGACCCTCTGTTGTATACAATTTGATTATTTAAAGCATATGTTAAACTTAACAAGGTAGCAACAAGGTTGTCCTGTCTGTCTGCCCCTCTGGCCTTTTGTTTCCCTTCATGCATCTTCTCTTGTTTTATGGCTCTTTCCTTTCTTATTCTTGTCCTTTTCTCACTTCCCACTAACTTAACCTCACCCTGCCCTCAACTAGAACCCTTCCTTGAAGAAAATAGGCAACAAAGGTCCCTTCTAGCTCTTAAGTTCTATTGTCCTGTGATCCATTTTAAGCAATATCATAGACTTTTAAAATTAAATTTAAATTAAGAACAGAAAACGTAAAATTCCATTTAATAAATTTTACCTGCTTCCCAGGGGGCAGCGAAGAAATCGCTTTATAAACTGTAAGAGGCAATATAGAGGTGGGTTATTGTCGTTGACTATTAATAATACATTTTCCAAAAAAAAAACCCTTTATATTCAATATTTTAATGATTTCAGAGAGGCAGGGAGGAATTGAAGAAAGATACAGAGATACAAAGGAAGACACACAATCCGCCTTCTGTGGCTTTTCATTATGTCTTGTGGCCTTCCAGAATATTTCTGCTAAAGGCTTTTAACATTTGTGTTCCCTTTTTGCAGCTATAGGCATTAATGAGGATATTACCTCTTAGGATCCAGCAGAGACCGGATGTGTTTTACCAGAATTGCAACAGGAAATCAGTCACTTTCTTACATCCCTCTTTTCTTCCAATATCATCAAAACACTTCTCTTCAATGTTTTATTCTCCCAGGCATGTCTAAAAGTAGAGGGGGCCTTTACAGCAATACATTCTTAATCTTTTACAAAAAGATTCTGAGAGTTGGGCTACATTACATTTGATGATGTTACAACTGTGTCTCTTTCCTGGATTAGGATAGAATTAAGATAAAATTGACAAGAACTGATTGACCTTAGTGATGGTCAGCTGCCAAATCTAAAGAGCATTTCATGATTGAAATGATGATGGATACCATCATCTCCTTAGAAAACAAAGTAAATAGTCCTGAAGAATAGTGGAGCCTAATACAGAGGGCATGGGGAGGCTATCCCAGCTATAAACCTGCCTGAGAAAGATGGGGTTCCAACTCTCCTTTCAGGTCTCAGAAGCCTTCCTTGGGCTCCTCCTTTGACCCTGGTCATGCTGAAACATGACTCTGCATGATATCATATGTATATAGATGGTCTCTGCATATTCGGAATGAGAAAGTACCTTAAAGAAAAGATGGTGTGTGCTCTAAGGGCATTTCAGAAGAGTTGGGAATAGCTTATTTTCATGGTGAAAATTTAGCACAGGAAGGAGCCAGTTAATAGAACAAACTGTCATTCACGATCACATGTTTTGGAATAGCAACACAGTTTTAAGTCTTTCCTAACACAAGTAACAAAGGAAAGTGGTTCTAACATACTAATTAGAGACCTGAAGAATTGACAGGAAAAGCTCAAGGATCTGATGTATGGATGTTATTAATTAATTGGCACCAGTAGTGCCTTTCTTGAGTGATGGGAAACTATTTTAGTTGGATAGGCCTTAAACAGATCAAAGGAACTTGTTTATAACATTTGTCAGTGCTGCTGAGGAAGTCAAAGAATTGTTCACTGATAGCTCTCATTTTCATACACACACACGCAAAATTTTCAAATGCTTCTTGATTTCATTAGCTTGTTAAAATTGTTGTGTCTTCCAGGATGACTGTTCTCCCACAAGTAAGCTTCAGCGCTTGCTGGCGGAATCTCGAGAGATGGTTACTAATCTGGAACTTAGCACTCTGCTCCCTGTTAGCCCTAGCAATCCCAACCACAGTGTATGTTCATTTTTCTTTCAGCTAAGTTTATACTGTCTGAATACTCTACTAAGTATAGAGGTGCAGACTGATCTCTGGGGAGGCACGAAAAGCTTCTCTGATGTGCCTGTAGAGTGCGGGGAGTGGTGCATGGGCTAAAAGATGCCCCTGCTTCCAAACTGTTTCTAGAGTGTGATATATAATGGGACAGATGGTGGGGGGAAACTTAGTAATATAAGAGTTATTTCACAAAATGACCCCTTACTTAGCCCTCTTGAGGCAGTGCATTCTACCTTTGGATAAATCACTTAGTAGAAAGTTTCTTCTTACATTGAGCCTAGGTCTGTCTCTTCTCAACTTCCACATACTGCTTATGGTTCTACCCTCTGGAACCAAGCAGAATAAGGCTCATCCTTCTTCCCCATGACAACCCATCAAATACTTGAAAGGCAACTACTTTGGATCCCATGGGTTGTTCCTCTCCAGACTGATCATCACCAATTCTTTCAAACAGTTCTTATATGGTATCATCTCTAATACCCTTGCAATCCTTATCAGTGTTCTCACCCCACAGTAGACACTGTCATACAGATGTGGTAGACTAGGACAGAGGTGAACAGGACCTGTGTCATCTCTTTTCAACATGCCTCTCTTCGCTTTTCTTTTGGCTAATAAGTCATGCCTTTGACTCCTACTGAAATAAATGGAAAATCACTAACCTTCCTTCCCCAGATCCTTTTTTTACGGGAATGCCTTGCCATAGTATACTGTGCTGTTTATTTTTTGGATCTCTGTGTAGAACTTTACATTTATCTATTTTAAATTCCAAGCTTACTTGATTTAGCCCATAATTCTTTCCTATTGGGATGTTTTTGGATCCTGATTTTATCATTCATGGACTCACAGAGTCTCAGTGTTGGAAGGGACCTCAGTGATCTAGGCCAGATCTATACATGATTTGTTACAGTATGCCTAATTAACCATCCAGCCAACCTTTGCTTGAAGACTTCTACTGAGGGGGAAACACAGCACGTCCCAAAGAAGCTCATTCCTCCATACCTCCAACTATTAATGAAGTATTTCATTATATCAAGCCTAAATTTGACTCCTTGCCATTTTCAGCCATTGCTTCTAGTTGAACAGCTTTTAAAATTTGATAGAGGTGTCTTCTGTGCCTTCACTCAAGGTATTCATTAAAAAAAATGTAAACCACACAGATCCCTGGGGCATTCTACTTAGAGACCCCCCTCCAAGCTGACACCAAACCATTAATGGTTTCCTCTGTAGAGGAAATGGTTTTCTCTGCATTTAGTTCTAAATCTACATAATTGTGCTACTACCTAGCGCACATCTGTTCAGCTTGTCCAGAAAAACAAGAGGTTTTGTCAGGGGCTTTGCTCTGATTGGATATGCTCTGTCTAAAGCATTAACCTCATCTACTAGTTGAGTTACCTTTTCTTGAATGGAAATGAGGTTAGCCAGGCATAACTTATTGATGTCACTGTGCTGACTCTTAGTGGTCATTTCTTTCCTTTCTAAATGCCCACAAGGGATTCCATTGATTCTCAAATTTCCCTGTGAATTGAGATCAGCCTATAATTTGGAGACTTCCCCCCCCCCTTTCCTTTTTTGGATATCAGAGCTGTGCTTTCTTTTTCACAATCTTCTGATACTTCTCCCCAGTTCTACCCATGATTTCATGTCATTGTTCAGCAGTCACTTTCACTAACCCTGGGCTGGCAACCTGAACTCACTAAGGGCAGGGAGGCACTCTGTTATCATCTCCTTGTCTTCTCTCCCAGTTGGAAGATCATTGTTCCTGGCAGAAGAATGGGGCAGTCCTGCTTTCTGTGTCTTATCCATTATCTAATGATTTATTCTCCATGGCAATCCTGGCTCTTCTTACTCTTCTTCTTACCTCCATCATGGCTTTTAAAAAGATTTAAGTGAATCTGTGATCTCACGGGTTTGAAAATTTCCTCCACCAGAGCCAATGACAAGCTATCCATGACTGTCCATCCCGAGGGACTCTTGTCCGTGTTCTCCCCAAAGTTCACCAGAGTGAACTGATACAAAACAGAACAAACACATCCTCTTTGCCATTGACGTGTGTGTGTGTGTGTGTGTGTGTGTGTGTGTGTGCTGATTTGCATCCTTTCTTCTTGGCACATCGAACATATCAGTGGAAAAAGCATCCATTGCTTTGCAAACTCCATCACATTAACTGAGTGGTGTCTAAATCAGAGGGATGTGTCTGGTCCTGCTTTTGCCACTAGCAATTTGAGTGATCTTGGACAAGTCACCGAACTGATTTTTAATCTCCTTTTCCTCATCTGTAAAATGGGGGATTGGGTTAGATAATCCCTTTCAGTTTTTAAATTATATTCTAAATCTTTGGGTTTGGGTTGGTTTTGGTTTTGCCAACCATAAACAACTTTAATATCTCCAAATTCATATTGAAGATCATTCTTTTTCCCTTTTCATGTACTTTTCTCAGTACTTGGACTCTCAGTACTTGGCATCTCTCTGGCTATCTTTGCCTAGTAATGATTATAGTTTATTATAATGTTCTTGTGTAAGTAGGAGTATTACCAGTGAAAGGGGCCAGGAGCACAGTGGGGTTCTGGCTTTGAACTCAGAAGATGAGGGCTCAGCCCCAGAACATCCCACTATTTGCTCCTGGGGTGGTTTTAAGCTAGTCACTTAACCCTACTAGTCATCAGTTCATCTGTAAAATGAGAAAGTTGGGCACCATGATCAGTCAGATTGTTGGTAGTTGAAAAACCCCACCATGTTGTGACTGGAATGGCTAGTCTTGGCTGGGGGGAGGTCTTCCCTGGCATCTTTGGGACAGTCAGAGGTCTGGCCATCAAGCAAACAACAGTTCAAGAACTAGAAAAGAACTAGCAGATTGGGCTTGCACTGTCATGGTCCATGGGCTTAAGCCTTGTTTCCTCTAAAAGACTGAAAGCTCTTGGGAGAAAGGAACTATATGAGGCAGTTGGGTGAAAAGACCTCTGGGACCTGCCCCACCCCTGCTGCATGTTCCTACATCAGCCTTTTTTTATGTGTCTTACAGCTCCCTCAATACAGTGCCAAGCTTACAGTAGGCACACAATGAAGAGTGGTTGAATTGAACTGTGCGCCATCTTGTTTTTAGCATGATGGATGTGTGGTCTGTTTGATTAGTGACAGGGTCTTCATTCAAGGTCTTTCAGAATAGTATGGGTTAAATCTGGCAAAGAGCAGATTATTTCTATATAGTTCAATTATAATGTTGAGTCAAAAGAGCTGGGTCCTCTAGCTGGTGACAGCTGCAGAGTGGCATGAAAACCTTCCCTCCCCCTCAAAAAAACAAACAACTTAAAACTCAAGGAATGTTATTCCTCAGAGTGAATTGTGATGAACTAATTCATTAACTCCTTAAGATTAGCTGTCTTTTAAAAGAGCATTAGGGGCAGCTGGGTAGCTCAATGGAGTGCTCACTGGGCCTGGAGTCAGGAAGACTCATCTTCCTGAGTTCCAACGTGACCTCAGACACTTACTACCTGTGTAATCCTGGGAAAGTCACTCTTTCCCATCTGTCTCAGTTTCCTCATCTATAAAATGGGGATAATAATTACACCTACTTCTTTTGAGTTGTGGTGAGGATCAAATGAGATAATATTTGTAAAGTACTTAAGACAGTGCCTAGCACGTTGTTCTTCAGTCGTGTCTGACTCTTCCTGAGCCCATTTGGGGTTTTCCTTGGCAGAGATACTGGGGTGGTTTGCCACTTCCCTCTCCAACTCATATTACTGATGAGGAAACTGAGGCAGACAAGAGTAAGTGCCTAGCACATAGCAGGCACTTAAACACTTATTTCATTCCTTCCCTCCTACTACTAAGTGAGACATAATCTGAATAAAGAAAACACTTCAGTGTGTTTGTTGTCAGCTATGTTTGTATTTAGTGGTAGAGTCACAGAATCAGAATTTTATAGTTGAAAGGGGGGGGGTCAGAAGACTTGTCCATATTCCACCTAAAAAGGAATCCTTTCTGTAACTCAGAACAAGGGGTCATTCAGCTACTGCTTAGGCCCTTCCAGGAAGGCTAACCTGCCTGGACTGGCAGCCTGTTCCATTTGTGCATGGCTCTAATGCTTAGAAAATTTTTCATTACTTTAGACCTAAATTTATTTCTTTGTAATTTCTACCCACTGCCCCTGTTTCTGCTCTCTGGGACTTGATCCCTCTTCCAGATCCCTCTTTCAGATACCTGAATACGATTCTCATTGTCCTCCTTGAGTCTTCTCTTCTTTAGGCTAAATGTTTCCAGGTCCTTCAAATCATCTTCCTATGGTACAGTCCCAGGGCCCTTCACCAGCCTACCTTTCCTTCCTCTGTACACTACTTTATCAGTGTCCTTCCTGCCTGGTAATGCCCAGAATGGGCATACTGCTCACGGTGTAGTATGACTAAGGCAAAGTGCTAAGGGACTATCTCCACCTTCTTTCTGAAGGGAAGGCTTCTCAGTGCAGCCCAAGATCACGCTCGGGTTTTTTTGGCAACCATGTTTAGCTTCCAAGCCACAAAAACCCCTCTATCTTTTTCAGACAAACTTCTGTCTAACCAGGCCTCCCTATCCTATACCCATCAAGGCCAATTCCTGAATCCATGTGTAAGACTCATATTTATCTCGATTCAATTTCATTTTATTAGATTTAGCACAGCGCTGTAGCTTGTTGAGATCTTGTCTGCCTTGATTCTGCTATCCACCATGCTAGCTGTTCTTCCCAATGTTGGCCATCTGCCCAACATTCTATGAACATGCCAGCCATACCTTTAGTCAGATGATTGATAACAGTATTAGACAGCCCAGAACCAAGCATTGAGACCTCAGGGTCTCCACTGGTGAGCTCCAAGCAATGGGTCTTGAACCATTAATTGCTACACTATCTACTGCACCCACCCCCCTGTTTAGAATTCTTCTGATTGTATTATCATCTAGTCTACGCTTAAGCTTTATTTCACAAGAATGGTAGGAGATGCTCTACCAGTCAGTTAACTCAAGTATAGGTAAGTTGTATCTAAAACATTAATTACCCTGATCTACTAGTCTAATCTAGTGACCCTGTCAAAGAAGGAACTCAGATTACTCTGGCATGATCCGTTCTTGAGGAAGCCAGTTCATCATCATAAGCATTACTTTGGATCCAGATGTTCATTCACGAGCTCTTTAGTGGTCGGTTCTAGAATTGTCTTAGGAATCAAAGGCCAGCTCACTGGCCTATAGTTTACAGATTCTGCCCTTTCCCCTTTTGAAAATCTGGAAATGTTCTGTTCTCCAGTCCTGTGGTACCTGCCAGGTGCTCTTCCCTTCTTCAGGTATCACTGACAGAGGCTCAGCCATCACATCACCCAGACTGATTGATCACCAGCTTTAGGACTCTGGCCGCTTTTTAGCTCTGGGCTATACTGTCATTTTTTTTCTCCTTCCACTTCCATTTTCTGTACATCTCATCTTAAAGTGACTTTGGTGAATTCCCTTTGCATCCACTTCAGTGTCTTTAGACAGCTCCTGTTCCCCCTCCCCCACCTTTTTGGGATTGTTTCTATCTATATCTTCAGAATTTGATTCTTGGGAGTTCCCCATTTGTCCTATATCTAAAGGATATAGTTCATGCACTTCATTCCTACCCTTTTTCTGAACCCTACTGGGTTCTGATTCTAGTGGGTGCAGTCTAGGGTATGTGTCAGGCTATGCCCACCTTTCCTCTCCTTCCTCACCGCAGACTCTAGTCTCTTCCTCCAGATGTCCCCATCATTCATGTCCTAGAAGCCAGTCCCTTCTTGTTAGTGAGAATCAGATCCGTGGTAGAATTTTTCCTCATTGGTACCTTCACTAAGGCAATTGCCTGCTTTTCTTTTCAGTAGGACTCTTTGAGTTCAAGTATGATCTCCCTCTGGTGCCCAGCACCAAATCTGGCAGATAATAGGTGTTTAATAATAAATGCTTGTTGATTGATAAATGCTTTCCTGTGTTGGTCCTGAATACTGACTGAAGGGTTCTTTTGTAGACAGACCTCTCTGATCTGACAGCTCACAAAATACCATTGCCGGTAATTGAAGAAAACAACTCCTGAGTCCAGTTTTCTGGGCGATCATGGGTAAGTCACCTCTGCTTATCTTGTGACATTTCCTAAGCAGCTTCAGAGCACTGATAATGAAAGGTCAAAGCCAGACTTTGTTTGTGCCCCTTCTTTTTCATATCACTTCTACCTGCCAGCAGGCCCTTTCCACATTTCAGGGACTAAGTAAGTGTGGCCATGACTTGGATGGAGAGTCCGTGTTATCGTAGAGTGTTAGATAAGAAATGCACCCTAGAGGTTACCTAACCCAGCCTCCTTGTTTTCCAGAGGAGGCCACAAGGACCCAGAGAGTCAGGATAATTTGCTCAAGGTCATAGCCAGGACCAGAACCCAGATCCCCAAGCCAAACCAACACACATCCCTGAACAATGTAGGCACTCGGTATGTCCTAGACATTTTCTAACATGATTGACTATCAGCTTCTTTCAAAATCAGATCTATGAGTGGTTTACAGATAGCCTTTTCAGAACTCCCCTTTTATGGGAAGAGATTTTTCATATTTAGTTATAGGATTAACAAAGCATAGTCTTAAGCTTTGGACCCTTTCCACCAACAGCTGAAGTCTCTGTCATGATTCCTTCCACTAGGGCCATTTATCCTCACTGAATGGTCCTATACAGAGTTTGGAATCCAATTTCTTATGGGCTGTTTGTTCAGAGGTTTTTGAAGTTTCTAAAAGTCAGCACAAGCACTTGAGATATAGCTAACAAATCATTGATTTTTGGTGTCAGCAATTTTTCAATTCTTAAAAATTCCTTATATGATAGTGCAGTTCTGATCTGTATGCATTTAGGAAAGGAGAGAAGAGCCCAGCCCCATTTCCTGGAAGTGGCAGGCAGGAGGTTCCTGCAAAGCCCTCTCTTCGGCAACCAAGGGGATTTGGATGTCTTTCACACACCTCTGTTTGGCATTGCCTGGGTCAGGAGGCAGAGCTACATTTCAGAGACAGTGGGGAATTAGACATCACTATCCTCTTCTCACAGGCCTTGTTAAATATGTGCATCTTCTCTCCTCCTCCCCTCCAGAAGCAGATTTCTTCTCTATTTGGAAGGAAGGAAGCAGACATCCTTGCATAATACTTACTTTGAAAGAAGAGGATTATAATTCTTCATAAGCAATAAACAGCTAATAGCCAAAGGCACCAGAAGACCATTTGTTAACACCTGTATTTTGAATGTTGTCAAGCTAGTAGTTTCCAAATGTCATACCTAGATGCTAGGCCTTATTTGTATATATTTGTGAAACTGAACTTAGTATTATGCTGAAAAAAACATGACTCTTATGTGCAGAGATGCCCTCCCACTAAATGCTGGGAGAAGCTTTGGAAAAGCATGAACATCAAAGTGAGAACCCCAACAATCGGTGATGAATTGTCCAGAATTCTCCACCCTTTTGAGGAATTGTCTGAACTATTTTTTCTTGGCTGTACATGCACTTTCATTTTTTACTGGTCTGTTACCAGGGTCAGTTTATAAATGCCTAAGAAATGGAATTCTCTTACTATTTTGCTGTTTTGGCTCTGGACTTTGCTATGTAAATAGACATGAAATAATGTGCAAAGTGTTTTTAACTGGAAAGTAACTTCCTGAGTGACTGAAAATTGATGTCCTTCAGTCCAAAAAAACCGAGCTGAGCAATTCCCCTCCTCTAGTCTAGGGCCCCTTGTACACCAAAAGCTCACTAGAAGATCAAGTGTTATGTATGGTATTTTAATTTTTTCACCTCCAAGGAATGAGAACAGTAACGTATTTAACTTGTAAAGTAATTTTATTTTTTAAAAATATGCTATGTATATCTGTCTCTTCTAAGAGAAGCAACAGCTGCATTCAATGAAAATATTTTTAACAATAAAGAGAATGACCTTTCTGTAGTCTTTTCTTGGTCATAGTACTGGAGTGGAATCAGGGTGGCTGGTGGGGAGACAAGGGAGGCGAGAAGAAAGTGTCGTCCCGAGGCCCTCCCACTCCCTTTCCAAACTAGGAACAGCCCATCCAATACATTCCATTACTAAGAAAAGGCCTGGCTAGGCAACTTTGCTTAGGAATGTGGGGATTTATTTTTTAATGCCTTACCAGCATAGTAGAGACAGTTTTCCATTGTGCTCACCTAAGTGCGTCTTTGTTAAAAAAGGTTTCCATGTTGTGTCAGTTGATTTTCATGAGTCTAGAGAACCCACCCCTTTTGACCCATCTAATTAGGGTACTGAAAGTAGAAATGGGGTGGGGTTTGCTTATGTTCTCTATAAATGCATACTTTATATTTGGGCAGAGTGAAACTGAAAAGTTTGATTCTGAGTGAAAAGGCTGCCAAGTTAGGAAACCTGACATGTCCTGGGGAAGGCTGGATTCCAACAGAAGTTCTCCTTCCTGGCCTGCCTAATGATGAGTGAACACTGCTGATTTTGCTGGGTTAAAAACTCTTGGGGAACCAGGTTTTAATAGCACTAGTCTTTGTGGGTCTGGGAGATTGGAGACTGAAGTTCTTTCCTAGATTATATGATTACAGATTCTAGACTTCTTAGCATTGCATATGTACTCCTGTGCAGTTCAAATAGGAGAAATTTTAGGTTTCTTATGTTATCTACAAGCAATTTGGGGACACTAGCTGAAGTTCTTTTCATGGTGGCCTTTTTGCAAGCTCTCAGCCTGGCCCCTCCAGCATGAGATGACTAAATGTCCTGTTTGATAATGTTCCAAAGATCCCTTTCCCACCTCCTTTCCTACCACCCCCTTTCCCCACCACCTCTCCAGGATCAGCCTGTGAGTAACCTCTTTATTTCTGGCTTCTTGTCTAGGGGGCCATTCCTCCTCAGAGGCTGGTATCCTCACATTACTTTAGAAATGGTCTCCAAGTTTTGTTTTAAAGCCATATTTTAACATTCATTCCCATGACTGACATCCTTCGGCTGTGAGAGAGGGCGACCCGTTTATTTGCTCAGTTGTCTGTCAGCCAGGAATCATCTCAGCTGCTGAATGAGACTCTCTTATTAGGGTAATTTTAGAGTTTATGGAAAGACTTGTTTTTTGTTTGGTTTTTTGAAAGACTATTTAAAAGGTAGGGGGGAGGGAACAAAGTCTAGGATACATAAGAGCTAAAAATAGTTTTTTGCCTCCAGATCATGAACACTAATGCCTAGGGCCGGAAAGGTCTGGGCGGCAGACAGCAAAGGAACAAGTGAGGTAGACCCTCACCTGTTGGAGTCTGAGGCCCACCAGCTACCGGGGCTCAGCTCTCCAGGATTCCTCTCCTTGCCCACCCCTCCTTCTCCCTCCACCTAAAGTATTTGCCTCTGAATTTCCATTCCTGAGTCAGGATCTTGCATGAAGCCATTTTGTGGCCCTGCTGCCATGTGCTTGGTGAGTTTTGTAGAACCCATTAGGAGCAGGTTCATTACTCTAGGCCTTATGCAGAATCATCATGATGGGTGGAGAGCAGAGTATGGGCGTATCAGGAGACTGGGCACATCAAGGCAGTGACTGCACAGGGAAGGTTGAAAGTGTCTGGCCGCTCCGAGTGCTTAGATCCATCTCGGAGGTGCTCATGCTTTCCAGGCCCTTGGGTGAGTGAACTCTCAGGAGGGTATATGTCCTGCACAAGCTAATGCACCAGCCAGACCAATTATTTTATTGCATCTCAACAAATGTTGATGTATAAGACATCATACTGGGAAGCAGGAATTAAAAAAGAATACACGGTCCCTTTCTACTGAGGAGTGGGGTGGGGAGTTAAGATAGTCACATAAGCACGACAAATATAGAAGCCATCTTGTCATTTTGCAGATTAGTAAACTGAGGCCCAAGGAGGTTAAGTACAGGTAATAAGAGGAAGAGCCAGGAAGAGCCAAGCCCTCTGACTTGAAATCCAGTGACCCTACTGTGGTGCCATGGGCATGGCTGCATTTCTTGCCTGGCACAGGGGAGAGGTAAACTTTAGTACCTTACAACAAACACCTATTAAGCAACTACTGTATACAGGGCACTGTGCTTGGCAGTGGGGCATTGGGTCAGGTGATGAAAAAAATTTAAAGATGACCAAGCCCCTGCCCTCAGGGAGCTCACCACCTAGCTGAGACATACTGAGTAATATTACATAAAACCATTAGATAATTACAAAATAAATGGCCGAGGAGGAAGTGACATTTGAGTTGACCTCTCAAGGGTGGAGAGGAGAGGAGGGAGAGCCAGGAAAGGAACATAGTCATAACCAGTAGAGCTGCCCAGAATACAATGGACCCTCCTTGGGAGGGGTGGGCTCCCCATCCCTAGAGGTCTTCAAGCAGAGCTGGAGGACCCTTGTCAGAAGTATGGAGGAGCATGCTCAACCAGGTGCAGGCTGGACAGGTGCCCTCTGAAAATCTGTGGTTCCATGACCAGGACCATGCATGAGAGAAGTTGTTCTTGCCAATGGCAAAAAGTTGGAACTGGGGAGGGAGCAGAAATGTGAAAGCAGGAAGGCCTTTCTGTTGCTGTTCAGTTGTACCTCTGTGACCCCATTTGGGGTTTTCTGGGCAGAGGTTTGCCATTTCCTTCTCCAGGTCATTTTATAAATTAGGAAACTGAGGCAAACAGGCACCTTGCCCAGGAAGGATCCCGGGATGGATTTGAACTCAGACCTTCCAGATTCCAGATGTGGAACTCTATTTCTTGTGCTATCTGGCTGCCCACCTAGGAGGATATTCCTGTTAATTAACGCCATGGTAATGACTGAATGTTCTAGCTTCCTAAGGGCCTGGACCTTGATTTTGTTAGGAACTCACAGGTGAGGCATGCCTGCCTCCTCCTTCTCTGAAATCTCTAGCCTTAGACAGTTGCCTAAAGCAGACTTGCCCAAGATCACAAATGTTAGAAGCCTGACCCAAACCCGGGTCTCTCTGGCTTCAAAGTCAGCTTTTCTACCAGCTCTCCTGTGTTGACTCTGGACTGGGCTCAAATCGATGGGGGGATGTAGGAGGGGTCAGATCACAAAGAAGTTGGGGAGGTGAGATTGCCAGGACCTCGTAGCTGATTGGACATGATGGGAGATGGACGAAAGCAGGCCCCCGGATTTGGAATATGGGGAATGGCAAACCAGTCCGGTATCTTTGCCAAGAAACCCCATGGACGTTATGGTCTGGAGCACTGAACAATAGTGCTGAAGACGGGCTCTTTTGTGGGGTGAGGATGGAATGGGGAAAAGAGTGGGGGCAGGTGGCTAGAAGGATTAAGGAAAGCCCTTGTTTTTAAGCATTGGGGAGATGCGAGGTCCTTTGTAACCTGATGACCGGCGGGCAGTGGAAGAGGCAGGAGAAGTGGGCTGCGGGAGGGAGCGGGGAGCCGGCTGGAGGGGGCGGGTACAGGAGGGAGCCCAGGTAGGGACTGAAGTTCTGTGACCTTTGAGAAGGAGGAGAAGAGCTGAGGGCCTCGGTCTCCGGGAAGGAGGAAGCTAGGTGATCGGCTCTAGAGAGACCCAAGGAGCAGGGAGATGGGAGCGGGGCTGGCTGAGCTCCAAGGGTCCAGGGAGCCCTCAGAGGGTGACCGGTGGGGGGCGGGGAAGGATGGAAAGTGTAAGGAGGGGTGGGAGCTGATGGATGGAGCTCCGGCCGGAGGCGGGAGGGGGAGGAGCCCACGGTCAGGTGTAGGGCCGCCCAGCCCTTCCTCGTTGAACCCGGAGTGAGGAGGAGTGGCGGCGATGATGCTGGGGGGCGGGGCGGGGCCGCGGGGGCGGGGCCTGGGGAGGCGTGGCCGTGCGGGTGACGCGCTCGCTCAGTCGCGCTGGGCTCCGGGGCCGGAGCAGACGGGCCGTTCCGGGTCGGGAGGCGCTCGACGAGCTCGCGGGCGGGGAGGATGAACACGATCAAGAACGTGCCGGCGCGGGTACTGAGCCGCAGGCCGGGCCACAGCCTGGAGGCGGAGCGGGAGCAGTTCGACAAGACGCAGGCAAGGGCAGGGGCTGGAGCGCGGGGGCCGCGGGGGGCGCCGAGCAGCCCCGGCAGCCCGGGCAGCCCCGGGTGCAGCGCGCGGCGCACCCGCAGCGGGGCCGGGGCCGGGGTCCCTCCGCACCCGCGTCCCGGGGGCCGCCCAGGCTGGCCTCCTGGGCTCCGGCGCCGCACGGGACTTCGGAGGTCGGCTAGGCCGGCGTGCTCCTTTTACAGGGCTGGAAACTGAGGCCCAGCGCGGGGAGGGGGCTGGTCCGAGGGGCTGGGCGCCGGGGAGCGAGCGCCGGAGCCAGCCCTGCAAAGCTGGGTTCCGGAGCCCGGCTCGGCGCGTGCTGCCGCGTCCATGTGACGGGATGTCATTTGTCTGGGGTGTGTGTGTGTGTGTGTGTGTGTGTGTGTGTGTGTACACGTGTGTGAGACCCCCGTCTGTGTTTCCTTCCATGAGTGTAGAGAGGGCAGCCTGGGCATCTGCCCGCGTCCGAGCCGGCGGCCAGAGCTCCGGCGGGCAGGGCTGGCCATGTGTGCACGGGCAGACCCGTGTGGACGTCTGCGCGGTTGTGCCCGGGAAGGGGTCGCCCAGCCGGATGAGCCATGCCTTCCCATGCAGACGGACCGCAGTCCGTGTTCCCGTGTGAACACCTAGCACTGTGGAGGCATTTCGGGGTGTTTGTTCAGGGTATCTCTGGGTATCTGTGAGACAGTCTGGGGTGGGGGCAAGGGCACAGCCGGTGGGGGGGGCACACTTGCCTGCCAGTGACGGCTGCCTAGATGTACTTGCCCCTTTCCAAGAGTCTTGGGACTGAAGAAGGTGCCCGGCAGGTTTGGGGGTGGATAGGGCGGGTCTCTGGGCCCTTCCCCTTCTTCCTAGCCCAAAGCTATTCCAGAAAAAAAAAAAAAAAGAATGTCCCAAGAAGGTTTTCTTGGCTTAAGTAAACACGGAAGCCCAGTTGGGGCTCTGCCACCTCATGTCAGCTGACAGAGGCCCTGGCAGCCAGGGGGAGCCAGGTGAAGGCCCTCCTGCTCAGCCCCCTCCCAAGGAGAGCCAGGCCAGGTGCAGCGTCCACAGGGATGCCGGCCTTCTGGGCCACAGGTTCAGCTGTTCTGTGATTGGAGCTGACATTTACCTAGCTCTAAAATTTACAAAGGGTTTTGCATATGTGATTTCTTTTGAGCCCTTCAGACAGTGTGGCTTCCTCCCCAAGATGTACCTGGGAAGGGCAGTTGGGCTGTCCAGAGCATCCAGGATGGTTTGATTTGGCTGACAGTCCTCTGCCTCCTCAGCTCCCTGGAAGAGAGATGTCTAGGCTAGTCTCTTCATTTCACAGCAAAGGAAACTGAGGCACAGCAGGGTTATAAGGGATTTAGATTAGAGGCAGAGCTGGTTAGAGACCTCGGCAGCCCTCAATTCAAGCCCTTTATCTTTCAAGTGAAGAGATAGAGGCCCAGAAAAGTGAAGGGGCTTGCCCAGACCCCAGCAGTGGGGTGGAGGCCAGCTCCTTTGACAGTGATAGGACAGGTTGTGTTGTGGAAGGGGGTGTTACGACTGTCCCCGTGGGCCCAAGGGCAGTACTGGGAGCAGTGGAAGTTACTAGTTTAAATTCCATGTCAGGAAAACTTCCTAACAATGAGAACTGTCCCAAAGTAGGCCTTTGGGAGGCGGAGCATTTTCTCCTTCATTGGAGGCCTTCCAACTAAGGCTGGATGGCTCCTTATTAAGAATATAACGGAGGAGATTCTCAGGACTCAAAAGGCCTCTCTACACCTGAGATTGTCAACGCCCCATCCTTGGAGGCAGGTGGGACAGGGAAGGATGATTACACGCATTTTACAGACGGGGAAGCTGAGGCTCAGAAGAGGACTTGCTTGTAGGATGCATGAGGGCAGTTTGGAGCCTAGGCCTAGGTGACTTCGCTATCCATGGCACCACCCTGCCTTTCACATTTTCTCTGTTGCATCCTTTATAGTGTTGGGGGGCTGGCCATCTCAGTCTTTCATATATAGAAAGAGAAGTTGGAGCCTCTTTTCAAGGTTGGATCACTAGGAATGTCTCGGATCTCTCTCTCCATCTTCCCCTCCCATTCCCAAGTCTTTGATTCTCATGGTAGGACCATATTTCCTTAGCGGAAACTCCTAGTTTCCTTTCCTCTGCACTGTAGTTTACAAGAGAGGCATATTATCTCGTCAATGCCAAGGTGAAAAGTTTGATGTATGTGGTCAGACTTGTTTGCCTGAGCCCTGGCCCAAATACAAACATGTGCACACCCTCTTATTAAATACCTGCTCCTTACAAACACTTCCGGCCCCATCCAGGCTCCCCCTGCTCCTTACTTGGCTCCTGAGCTCAGCAGGCCTGGAGAGTTCTGAAGCCTGTGTTTATTTAAACAATTAAATGAGGTTTACTGAGAATCTTATCCTGAATACTAGGACCAATCAAGCACCAAGCATTTATAAAGCACCTGCTGTATGCCAAGCATCATACTAAGTCCTATGGATACAGAATCATTCAATTAACTGGCCTTTGTTAAGGGCCTACTGTGTGCCAGTCAGCACCCTTGTGTGTGCCTTCTCCTCTAAGGGGGGCTCTTTGAGGGCAGGAATTATTCCCAGGACTTAACACAGTGTTTTGTTATAATAAAAGCTTAATAATTCTATTCATTCAACTTGCTAGGCCCTTGAGAGGGACCAGGCCGGGACTTGTGATTTCACTGAGTTAGGGTCTCCTGGGTGAGACAATTCCCTCTCCTAATGCAGGTTAGAGCCTAGAGCCCAGGTCCAGCTGGGATGAGTCAGGGGCAGGATTTGAACTCAGGTCTTCTTGGCTTTGGGCCCCAGCAGTGGGCTGGGCACTGAAGATAGAGACAAAAATGAACCCATCTCTGTCCTTGAGGAGATGGCATGTATATGCAGGTGATGGTGTGGGAGAGAAGGTACCAGGATGGTGGGGCCAGAGCTGGAAGGGCCCTCATATATCCTCTAGCCCCTTCAGTTTACAGAGGAGGAAACTGAGGCCCAGAGAGAGAAAGGGGCTTGCTCTAGCACCTACCAAAGCCAGAATTAGAGCTGAGGCCTCTGGTCCTCCAACCTGGCATCAGTGCCTACACTGTTGTGCTGTTCTCCTTTGTCTGATGTCGTGGCTGGTGCCCCTCCAGGCCTTGGATGCCCTGTTCTCTTGGAGGCTCAGCACCAGTGAAGGCTTTTCTGACCTTGGCCTCTTCAGCCACCCCTCGGCCGCCCCCTGAAAAAATGACTTTCTTTTTACCTTGCACGTATTCTAATCATGTGTGACATAGAACGAGGTGACCCTTGAGGTTCCTCCCTCTCCGAATCATTCATCTTCTGAGCCCTTTATTTCCCTAGATTTGGAAAGGGACCTCCAGAGCCACCTGGAGGGCTGACCTTTACATTTTACAGATGAGAGGGTAAGTGAAGTCAGCCAGGTGGGGCTTCAGAGCTAGGTGCTCTAGCTCTAGAAGGGAGGGGAAGGGAAGAAGCCGTCCTTAAGTACGTACTGTGTGAAAGACGCCCCTTTACTAAGATCATCTCCTTCTGCGGCCTGCCCTTTCTGCTTCTGGCCCTCTTGAAATCCCCAAAGCAGAAGGGGAATTACTAAAGGTCAGCCGGATTTTCCACTTCTGTATCTCTGTTGTCTAGGCCAGTGCCTGGCAGTAGTAAGTATTTAATAAATATTGAACTGAACTGAGTTGAGTTTGTGTTTACCCAACTGAGTCAGCTAAGAGCTAAAGTCACCCACCCATTGAAGCTACTGACCCTTCTCATCAGGACTAGAGTCAGGAAGACCTGCCTTGGACACTTCCTAGCTCTGTGACTCTGGGCGAGTCACTTCACCCTGTTTGCCTCAGTTTCCTCATCTGTCAAATGAGCTAGAGAAGGAAATGGCAAAGCACTCCAGTATCTCTGCCAAGAAAACCCCAAACAGGGTCACAAAGAGTCAGACGGGACTGAACAATGTCCCATTTAATTGAGATTGAAATACCCCTGTGTCACAGGTACCTGTGGCAAGTCACTTTCCCTTCGTCCATGTTTGCAGAAAGCCAGTCCTCTGACTTCTTGGTCCATTTTAGAATCGAGTCCCCACAGGCGGCCTGAACCCCCGTTTTCACTCTGAAATGAGAAAAATGCAGTGGGGCCGCCCCCTCCCCCGAGTGATGAACAGTAACACCTTAGTGGTAAAGCTTGGGCTGTTACAGGCCCCCACCCAGTGAGTACTGAGAATCCTCTGCCCAGAAATGGCCCTGCAAATTATTAATTTATCACCGTGATTACCGTCACTGCCTTACAGTGTCCTGCATGTTCCTGGCCCTGACGTCCAATTCATAAAAACTGTATGTGGGTTTTTAATTCTAGCTCTTTTAGAGGTACCAGAGTGGGTAAGCTTACAGGGCCTGATGTGCACTAGGCACAGACAGAAATGTTTATTGTTTGGACAGGCTGTCAATTAGGGGTGTTCCATAGGACTCACCATCTCTGGGAGGAGCAGTGTGGCCCAGTGGATAGAACCCTGGACCTGGAGTCAGGATTGTGTCAAATCCTACTTTTGACTTTTTTTTTTAGATTGGGTCTTTCTGTCTTGCCTAGACTGGAAGTTCAGCAGCCACTCATGAGCTGATTCATATATTAATTGGCCCAAAAGCTTTAGCCGCTTTATTTTTCTTTTAGTTTTTTTTGGAGGGCAGTTGGGGTTAAGTGACTTGCCCAAGGTCACACAGCTAGTTTTTGTGTTAAGTGTCTGAGGCCAGATTTGAACTCAGGTCCTCCTGACTCCAGGGCTGGTGCTGTATTCACTGTGCCACCTAGCCACGCCCCCCCCCAACTTTATTTTTCTGACTTGAGTTGCTTTATCCCTTGGTCCTCTGCTCCGGAGGTCGCCATATTGGTTCAGGACACCTGGTTGACTTTAGCCCCACAGTAGCCAAGAATTCCCAAACCCAAGGGATCCTCCAGCCTCCCCTCATAGAGATCAGAGGGATGCACCACCATATGTCTGGCCTTATTTTTTTCAAAAATGTTTAATTGATAGCACCTTCCTTTCCAAATAGATCCTTTCCCCCTCCCTGCCCCCATGAGCCATGCCTAGTAATAAAGATAATAACGAAGTGGGAGAAAAAGGCAGTTCAGTGAAACCTTTGCCTCCTCCCACCTCTGCAAAGAATTAACCAGTCAATCAAACATTAGTTAAATGATTATTTTGGTGTGTCTGGGACTGTTCTAGGTGCTGGGGATACAAGAAAAAACCCCCCAAACAGTTCTGCCCTCAAGGAGGGCAACATGCATATATCCATATCTATATCCATACACATATACATATATACAGAGCGAATAAACAGCTCTGACACCCTTAAGTTGGGTTGATGCCATGGACAAGTCACTTTCCCTCTGGGCCTCAGTTTCCCCATCTGTAAAACAGAGGAGGTACAGCTCACAAAGGGATGGTTAGGAGAGTCAAACTAAGGGGAAAATAGCCTTGCATTTACAGGCTCTCTGTGTCAAATGCTTTGCCAGTATTTAAACGCCTACTGAATGCCAGTTGTTACTGAGCAGGCGGGTCAAAGGTGAATCTGGCATTGGATTCTGGACCCAGGTGTTCTCCAGGGCTCTTGGCAGGTAATAACGAAGGGGCTTGGTGGAGGTAGCATCCCCTGGGGTACCTCTGGGCCCCACCTGGTGTTTTTGTGAGGCCCCAGTGAGATCCTGCTCTGAAAGGTCTCCACCGACCCCAGTACCCTGGAGAGATAGATGTGAGCTCTCCACTCAGTTCTGGTGCCCTCAGGTGATTTCAATAAGCCCATCTTCAGCACAGGCAGCAGCCCACCTGGAACCTATCAGTCCATAGGCATTGATAAAACACCTACTGTGTGCTAGGCACCCAGAGGACATACAAAAATAAAAGTGACTAATATATATATAAATTTGGGGGGAGGGATCAGGAAAGACCTCAGGTAGAGGAAAAGGAGATTGGGCCAAGCTTTGAAGGCAATTAGGGAATCTAACTTAGTAGGTCAACAAGCATATTTTTTAAACCCTGACTGTGCTGGGCTCTGTGCCGAGGACTGGGGATACAAAGAAAGGCCAAAAAACATCCAAAACAAAAAAAAAAAAAAAACCACCACCTGACTAAATCTTAGGGTGTTGCTTAAGGCTTGGAGGTAGAAGGACTTGCCCAGGGTCACAAAGCTAGTCAATGGCAGAGGCCAGACTTCCTATACTAGTTGATTTGGTATTTATTTGGATACATGGCTTATCTCCCTTATTAGATTTTCCCATATATATATATATATATAAAATTATTTTTTTTTTAAAGGGATTGGACTCAGTAAATATTTGGAATAAGCGGAGAAAGTCTTTGATTGGCTCCAGGGCTCAGAGAGTTGTCAGAGACAGTTTTCATTCTTTTGTCCTTCAGTAAGATTCATGCAAGTGCCTTTTGAAGACTAATAAATAACAATACCGTGCATAGAAAGTGTAGGGGATACAGAGTCAGGAGCCAATCAGGTATTTATTGGGCACCTCCTAAGAGCTGCGTTCCAGTCCTGCCCCTGAGGCCTGTCGGCTTTGTGGAGCTGGGTCGGGCCCTAACCTCTTGGAGCCCCAGGCAACGCTCGGGTATGACAGGGTACAGATAGTGGAGAATAGGAAATGTCCACCAAGTGTGCCGAGTCCCTCCCTGCCCTCTCCTCACTCAGTCACTCAGCTGCTCGGAAAGCCCCATTGATCAGGCCCTGGGGGATGGGCACTAAAGAGATGATCCTCATTTCACAGATGAGCAAACTGAGGCTGAGGAAGGCTAAGTCACTTGCCCAGGGTCACACAGCTAGGGCTTCAAATAGAACCTGCTTCCAAATCTGGGAGTTTTTCCACCCTGCCATGGATGAAAGGGTTCCACTGCCAAGTTGAGGAGGAGGAATTTAAGGCAGCTTACCTCAGTTCTTAAATGATATCTTAAAGCATCGACATGTCCCTCAAATGGAGTTGGGGTGGGGAGAGGGAGGGAGATCCATGAAATCAGATCTCCCTAGACGGCCAGTCTGGTGACAAGGAGCCGGGGGAGGGGGGGGGTTGGGTTTTGTCCCCCTAGTTGGGCCTCTCTTGGGAACCGGAGGGATGAGACATTTGCTTGCATATCATTTTTCTTCCCGTGCTAAACAAGTTTCCCAGCCCTCTGTCCCACTGGAGAGCTGAGCAAGAGCCCCCCCACACACACACACACAGTGATGTCTTGGCTGGGCATGGAGTCTGTCCTTCATTTTAAACTTTCCACAATGGACGGGTGAGGGCTGTGGGAATGAGGCTTTGTAAGTGGTTAATATTTAATGGGATTGCTCCCAGGAATATCAAATGAACTCTCCTCCAGATTGAATTGCTGGGAAGAAGCTGAATGTATATATACATCATTCAGTAGAATATCTGTTTGTCCATCCATCTGCTTGTCAGCCCATCCCTCCATCTGTCTGTCTGTCTACGTATGTCTCCATTTACCTGTCTTTCTGTCAGCCTTTCCATCCATCCATCCATCTTTCCATCTACCCATCTTTCTGTCCACCCATATGTCTATCCATCTATCCAGACACACACACACACACACACACTCCCCTTATTGACCAGCTGACATGGTGCAGTTTTCCCCTCTCTTACAGAGATGCTGTCTAATTCTTTGTTGTAACCCTCTTTTCTTCCATCCCCTGGCCTGGTGTTTTCAGGTAACCAGCCATCTTGGTTTCCTGAGAACCCAAGGGCTTGGTAAACCCTAAAGTGCTATTTCAAGGGTTATTATTCTTAGACACTCAGCTGCCTGCCAGCCTCCCTTTCTCTCTCCTTTGGGCGCACATTGGGCTGGGAGGAGCGGGGAGTGTTGTGGTGTAGGGTTTCTGGCTAGGGCAGCCTTTTCAATGTACTCATCTCAGCTGCTGATAAGCTGCAGAAATAGGAAGCTTTGGGGTCAGTCCTCAGCTGTGGGGCGGGGTGGGGGGGAGCCCCGGGAAGTCACATTTCTCCCTCTCCATTGGGGCTTATGAAGGTTGCAGTCTGGGTATGGACCAGGGAGCTGACCTCTGTGTGTGTATAAGTGTGCTTATCTGGGTGGGTTTATCTGTGTGTATATAATACTCAGGTGAGTTCCCAGAAACCTGCTGTGTTTTGTCCTTCCCAGTCCCCTTGGTGATAGCACACACTTTAGAAGGCAGAGGGCCTCGCTGGATGCTGGCAGCCCGGGCCTTGTGATGTGCCTGTCTCTCCTGTCACCAAGGAGCTCTGGCTGAGATAGGGCAGGTGATGCCACCCTCTACATAGGGAGGGAGCTTCTCCCCTCCCCAGGGATGGCTTTGGGAGGGCTGCTTTGGGGCTTTGGAAGCTCTAGGCTCAGATCCTTTGGAGCCCAGCTCTGACGAAGGGCCTTTGCTTATCCCAGCCTCAGTTTCCCCATGGGATTCAGTTCAGCAAACCCAGTGTGTATTAATCACTAACTCTGTGCCAGGCCCTATGTGAGGTGCTGGGGATAGAAAGACAGAAACAGTTTCTGTCTTCAAGGAGCATTTATTCTATCAGGGAAGAGTATGTGTGTGCAGATAAGGAGACTGGGGTTGTTAGATCAGAAGTACCATCTGTAAGGCCTGAATGATGCTTTGAAGGAAGTTAGAGGATTTTGAAGGATCTCAATAATTTGAAGGATTCTAGATCATAGTGGTATGGAGGGATGGCATTCCTGGCAGGGGGGACAGCCCAGGCAAAGTCACAGAGGTGGGAGATGTACATGTCATGTCCACGTATATACTGGCAAAGGGCTGCTGCTCAGGGTCAGGATCCAGGGGATGGCCTGTGGAATAGTTATTAGGAAGTGCTATGTGACTTTGCATCAGATCCAGCCAAACTGGGCTGGCAGGTGGTGGGTAGGAGAAGGTGTGTGTGTGTGTGTGTGTGTGTCTGTGTGTGTCTGTGTGTCTGTGTGTGTCTGTGTCTGTATATGTGTGTGTGTCTCTGTGTCTGTATATGTGTGTCTGTGTGTCTGTGTGTGGCAGGGATAGAAGGGGGTGTTGTGCTGAAAACCAAACTTATTGTCACAGCTATTTTTGAACAATCTGATTCTTCTAAGGATCCTTCCTTCAGAAAGGAATTTTAGCAAATTCCCTAGGTTATGGTACGGTGTAGTCGATAAACAAGCATTTATTCAGCTCTTGCTGTATACCAGGAACAGTGTAAGAGAAAGAAGACCACACGTGGAGAGCCTGGGACCTTAGCTTGAGTCCTGGCTCCCTTTCTTGCTAGCTGAGAAAAAGGGTTCAAAGATTAAGAGAAGGATGTGGGCCCTGGGTGTGGACAGATCAGTCTGATGATGAGGAAACTGAGCCCCAGAGAGGGACCCTGCAGCAAAGGATGCTGGCTAATCGGGACCGCCCCCGCCCCCGGTGGTCACAGGTGTGGATGAGGATCTCCTTTCTCATCTATGGGATGAGGGGCTTAGACAGAAGCTCCCCAGCCCCCAGTGATCTTCGGTCATTACAGGGCAGGGAGAGCAGAGCTGTGATTGGGACCCGCCCGGGGCCCCAACTTCACATCCGCCCCTGTCTTTCCCACTTTATTACTCAGATGAAGTATATGGTTGGGAAACTGGGAAGGAGCCCACATCAGTATCACCTGCTCCAGCCAGCCTTTGGAGGAGCTGACCACCTGAGTGCCCTTGAGTGGATTCTTCAGTCTCTCTGTCTCTCCCCTCTCTCCTCTCCCTCTCTCTTCTCTCTCTGTCTCTGTCTCTTTGTCTCTCTGTCTCTCTCTGTGTCTCTCTCTCTCCTCTCTCTTTCTCACTCTCTCTCTCTCTCTCCCTCCCTGTCTCTCCCTCCCTCCCTCCCTCTCTCCTCTCTCTCTCTCTCTCTCTCTCTCCCTTCTCTCTCTCTCTCTCTCTGTCTCTCTCTCTCCCTCCCTTTCTCTCTCTCTCTCTCTCTCTCTCTCTCTCTCTCCCTCTCTCCTCCCTCCCTCCCTCTCTCTCTCTCTCTCTCTCTCTCTCTCTCTCTCCCTCTCTCTCTCTCTCTCTCTCTCCCTCTCTCTCTCTCTCTCTCTCTCTCTCTCTCTCTCTCTCTCTCTCTCTCTCTCCCTCTCTCCCCTCCCCCCTCTCTCCCCACTCTATCTCCCACCCAGTTTTCTCACCTGCAGAGAGGGGGGTACTCCCTTCCCTGCCTGCTTCCCCATGAAAAGGAACTGAGATTCTGCGAATCACTTGGTGGCCACAAAAAGCACCAGTCACTCATACACATCTAGGTGATTGGGACCGTTGCTCTCCCTTCCCCGGCCTGGTGGTTCACGGTCTGACTTGCTCTGCCAAAGACACTTTCACTCTGATGGCTGCTGGAGCAGAAATCTGGTCAAAGATTAACTGACATTTATGGGTGCTCTGGCTGAAGGGCTTAGGAAACAATGAGCAAGAGGAAGGAAGGCAGCCAGCCAGGCCCGCAGAGGAGCAGGGTGCCCCGCGGGAGCCACAGTTCTCTGCCAATCTCCCCCTCTTATTTATTTTTTTAAAAGTTAAGCAAAGCCCTCTGTTATCCTGACCTCCCCAGAGCACATGAGGGGCAGCCAGAGGGTGCAGTGGCTAGAACGGCAGGCTTGGAGTCAGGAAGACCTGAGTTCAGATCCTGCCTCAGACATTAGCTCTGTGATCCTGGGCAAGTCACTTCACCTGTATTTGCCTCAGTTTCCTCCTCTGTAAACTGGGAATAGTGATAACGCCCACCTCCCAGGGGTGTCCGGAGGACCAGATGAGATTATAATTGTATAAAAGCACATGCCTGGTCTACATTTTGGTGTTCCACCTTTTTTTTTTTTGATTGTGTCCTACTCTCTGTGACCTCGTTTGGGGTTTTCTTGGCAATGATCCTGGAGGGGTTTGCCATCTCCTTCTCCAGTTCATTTTTCAGATGAGGAAACTGAGGCAAACAAGGTTAAGTGACTTACCCAGGGTCACCCAGCTAGAAAGTGCCTGAAGCCAGATTTGAACTCAGAGAGAAGAATCTTCCCAATGCTGGATGCCACCTAACTTCTATATAAGCATTAGTTATTATTGTTATAATTACCAATTGAAAGGGAGCATCAACAAATGTTTGTTAAAGGGTTCTTAATGAACCCCCTTTCATCCTTTCAGAATGGTGCCTTGTTGCTGACATTAGTGACTGAAGGAAATGCTACATTTATTTCAGTTAGAGTTTACTAAAAATAAAGATGTTAGGTTTTTTTCCCCATTCACATTTCTAGACCCCTTGAAATCTCTCACAGATCCCAGGTTCATAAATCCTAATGGGGAATAAAAAGGGGCCCTGGGTATACAGAGGAAGGGACTTGTGTTCTGCTTCAGGGGTGAGGAAATAGCGTGCATGGGCTTAAATCTGCTAAAAGGTAAATTAAGGAGGGAAAGACCACCTGTCACTGACAGAGTGCAGAGGAACAGGCCCTGTGGAAATCATCTAACTTCTCTGGGCCAAAGTTTCCCTTCTGTGAAATGAAGGGGTTAGCCTCAATGAACCCTGAAGTCTTTTCCAGCTCTGCTTCTATGATCCCGGAGTTGTGGACAATGGGTAGCCAGGATGCCCAGGCCCTATCCAAATGTCTTGGAGGACCAGGCTGACCTCACAGAAGGAGAGAAGGGACAAGGTTCACCCTTGCCCTGATGCCAGCCCCAGGTGTGTCTAAGGAAGGATTTTCCCTACACTGTGTGTGCATGGATGGTTGGCTGCTCTTGGCACCAGGAGCCAGGGTGGAGGGCTAGCCTGCTGTGTCCTTCCTCCTGGAAGCACTGGGATCTGCCCAGGCAGCCAGCTGGGTGACTGTCACTCGACACACTGGAAGGCTTGGGTAGTGCCTCCCCAGGAGATGGGATCCACCCCTGGGCTGGTAGCAGCATTTCCCCCATAACATCATGGGAGATAACTACGCAAGGTGGGAAAGGCCCCTGGGTAGGTGTGGGGGGAAGACAGGATGTGACTTCCTTGGCAGAAATGCCAGCCAGCCCTTGTGGAACCATCGCTGGGTTTGGCAATGCTGCCGTCCCTGACTGCCTGGAGGCCTCTACCCTCGCTCCCTGTCTTCATCTGAACCTGGCTAAGCTCCTGGAGAGAGGATTAGGTGTGGGCAGAGAGCCCCAGCAGGCCAGCTGCAGAGTCTGGGCGGACAGGCGTGGGGAGCTCCTTCAGACAGCTTGGGGTTAGGAGGGACAAGGATTAGCCTTGGTCCACTTGGCCCTTTAGCTGGAACTAGGAACAATAAGGAAGGGAATGTCCAAGCAGCAAGCATTTATTAAGCACCTATTGCATCCCAGAGGGTGTTCTAGGGGTGGGGGGAGGGGAATTGCAGAGGCAGATTTTGCCCCAGTGAACCAGAGCTGTTCAGAAGTGGGATAGGTTGTCTTGGTGGGGGGTCCTTCCTCCCTGGGGGTCTTCAGGTAGGGGATGGATGACTGCTAGTTGGGGTGTTGTAGGGAGGATTCTTGGCCAGCTGTGGCTTGGGCTGGGGGACCTCCAAGGGCCCTTTTCAATCCCCATTGACCAAATCATGTCAGCGAGCATTTATTAAGGCCCTACTGTGTACCAGACATTGTACTGGGCTACACAAAGGGGCAAAAAAACACACCCAGATAAAATCAGCCCCTGCCCTCTGGGAGCTTCCGGTCTAACTGAGCAGCTCCCATCTTGGATCCCCAGATCCCTCCGAGGAGGACATAGCAATGTTCTATGGTGCTTTAAGGCTGACAAAGCAATTTACAAATATTACCTCATTTGGTCCTCAGAAAAGCCCTGGCATGCTGTTATTATCCCCATTTTATAGTTAGGGCAGACTGAGGTTAGGTGACCTGCCCAGGGCCACACAGCTGCAGTGTCTGAATCTGAACTCGGCTCTTCCCCCCTCCAGGCCCGGTGCTCTCTCTGTTGGGTCTCCTCTCTGCCTGAGCTAGAGAAAGGGGTTCTAGAGGAAAGTGGAGTCTGGTTAGAACAAAGCCCGGTCCCGGCCCTCCCAGGTGCCGGCTTCCCTGGCGGTGACTCACGCAGTGGCCGGGGGGGGGGGCGGTTGATGTCAGCCGGGCTCAGGAATGAGGCTAAGCCACCCGCCCTGTTTGGCTCTGACTCATCATCCCTCGGGAATGGGTCCAGGCTGGCCAACCTTGTCTGGCAGCCCGTCGAGCTCTGGGGGCAGCCCAGATAAGCCCGTGACCCTGGGTGAGTCATCCCCCACCCCCCGGGGCTCAGTTCCCTCATCAGTAAGATAGGTTTGTTGAAGGTCCTATTTGTCCCCCACCTGGATGGTACCCAGCCTCCATCAGTCATAGAGATGGGAATCAGGATGAGAATTTAGCTGCATGTGGGGGCAGGGGGGGGGTTTAAGCAGGAAGAGGGAGGGCAGCAGCCTGGTACAGGAAAGAACACAAACTGACGCTCAAGGACCTGGGTTCTAATTCTGCCACCTGCATGGTGGTAAGACTTGGATAAGTCACTTGACCTCCTTGGGCCTCAGTTTTCTCATCTGGGACGTGAGATGGTCCTTGAGGTCCCTCCCAGTCCTGACCCAGGTCCTGTGGCCTCTGAAGAGGGAGTCCTCCCTAGGCCATCCTGGGCTCTTGAGGATGCCTTGGCCCTTCCATACTCTTGAGATGGCAGTTGTGGAAGAGGCTCTAGTGTTGGACTCTGGAGGGCCTGGGTTCAGATCCTGCCTACCGTATCTCATAGCAATAGCTGGACTCCTCATCGCCAACTAAGACTGGCAAAATATCTACATTTGGTGTCTTGTTTGTTTTGTTTTCCTTTGCTTTTTAGAGGGCAATTGGGGTTAAGTGACTTGTCCAAGGTCACACGGCTAGTAAGTGTTAAGTGTCTGAGGCTGGATTTTAACTCAGATTCTCCCAACTTCAGGGCTGGTTCTCTGCTCACCGTGCCACCTAGTCGCCCCTCATTTAGTGTCTTATTTGGACCTCCAGCGGTCCTGGCGGGAGTGGGGGGCAAGTGGGGGTGTTACTGCCATCTCTATTGTTGTTGTCCAGTTGTGTCCGATTCTCTGACCCCATTTGGGGCTTTCTTGGCAGAGATACTGCAGTGTTCTGCTATTTCCTCCTCCAGCTCATTTTACAGATGAGGAAATTGAGGCAAACAGGGTTAAGTGACTTGCCCAGGGTCACACAGCTAGTAAACACCTGAGGCCGGATTTGAACTCAGGAATGGGAGTCTTCCTGACTCTTGCCGGTGCTCTCTCCATGTGCCACCCAGCTGCCCTTTGGCCATTTTATAGAAGAGGAAACTGAGGCTCACAGTGGTTCAGTGACTTGCCAGGGATCACACAGCTAGTAGATATCTGAGGTGGGATTCAGACTCAGGTCGTCCAGGGTTGTCCCTACTGCGTGCTGCCCTGGGACCACCGGTCAGGCCCTCAATCTGTGAGTCCCAGGTCCATGCTTGTCCATGGTCTCACCTCTCTGGTCACGTAAACTTTAAGGGCTTAGAGCCATGGTGGAGGTGCTCAGGGGAGAAGGAGGCCTGGGATGGTGGGCTTCCCCTCGGCCTTACGCTGACCCAGCCGGAGATTTAGGGCTTAGTGGTCAGCGTGTCCTGCCCAAGTGTCTCTCTGACGTTCCGGCTCGTTCTAGAGCAGAAGTTCTTCATTTAGGGTTCATGGACTCGGGTCTCTTTGCTTGTCTGTGTTTATTGTTACTATCTTGATAACTGTGTTTCAGTAGGATTGGTTTCCTTTGGGATCTTTGGCTTTTTTCCTGTTTTATTCCATGTTTTTGGAATAAAAGGGCATTCTGAGAAGGGTCCTCTAGGCTTGCCTGGGATGCCCAGGGGGCTTTGACCTTAAATGTGGAGAACCAAACAAATCTGCCGGTTCTTGGGAGAAGCCCAGGGTGTCTGGCAATGATGGTTTCTGGCGCATAGTAGGTGTTCAGTAAATGGAATCTATGTAGAATTTCAGATCTGGGAGTCAGTGTAGTCCACAAGCCTTTATTCAACACCCAGTACTTGTCAGGCCCTGTTCTAAGCTCTGCGGATATAAGGAAAGGCAAAAAACAGGCCCTGCCCTCTGGGAGCTTCCATTCTAACGGATCTCTCCAGCTTTTGCTGTGAGGACAAGCTCATGCGTCCCTCCAAGATGCCCCAGCTGACTTTGGGGCAGCTCCAGATGTGTCCCTGAGCTCCCCCCAGCAGGAGCCGGGGCTCTCCTTCTGGGGCACCACTCAGAGCTTAGAGGACCTAGGAGATGGGAGCCAAGCTAGGCCCTGGGAGAAGGGAGGCCCATTAGGACAGCCTAGGACAGAGAAGGGCCTTTTGTCACTGGGAGTTCTGTTCCATCTGACACTCCCGCTGGCCACTGCCTCTTGGTAAGACCAGGTGGTGTGGTGGTCTTGGGACTAGGGAGTCCTGGGTTCGAATCCCAGCTCTGGTGCTTAGTAGGTACATGACCAAGTCATCTGGTGTTTCTGAGCCTCAGTTTCCTCATCTGTCACATAGAGTTATTCCATGGGTGGGTGCCATAGCACCCACTTCACAGGGTGGTCGTGAGTCTCGGCAGGAGATAATTTCTGAGAGAATGCCCTTTGCAAACCGTAGGTGTTCTCCAGGCATTTATCCGATTTTTTCATTTACTAAGTAAAGCATTTATTAATTTACTAAGAGGGCAGCCAGGTGGCACAGTGGATAGAGCTCTGGGCCTGGAGTCGGGAAGACCTGAGTTCAAATCTGGCCTCAGACACTCACTAGCTGTGTGACCCTGGCCAAGTCACCTCACCCTGTGTGCCTCAGTTTCCTCATCTGTAAAGTGAGCTGGAGAAGGAAATGGCAAACCTCTCCAGTATCCTTGCCAAGAAAACACTGAAGAGGGTCATGGAGAGCCAGACACACCCAAAACGACTCAGTAACATCTTATATTTTAGTTATTCAGCTAGAAATGGTTCTGGACAAGTCGCTATCCTGCTATAACTCTATTATTACTAAGAACAGTACCTGGTTCTGTAGCCCTCTTCACGTACAAAGGCAGGCCGTTATTGTCATTAGTAATAACAAGAATATTGGCAGGCCAGGCTTGGCCTTCTGTCCTTCCATCCTCCCGACAGCCCCGGGAGGGAGGCTCTGATTTTCCACACTTGACAGATGGGGAAGCTGAGGCCCCCAGAGGAGGCTTGCCCAGGGTGGCCCCGTTGGATCTGAGCTCTGGCTCCCTGGTGTGCCACCCACTGCCCTCCCTGCCCATGAAGCCCATGAAGCCCGAAGCTCCTCTGAATGCTTGCTGCTGTCATGCCACTGTGGTGCCTGTGTGGGTATTCAGTAGGTGCTACATTTTTGCAGCCTTTAGCAACTTCGTGCACGGTTTCTGTGCCTTCCTTGTATGGTATGCCTTGATTGGTCACTGAGTCTGGACCTTTTCTAAGTTCTCCTGTCGATGACCTAGCCCCGAACAACTGTCAGAAATCCGGCATTTGATGAAGGGAACAGAAAAAGTCTGAAATGCAGAGATTTGTGTTCAAAGAAGGGTCAGGTCAGAAAGAGGGTCCATAGAAGGGGCTGCTGAGGCTGCTCCATGTGAGACCATTTTACAGAAGGGGAAACTGAGGCCCAGGGAGTCCTGCGTGCTGGGGTGTACCGATAGCCAGTCACCTCAGGGGACCCAGGACCCACATTCCAACAGCAGCAGGTGTTAGATAATGGCTGGCCTTTACACAGCACTTTTACTGTATTACAATGACCCCGCCAGGCAGCCACTATGATCACCCCCATTTTACCAATGAGGACATTGAGACAGTGACTTATCCAGGGTCTCCCAGACAGTGTTGGAGGCAGATCTTCTTGCCACCCTCCTAGGGGCCTCATCCCGCTGTGCCGCCGTGTGGCTTTGAGCCTCTGAAATGGGGATCAAAGTGCTCTAACATTTGTAAAGGCTTGTGCCCATTGTTCCATCTGAACCTCACAGTGTCCTGGCAGGGAAGGCACCCACAGGTACCCCTGGCCCCATTTTACAGCTGAGGAAACCAAGGCCCTCGAGCTGAACCCAAAGATTTCTGCCCCTGGAAGCTGCCCCGCATATTTTCTAGCCGTGACCTTGCAGGGAGTGTGGCTTGCTTTGCGCATGTTTAGGTACACACGGACTCCCCATTAGGGTGGAAGCTCCTTGAGGGCAGGACTGTCTTTTGGTATCCCTGGCACTTAGCCTGGCGCACAGTAGGTGCTCCATAAATGTTTCCCAGTTCATTAAAGACTGGAGGAGCAGCTTTGCAGAGGCCTACATCCTGCCCACTTTGGTCCTGTCCCAGGTGGGAGGCTGGCCACCTGACCCGAGGCTGCTTTTTCCTTCTGTGCTGCCTGGTTCCTTTTACATGGCTGGTCTTCATTCCAGAAACCGGCTCTGTTGGCACCCATGAGCCTCCTCAGAGCCAGTCAGCAGGGGGAGGATGGGGCTGGCCTTGGTGGACCTGAGGGTGCCGAGTTACCACCTCTGCTCCAGTGCCCTGGGCATCAGGGCTTCTGCTGGCACCTGGGTGGGTCGGGGTTTTAAAAATTTATTTGCATAAAAAACAAAGATGAGCTTGTTCCTAGAAGCATTGGCAGGTGTATCTCCAGGGTTTCAAACTCCTGTGAGCAGAGGACAGGCTCTGCTTCTCAGAATCACAGGACAGAAAGGCCCCTTGGGCAGCCCCATAGTCTGGCCCAAGCCCAGGCAGTGTTAGAGCCTGGATTTGGGGGGTGAGAGACCAGCCAGAGTTCTGTAAAAAATCTAGAGAAGGAAGGAAGAGTAAACATTTATTAAACACCTCCTGTGCCAGTGCTGAACACTGGAGATGAAAATACAGAAACAAGAGAGTTCCTGCCCTCGAGGAGATTGATTATGTTCTAAGATGGGAGACAGAGGAGGGCGTTGGCCAGAAAGTGGTGTTTTGGGTTGGAAAGTTCCCGGGATGGCCAATGGAGTCATGGCGGGGCGCAGGGTGGGACTGACATGCCCTCTCCACTGGCATGATCCACGTTGATTGATTACACTTCCCAGGTCCAGAAGGAGTGAAAAGCAGGGTGGAGGGAGGGCAGTTTGGTCCCCTGGCGGCCAGGTGGGTGAACAGAAGATGGCATGCGTGGGGTGTGCGGTGTGTCTGGGGCCGGCCAGAGTGAGTGCTCAGAGGAGGTGGGCCCTGGGCGGAGCCTGGAGAAAAGAGCCAGCATTGAAGGGTGATTGAGAATCAGGACAAGGGCCCGTGCCAGGGAGGAGCCAGTCAGAGGCTTGTTTGACAGGACACACAGCCCATTGAAGGCAGTCTCATGCCTGAAGGCTGGAAGCAGCAGCAGCGTGGAGAGCCTGAACACCTCACTCACAGAATCAGGTAGACCTGGCATCAGATGATGCCTCTGCTCCTTACTGTGTGACCCTGGGCAAGTCACTTAACCTTTCTCAGGCTCTATTTCCTCATCTGTAAAGTGGGGATAATGGTAGCGCCTTCTTCTCAGGAACAAATGCAATAACATACATAAAAACATGTTGCAGTCCTTAAAAGGATGTTTTATTACTGTTATTGGTAGCTGGGTGGTGCAGTGAATAGTGCACTGGCCCTGGAGTCAGGAAGGACCTGAGTTCAAATCCGGCCTCAGACACACAAAAACTAGCTGTGTGACCTTGGGCAAGTCACTTAACCCCAACTGCCCTCCAAAAAGCAAAAAAGGAAAAAGAAAGAAATACTTATTATTGCCATGTGACCTTGGGCAAGTCATTTGATCCCAATTGCCCTCAAAAAAACAAACAAACCCCTGAAGGACAGAGAGATGGAGAGACGCCCGCAGGGACTCGGTCCCGGGCCTCAGTCTCTCCTTCTGTGAAACAAGGACAGGGGTCTCTTCCAGCTCTGTCTGGCCTCAGGGGTCAGGCTCCCTGTCCCTGCTTTGACAGTTGCTTCCCTGTTTGACCTCAGGCTCTGGGCATCCTTTTCCTCATCTGTGACATGGGACCATCACGGTGTAGCCCTGGCTCGAGGGGCCACCCGGAGGATCAGGAGACGCCGGGTCTGCCAAGTGCTTGGCAGACTTCAAACCCCTTGTTTAGATGCCATTTATGACTAATGACTCAGCAGGTTGAAGGTGAGCCGGGAGTGGATTCTGGACCTCGGTCTGCCCAGAGCTCTCGGGACAATTGCTCTCTGTGGGTCCAAGTGCCTTCCGCAGCTGGGGTTTTCTTCCTGTGTTGTATTGTGAGGCCCGGGGACTCCTGGGAACCAGGGTTCCTGTTGTGGGCCAGAGAAGGATGTTTGTCCACCTTGGGGGGCTTCCTTGCCCCTCTAGCCACTGCCCTTCCAGCCCATCCCCTCTTGTTGCCTCCCTCCCCGCCACACTCACTCACGCGCGCGCACACACACACACACAGACACACACACTCTCTCTCCCTGTCTGTCCTGCAGGTCAGGGCTCTCCTAGGTGTCTGGGCCTTGGAAGCAGGAAGACCTGAGTTTGAATTTCACCTCCCACATCTGCCTGCTCTGGGACCACACAGCTGGCTTGATTTCTTCTGGTCTCAGTTTCCTTCCTGTGTCAAGTGAGAGGGCCAGGTCAGATGGCCCCAGAGGCCCTTCTAGCTCTGCACCAGTGAGCCTTCTTGCCTCTCCCCCTCCCTGGGCCTCAGTCTCCTCATCTGTAAATGAGAGGGTTGGTGCTCAAGGCTGTCTGAAGTCCCACCAGATCTGACTCTTAGGATCCCGCCAGCCCTAGGTAAGCCGAGGCCTCTGCCTGACTGGACATCAGCCGGAGTCTCTTTCCTCAGTGACTGGTGGTCTGGGCGCATCTCATGCATTTCTCCCAACGCGCTGCTAAATGAGCTGGCTCTCTCTGCTGGGCCCCAGGTGTCAGCCCCACAAGGCGGAGGCCGAATGTCCGGCCTGCCCCAAAGCAGAGGGTTCCCTCTAGAGAGGCAGCCCTCATTCTGAGGCCTGTCTGTGGTATTGAGGAAGGAAGTTTGCCTGCGGCTAGAGCAGCAGAGGAAACCCAGAGCCCTCCAGCTTGGGTTCCTGTGTTTCAGAGAGTGCCTGCTTCTGGCCTTAGTTTTCCTATCTGCAAAATGGGGGGAATCATGCATTCTTTAAGCACCTACTCTGTGTGCCTTTGTGGAAAACCCTTCTTCAGTACTTTCTCTTAGGGTGGGAGGTTGTAGATAAGATGAATGGGGGTGGGGGGATGGATAAATGGATGGATGAATGAATGAATGAATGAATGAATGAATGAAAAAGCACTAATTAAACACTTGCTGTGTACTGAGGTCTGGGCTTAGTAAGGACTGGGGATCTAATAGCAGACACAGCCCCTGGGCTAACACTTAGGGAAGAGGTGTCCAGGAGGGGGCCTTTTGGTTGGGAAGTTTCGCAGGATGGTGAGTGGCTTTGGAAGGTTGACTTGACCCGCCCTTCCCAGTAATGGGGCATTGACTGCACAGCCAGAGCTGGAAAGCCATAGGAGTGAGGGGGACGCTTGAAGGATACCAAACAGCAGAAGACAAAACTGCAGGAAGTAAACTGAAGTCTGTCTGATTCTGCTGGCCTGACGGACCAACTTATTTCACTTCAGCCAAGGCATATTAAGCACCTCTCCTGGTACTGAAGATATGAAGGGGAAAACCCCACACCTAACGTCCCTGCCCTCAGTGAGCTTGCCATCTAAGCAAAGGATTTGTAGTGTGAGGTTTGTTGTTTGTTGGTCGTGTTCGACTCTTTGTGACCCCATTTGTGGTTTTCTTGGCAAAGACACTGGAGGGGTTAGCCATTTCCTTTTCTGGGTCATTTTTACAGATGGGGAAACTGAGGCAAGCATGGTGAAGTGACTTGCCCAGGGTCACACAGCTAGCGCATCTCTGAGGCCGGATTTGAACCCCAGAAGAGGAGACTCCCTGATTCCAGGCTGTGTGCTCTGTGTACTATATATGGCACCACTTAGCTGCCCTTACCAGACTTAGGTACAAAGCCTGCCACTGCTTATTACCTCTGCCATCTCAGACAGGCCCCTTCACTGCCCCCTGTTCTAGATGACTCCTGAGAGCCTTTCTTGGACTAGAACTAGCACTCTATACTTGTGTGAACACTTTTATCTGGATACGTCAAGGAGGGCTTCATAGAAGAGGTGCCCTCCGAGCTGAGCCCTAAAAATCAAGGAGGAGCCTGAAAGTTAGAGGCAAGATAAAGACCCCCCTCCATCCCCCAGGTGGTGTGACTGCTCCTGGAGGCCCGGCCTAGCCCCCCTCCAGAAGACTGGACACAGCAGCCCAGGGAGGGTGGGAGACTGAGACTGCCTATATCATTGGTTAGAGTACTCCCACCAGGGAAGACAGATACCTGAGGCCTGTGCTGGTGCTAAGGACACAAGCAAAGGCAAACTCTCAGCCCTTGCCCTCAGGGAACTCACTGTCTATAGGCTTGTGATTAGGTGAAGAGAACCAAAATGTGTGTGTGTGTGTGTGTGTGTGTGTGTGTGTGTGTGTGTGTATATAACACTGCTGAGTACTGTGTATACACACTCACACACACACACACACACACACACAATGTTGCAGCTAGGTGGTACAGGGGAGAGAGTGCTGGGCCTGGGCTCCTGTTTTTTCATTGATTTTTGTCCCCTTACACAGTGCCTGGTATATAGCAAGTACCTAATAAATGCTGTCCGGATTAGGTCAGGAATCCTTTTCCATCCCTTACTACCACAGAGTAAGGGAGGAACCAAATGCACATTAAAGTAGGATTATGGGATTGTTGATTTGGAGCTGGGGGACCTTAGAGATCAGTGAGTCCGGTCCATTTTAAGGACCAGAAAACTGAGGCCTTGGAGATATCAAATGACTTGTCCAAGGTCATACAGTGAAATTGATAGGGCCACAGATTTAGAAGCGGAGGGGGCCTCAGAGGCTATGGAGTCCAGCCCTCCCCTGCCCCCATCGTGCAAAAGAAGTAGCTGAGACCCAGGAAGGTAAAGTGGTTTAGGGGCCACGGACCCCAGGTTAAGAGCCCCTCCTCACAGGCTCGTGGCTACTGAGTCTGGGGCGGTCTCCATCCCGTTCCCTCTCATTGCCACATGGCACATTTCCCTTGTAGAAGGTTGAGGGGCAAACCTCAGCCCATGGCAGGAGGAGGGGCTGAGGGGAGGGCAGGCTCTGTGTCCTTTCACTCCCAGTTTCCCTGAAGTGGCCCTGCCCTGTCTTCTCCAGGGACAAGGTTTGGCCAGCCCAGCCTGTTTCCAATAGCAGGGCCCTGTGAAATGTAACAAGCCCCCACTGTGCCCAGTGACTGTGTCTCCTTGTGTGCGGTTTCCTGTGCCTGGGGAAGCTGGAGGCCTCGTTCCCTCTGAGCCTCGCTCCTCGGCCCAAGACATCTGCCTGCCCAGCACACAACGGGGCTGTGTTTGCCAGGGGGGTGGCAGAGCAAGGGAGGCGTCCAGCCTGGCTCCTCCAGCACACACACACACACACACACACACACACACACACACACACTCTTTCTCTCTCTCTCTCTTTCTCTCCCTCTCCCTCTCTCTCTCTCCCTCTCCCTCTCCCTCTCCATCTCTCTCTGTCTCTGTCTCTGTCTATCTCTCCCTTTCTCTTCCCCCTTTCTCTGTCTCTTCTCTCTCTCTCTCTCTCTCTCTCTCTCTCTCTCTCTCTCTCTCTAACTCTCTCTCTCTCTCTTTCTCTTTCTCTCTCTGTCTCCCTCTCTTTCTCTCTGTCTCCCTCTCTTTCTCTCTGTCTCTCTCTCTCCTCCTCCTCTCCCTCTTCCTCCTTCCCTCCCTCCCCTCTGTCCCTCTTCCCTCCCTCTCTGTCTCTCTCCCTCTCCCTCTCCCTTCACAAGACACGGGGCTGAACTGGGTCCTGTTCTCTGCCTCCTGGTGAGGGGCTGATGCCATAGCCAAGGGATGGCCCTAGAAAAGCAGGGAAAGGTGGAAGGGGTCCCGCTAGTTCCCAGCTCCCCGCCCATCCTTAGGCAGCCCCCCAGAGCATCCCTTCTCTTCTCCCCCCGCCCCCCATCACTCTCTCCACCTGACTGGCCAGGTTTTCTCTAAAGGCAGAAGGAAATCCTGCTCTGAAGTGACCTGGGGTGGGGGGAAGGAGGGAGAGACGCCCGCTGCTTCTCATTGCCTGGAGATGAGCTGGTTTCTGATAATGCCTCAGGTCCCAGCCGTCCAGTGCCGCTGGCTGATGTCCTAGGGAAGGCCAAGGGGCACCTCTTCGGCAGATGCTCCAAGACCAGGTCAGCTTCCGAGATCAGATCCCTTGTGGGACCCTTGACTTTAGGGTTGGAAGGTACCGCTGGGGCTGTCTGGTCAAGGGCCTCTGTTTTACACACGAGGGTGTGATGAGACTGATGGGCCCCAGAGCTGGGAGTTTCCAGGCTTTGGAGCTAGGGGGGGGGGGGTCTTGGGAGCTAACACTCCCCCCACCCTTAGAGGTGAGGAAACGGAGGGACAGAGCTCTGTGGACTTGACCCATTGAGGAAGTCGTGGCCAGGATCTGAACCGTGGCCCTTCTGCTGTGTCAGGCTGCTTTCCCACAGTGATACTACTTTGCATTTTGTCCATTCATAGTTGCATGAAACTGCATTGATTATCTTAATTTCTATTTATTTATTTATGATTATTTAATTTTATGTAGTCTTCATTACCGTCCTGTGAGTGGGTAGTGTAGATGTTATCATTGCCTTTATGAGAGTAAAGCCCAGGGGTAAAGGTGCATCTTGTCTCCTCCCTTAGCCTGGGAGCTCCTCCAGGGCAGGGACTGACCTTTTGCCTTTCTTTTCCCCAGACCTTAGCGGCATCTGGCTTACATTAGGCACTTAATAAATGCTAATTAACTTGAGTAAATAGCCCAAGATCTCACTCAGTAGGGCTCAAACTCACACCCAGGCCTTTTTGGCTTCGAGTGAAGGGTCCTTTCAGCTGTAGCTCACTGGCATTGTGGTTTAGTGGGAAGAGCCAGTTAGAGTCAGAATACCCAGAGTTCGAATCTTATCTTGGATGCTTTCCACTTCTGTCACCTTCAGACTGTCATGGACCTCAGTTTTCTTTTCTGTAAAGTGAGGAGTTTGGACTGAATGGCCTCCAAGGGCCCTTCTAGCTCCCCTCCCACTTCTGTCACTTAGGAATTTGTTCTTTTGAGTCTGGAGTCCAAGGGTCAGGGGGCCAGGGTGAAGGTCACCAGAGCTGAGCTGTGCTGCCATCTTGGTGATGTGAGAAGGAGCCATTCCCAGGCAGCAGAGTGGGTTTAGATGGAAGGAGGCTGACCCCTGGGACAGGCTGCCAAGGGAAGCTGGGAAGGCAACCTTCAGACCAGAGAGACGGCCACTGATGCAGCCTGAGTCATGGGTGCGACTTGGCAGCCAGGAAAGCTGGTGCGCTCTGGGGCTGCGGTAGGGGGGGTCCTGGTGCCCAGGCCCGGGACAGTGACAGCTCCATGGTCCTCTGACCACACTGGGGGCATCGCAGCCAGCTCTGAGCATCCAGGGAAGTCACTGTGGCTGGCGAGGGACCTTCAGACTGTGGTCACTGAGGATAATACAACGTCTAGTGTTTATATGCGCTCACTGTGTGCTGGGCACTGTCCCTCTTTACAATTATTATTTCATTTGATCCTTGCAACAACCCTGTAAGGGGATACTATCATTATCCCCATTTTACAGATGAGGAAAGGGGGGGCAGACAGAGGTTGTGACTTGCCCAGGGTCACACAGCTCATGTCTGAGGTCAGATTTGAACTCGGGTCTTCCTGACTCCAGCCACAGTACCACCAGGCTGCCCAAGATAATTAGGAAAGGCTTGACAATAGCTCTTTTAATGTATTCAGAGGGCTGTCACAGGAATTAAGGCATTGATGTGCAATTTGTCTACTTGTGCAGTTTGATTTCGGGAGGGCCTTTCTGATTAGAGCCCACCCGCCTCTGGAGGTCTTCAAGCAAAGGTTGGATGGTCATTTGTCAGAGTAGATGGGGTTCCCATGGAGATGGTGGGAGCACTAGGTGAGGTCCCTTCCCAATCTGAGGCATTCTGTTTAGAGTCAGCTCTCCCCACAGGGCAGGATGGGTAGAGGGTTGGACCAAGACCTCTTAAGAAGGCTGCACCCAAGGACCTAGAAGGCCACATGTGACCTGGAGGCTGCTGGTCCAGGGATATAAAAGCTGAATGAAACTAGTTCTTACCCTCAAGGAGCTTACATTCAGTTGGAGGAGAAACGTGTGTATATAAGTATTTTCCAGATAGAAACAAAATGGTAGATACTGATGGTTCAGGACCTATCTGTGTCTAGCGAGTATTGTGTTAACTAAAACCTGTTCTGTGTTTGATATCTTGTAAGCCCAAGTGCTTGCAAGGGAGCTGAGGTCACCCCTTGTAGGGAAGTTCCATTCATTCGTGTTGAGCCAGGCTAGTGTGATGAGGGAGATAAGGGCTACGTTCGAGGAGGACCATATTCCCAAGTTCCCAGGGTTACCTTGGGGTCTCCAGAGCAGCCCAGATTTTTTTGGGTCACACTGGTATTCAGTCCTCCAGTTAGATGAGAGCCCCCCATTTCAGTATTCGGGACTGAAAAGACCAGAGCATCCCGATGTTTTGAGATGACCCAGGGAGAAGCTGGCATCCCCTGAGGCTCAGTGCCCAGTGGTGCCCTGGGGGGAGAGAAGAGCAAGGCTTCCAGTAATTTATACAGTTGAGTTACAGCCTCAGATCTCAGAATCTAAATGAATCAGGGGCACAATGGGGGCCTGTGTGAAAGGAGGTCAGTGACTGGGAGCTGGTGGTGGGAGGGCCTGGGCAGAGAGGGCTGCACTGTGGTCAGCTGAGGGCTTGGCCATGTGGCCTGGAGAAACAGGAGAATGGCATGGGAAGAGCCTCGATGGGGGGGGGGGCGGTCCAAAGGATCCGCTAGTCCTGGCTCTGCCACTCGCCATCTGGGTGATCTCAAGCACTTGGCTTAAGCTCTCGAGACCTCGTTTTCCCTTTCTGTAAAAGGGCGACCTCAGACTCCATATCGGTGACTCCTCTCCCTCCCTCTGTCTTGCGTGGTTCTGCGTCTTCCACGTAGGTCTCTGGGTTGGTTGTGAAAGTGGGGAGAGTCTGGGACTCCTCCCATGGTACTTCTCTCCTTAGAAGAATCACTAACAGTACATCCATTATCTCATTTGAAGGGCAGGGACCACGGGCATCAGTGTGGCCACTTTACACATGAGGAGACTGTGGCTCACTTACTTGCTCTTTGTCACCCAGCTAGCAAATGTCAGAAGAGGGATTTGAGCCCAAGTCTCTGCTAACTCCAAACTTAGCCATCTTCCTACTGGACCACACTGTCATTTAGAGGGAGGCATAGAGGGCCCCTGTAAAAAGCCTGGGAGAATTGGCAGAGAGCAGGTGGGGGTGCCCATCAGGAGGCAGGGGCATGGGAATAACATCCGTGGAAACCCGTTTGGCAGCTGGGCGGAGGATGGGCTAGAGAGGTGGAGGTGGGGAGGGGGCTTTAGAAATGGCCCAGGTGAAGAGGGGCTGGACAGAGGGATCTGTGTGAGCAGGGATAGGATTTGGCAGCTGGTGGTCATGGGGGGTATTTGTGGCTCCATAGGGTGGCGCTTGCCAGGAAGGCCCTTGTCCCCATCATCCATCATCCACTGGGCTGCCTCCAAGACCACATTAGATCAAGTCTACCAGGCCATTCCATTTTCTAGAAAATTCTGCCACACTCTCCGATAGAGGAGTAAGATGGATAGACGTTTATTTTTTCCACTAGCTTGTGAATTGGCTCTGGGTACGAATCTTACCATATCCACCTTCCAACAACACCCCTCCCTCAACCTTTTCCCCATTGTCAAAGGATGGGGTAGGGGCTGGGCCTAGGACTTGGGGTCTTCCTGCTCTCCTGGCCCACACTGGCTGTGTGTACAACCCATTGACCTTTGGGGATATGATAGAAACAGAAACCAAAACTCCTCTTTCTCTGTATCCCTCCCTTTCCCCCCTCACCACAGCCATCACCCCATCCTTCTGAATCAGCTGTGGTGAGTGCAGGCCGTCCATCCAAGTTGTGCTTCCCCTTCACAGGGGGATTGTCCCTGGGGGGCGGGGGGGTTTGATGCTTGTCCTGGGCACACAGAACACACCCGGCCTTGGTCAGCTCTGACAGACCCTCTTGAGCTTTGCAGACTCATGGGGGAGGGCAAGTCACATCCCCTCTTGGGTCTTTGTAAAATGGAAGGGTTATTAGACTCCACACCTGTGGTCCTAAAGCTTCTCATCAGTCTGGGCCCCAGTGTCCTCATCTTTAAAAGGAAAAGGCTGCACCCATTAGAATGTCCTCTGAGGTCCCTGGAAGCTTTCATTCCCAAGCTGGTCTCCTTTGGCTCTCGGGTGATTTTAGCTTTAGGGGGAAGGAGAACGCTGAGGACGTTTCAGGTATAGCCTCCTCATTGTGCAGAAAGGAAACTGAGGCCTGAGAAGGTGATTGACCCAGGGTCGCACAGTGTCTGAGGCGGGATTTGAACTCAGATCTTCAGTTATTCACAAACAAGACCATTTTCTGTGGCTGTCCCCCACGCCTGGAATGCTCTCCTTCCTGTCTCCAGCTGGCCTCCCTGGCTTCCCACCTTCTCCAGGAAGCCTTCCCCACCCCTCTGTTAATGATTTCCTGTTTATCCTGTGGATAGCTTGTGATACATACTGGCTTGATGCCTCACCCATTAGACTGGGAACTCTTTGAGGGCAGGCACTGACTTTTGCCTCTTTTTGTATCCCAGGCAAGCAGCCTAGCGCTAGGCACATAGTAGGCACTCAAGAAATATTGGCCAGCTGACTGGCTTAGTAACTTTACCTGGAATCGAGTTCCCTTGTTTTAGCATGCCTCTGGAAGTTCTTTCATAGCTCAGTTCAGAAAGCATGTAAGCACCTACTGTGTGCTAGGGATGGAGAAGGGAGAAGAGAGGCTTAGGGCTGGGAAGCCAATGAGGAGTCTGGGTGACTGGAGGATGGTGGTGTCATCAAAGAGGGGGAGAGAATGGCTTCTGTTCCGGGCGGGCAAGTTTGAGATGCTCTGGGGACCCCCACATTGAGATGTCCCAGAGGCAGCTGAGGGTGGCACTCTGGCCAAGCCACATGCATTTGTCAGTGGCGGGGTGCGGAGCCCTCAGAATAAAAGTAGTGAGTGTGGCTGGCTCAGAAGGGAGCCTTCAGGAGGAGCTCCCCCGGCATAGGGGAAGGCCAGAGGCTGGAGATGAGTCAGGACCTAAGCCAGGAGATGAGTGAAGGAAGAAGGTCAGGACTGGACATGAGCTCTGGGGCCGTCAGCTTCTAGATGGTAACTGAGCCCCTGGGAGTCAGTAAGGTCACCAGGTGAGGGAGCACCTAGGGAAAAGAGAAGGGGGCCCAGCACAGCCCTGCCGGCAAGAGGTACCCTGGAGGTAGAAACAGGGGCAGAGGAGAGAATAAGCATATATGGAGTGCCTACTACACACTAGGCACTGGGCTAAGTGCTTTACAATGATTGTCTCATTTGAGCCTTCCAGCAACCCTAAGAGGTAGGTGCTGTTATAATCCCCATTGGGGAAACTGAGGCAGGCAGCAGTAAAGTGACTTACCTAGGGTCACATAACTTCTAAGTGTCCAGACCCAGCGCTGCCTCATGGTAAGACCTCTTGTCACGGCTGCCATCAAGTGATGATTTCAGTTCAACAAGGATCTCTTAAGTGCCCGTGCTGAGCTGGGGATGGAGTCACAGAACTGTGCCTCTAGAGTTGGGAGGCACCCCAGAGGCCAGACGGTCTGGGCCCCTTGTTTTACAGAGAAGAGGGGATGGCTTAGCTGTGTTCAAGCAGCTGTTATCCAAGGAAGAGTGTGGTCAAGCAGCTGATCATCAAGCATTTATTAAGCTCCTACTGTGTGCCAGGGACTGAGAATACAAAGATTCATTCTCAAGGAGTTTCTGTTCTTTGGAGGGAGTTGTCTTTGTTGGTATTCAGTCTTTTTTTCAGTTGTGGCTGACTCTCAGTGACCCCATTTGGGGGTTCCTTGGCCATCCAACTGTCCTAATCTACTCTAAGAGTTCTCTTCCCACTCAGAATCCTATCATCCTCTTGGTGACAAACCTTTTTCCAACCCCAAAACTTGACCAGGAGAGAAATTGTGAGAGACTCACTATAACCTAGCTGTGTGACCTTGGCCAAGTCACTTCTCAAACTACAAGCAGCCCTTCTCCATCGGTGTCCTCTGTCTCAGTGTAATCACCAGTCAGGTCCAACAGAGAAAGCTCAGGGCCCGCTTTTCAGTCCCCAGTGCTTTGTGGTGCTGGGGCCTTGTGGGATTTCCCTCCCTCCTCTGAGGCCCGAGCCCTGCTGGTAGAAGCAGAATTTGTGGTTTTCTCTCACTGGGGTGAGACACATGGGGCCTGGGGATGGCTTGGTTTCCTGGGAGGTCCGTAGCCATCCAAGCGAGTGGTTAGGGGGTGATGGAGAGGAAGGAGCACCAGCTGTGAGCTCTCAGAGGCTGGGTGGAGAGGTGGCCAGGAGGTGGCTTTGCCCAGGGGTGGGGACCAGTTATCACCGGGGTGTGACACTAAGCCATCTGTTTGAAAAGAAACAGCAACAAAGCTGACTCCCTCCCTTCCTGGGGAGAGGGGGAGAAGAAGGGAATCCTTGTCTGAAGTGTTTGGGGAGAGTGGGATGTGTGAACTAGAGGGTGTTTCTTATTCATCAATAGCTCCTGGTTTTTCCAGTATCTCCTGGGCCCTAGAAGGTTTCTGGAGGCTCAGAGGGTGGGGGTGGGGGTGGGTGTTTCTGTCTGCCTCTGTGTTTGTCTTTGTATCAGGAAGGGCATTGGGGAGGAGGGTAGAGAGGAGAGAATTAATACTGTGACATTTTTTAGGCAGAGCAACTACACCAGAATCCGTTTATCCAGAATATTCCTATTTCCTTCCTCCCATCTCCATCTGTACTGTGATGTTTAGCTGGTGGAAGGAATTTAATTTCTTTTCTCAGCTTTGAGGATGATTCCTTTTGTGGGCAGGTTAGGAGGCATATTAACATGGATGAGCTTGGCCTCTGGGTCCAGATCCTGTCTCAGACACATACTGGCTGTGTGACCCTGGGCTCTTAATCTCAGTTTTGTTGTATTTTTTGTTTTGTTTTGTTGTTGTTGTTTTTTTAATGGTGATGGTGATAGAACCTCCCAGGGTGGCTGTGAGGATCAAACAAGATAAAGCATATAAAATGTCCTCATAAGCCTTATAGAAATCTCCATTATAAATGATGATGGGGGGAATGGCCATCCTGGACAGGTGTCTGACCTCTGCTGTTCTCTCTTTCATAGGCAATCAGCATCAGCAAAGCCATCAACACCCAGGAAGCACCAGTGAAGGAAAAGCATGCACGCCGTATCCTTCCCAGAAGTCTCTGCTCTAGATGCCTTGGGGAGAAGGGTAGGACTGGGGGGAAAGAGGATGGCGCCATGCTTCCTCGGGAGGGGGATGCTGTCGTAGGGATGAATGAAAGCATACCCCTCAGGAGATCCCTTCCTTCTGCCACTGGGTGAGGTTTTCATTTATTGAGTCTTGGGGCCAAGGCAGGCCTGGCTTTCCCTGCTTTCTGACTCAGCCCTGGGCATCCCGGGGCAGTCTGCAGACTCAGCTTTCCACTGAGCTTGCTTCTGCCCTCCCCTTGGGGAGTTAATAGCAGTGGGTGATTTAGAGCTGGAAGAGACCCCAGAAGTCGTCTGTCTAGTCAAGACAGCTCATTTCACAAATGAGGGAACTGAGGCCTGGAGGATTAAGGCCTGGGAACCTTGGAGGCCACCCAGTGCAACCCCTTCATTTTATAGTGGAGAGCAGTGAAGGGATGTACCCAGGATGCAGCCATAGCCTCCTGAGGAAATGAAATCCAGAGAAGCAGACTCACCCAAGGTTACACAGCTAGTATGTCTCAGAGATGGGATTTGAACCCAGGCCTTCTGCCTTTTGCCACCACAGGTAGTCGGGGGAAGAGCTTGGCCTCAGATTCAGGGCCTATGACCCTGAATCCTTGGCCCCAGACTCCAGCCTTGCAGACCCATGATGCTTGCTTGTTGAAGGGAGAATGTGGTGCAGTGGGAAACAGTTGTAGATCTGCCGTCACTGACCCTGGGTTCCAGTCCTCCCTTTGGTACATATGAGCTATGAGACCTTGGGCAAGTCACTTACTCAGTCAACAAATATGTATAAAGTCTCTTCTATGTTCCAGGCTTTATGCCAGGAGCTAGGGACACAAATATAAATAATGGGGACGGCCAGGTGGTACAGTGACTAGAGCACTGACCCTGGAGACAAGAGGACCTGAGTTCAAATCCGGCCTCAGACACTTAATACTCACTAGCTGTGTGACCTTGGGCAAGTCACTTAATTCTAATTGCCCTGCCCTCCCCTCTCCAAAAAGCAAATAAATAAATAAATGAATAAACAAACAAACAAATATGAATAATGAAACCATTCTTACCCTTGAGGAACTTACATTCTAACAGGGGATCTGACAAACACATCGAATAAAAAATTAATATAAACAAATACAAACAAAGTGGAAGAAGGCAAGCACTTATTAAGCTCCTGCTGTGTGCCAGGCACTGTGCTAAGTGTTTCGTTTGATCCTCACAACAGCCCTGGGAGGTAGGTTATTTGTTATCCCCATTTTACAGATAAGGAAACTGAGGCAAAAAGAGGTTAAGTGACTTGCCCAGGATCATACAGCTAGTAAGTGTCTAAGGCTGGGTTTTCACTCGTATCTTCCTGAGTCTAGGCCCAATGTCCTAGGTCACACAGCCTAAATACAGCTGAGTCAGGAAGAGCCCTGGCAGTAGGAATTAGGGAAGGCTCCATGTACAAGCTGGTATTTGGGCTACCCCCAGGGGCTTGGACTGGAGACCCCTTTAGGTGCCATCGTGCCTAAATCTATAGTTTTCCTGCCTGTGGACAAAGGGAGGGCAGGAGAATGGGGAGATGGTGACTTGTATCCTTTGATAGAAAATCCCTGCAAACGGAAGCTGTTCGACCCACCTTCCCCCGCCAAAGAAGAAGGTTAATTCACCCAGAACCCCCTTATTAAGTACCCTTTGCACGGCCAGATGTGAGCCCAATCCCTCCCCACGTTGACCTTGACCTCTGAGAAGGCATCATCCTGGGCACCCACCACGAGAAGGGGGCCTTCACCTTCTGGTCCTACGCCATCGGCCTGCCCCTCCCCAGCAGCCCTGTCCTCAGCTGGAAGTTCTGCCACGTTCTCCACAAAGTGCTCCGGGACGGACACCCCAACGTGAGTAGAGGCCCTGTCATCCTGGAGACCTTGGGGGGAATTCACACCCCCACACTCTGCCTAAGGCCCGAGGGTCTGGGGCAGCAATGGTGCCCCTGCCAGCCCCTGGGGCTGAAATCATGGCTGTCCTCTACGGTTTCTGCCACACTGAAAGCTTGACCCTTCTTCCATCCCTCTCTCCTCCCCTCTGTTCTAGGTCCTCCATGATTGCCAGAGATATCGGAGCAACATTCGGGAGATTGGAGATCTCTGGGTAAGTGTCCAGAACCAGTCTGGGGCGGGAACTTAGCAAAAGGCAGATCCATTTGCCCCCTGCCCCCTTCCCTCTCTACCCCCAACATGGTTTTCAGTGTCCATTTACTGCCGCAATGCAACTTTTGGTCCCACACAGAGAAGCTAGAGCCCTAGACTTGGAATCAGGAAGATCTGGGTTCTACTCTTGCATCAGACACTTCCTGCCTGTGTAACCCTGGCCAAGCCATCTCATTTTACCTCAGTTTTCCCATCTGTGAAATGGGGATAATGAAATCCTGCAATACCTCCCCATAAAAGGTGTGATGAAATTCAGATAAGATTAAGCCTTTGGCAAACCACCAAACACTGTTTAGGCATCCTAGCTGAGGAGAGAGGGTGAGGGGGCTGCACCTGGAGTCAAAAAACCTGAGTTCGAATCCCCCCTCCAACATGTAGTCACTGTGGGATTCTGGGAAAGGCATGGGACCTGTTTGAAGTTTCTTCATCTGTAAAATAAGGGAATATAATAGATATTGGCTTTAAAGCACTCCGCAGACCTTAGGGCTCTAAGTAAATGTCAGCTGGTTGGGTTTTTTGTTTTTCGTTTTTTCATCCAAATCTGCAATTTCATCAGTGCCGGGTCATAGGATTATAATTTATAGTTTTAGATTTTAAGTGGGCCTTGCAGGCCATACAAGGACAAAAATGCAAGAGCCCCTGCTCCCAAGGAGCTCATATGCTAGTAGGGAGACCCTTCTCTCTCAGGACCCTCCCTCCCCAGGGACAGCTGTCAAAGATTCAAGGTTTCCAGTATTAACTAGTTTGTAATAATCACATTTAATAATAGCTGCATTTAGGGGCGGCTAGGTGGCGCAGTGAGTAAGAGCGCCGGCCTCGGAGTTGGGATGACCCGAGATCGAATGCGGCCTCAGAAATGAGCACCCATGGGGCGGCTAGGTGGCGCAGTGAATAGAGCGCTGGCCCTGGAGTCAGAAGGACCTGAGTTCGGATCCGGCCTCCAACACTTGACACACACAAACAAAAACCTAGCCGTGTGACCTTGGGCAAGTTACTTAACCCCAATTGCCCTCCAAAAAAAAAAGGCAAGAAATGAGCACCCACGCATAAATAATGACTAGCCGTGTAACGTTGAGCAAGTTACTTAACCCCAATTGCTTTAAAAAAAAAAATAATAATAATAATAGCTGCATTTATGCAGCACCTTTAGGTTTCCAATGCACCTTACAAATACTCTCCCATTTGACCCTCATTTCAACCCTGGGAGGTAGGTACTCTTATTATCCCCATTTTATAGTTGAGGAAATTGAGGTAGACAGTGGTTAAGTGACTTGTCCAGGGTCACACAGCTAGTAAGCATTTGAGGCTGTATTTGAACTCAGGTCTTTCTTCCTTGAGGCCCAGCTCTCTAACCACTGTGCCACCTAGCTGCAGTTAAGTGACTTATCCAGGGTCACACAGCCAGTAGGTATCTGAGGTGGGACTTGACCCCAGGTCGTTAATATGTCGCTATGACAAATACTTCCTGTGAAGCTTTACCTAGATTCTCTTTGCTTTGGCTTCACCTGCATAATTAGTATCAAATTGGGGGGAGAGGGAGAGAATTTGGAACTTGTTCTTTTTTATAAAAGAATGTTTAGGGGCGGCTCGGTGGTGCAGTGAATAGAACACCGGCCCTGGAGTCAGGAGGTCCTGAGTTCAAATCCAGCCTTAGACACTTAACACTTACTATCTGTGTGACCTTGGGCAAGTCACAACCCCAACTGCCCTGCCTTCCGCCCCTCTGAAAGAAAGTATAAAAGAATGTTTTAATGTTTAAAGAAGAATGTTAATTTTTTTACAAATTTATAATTTATATTATTATAATATATATTATTATAATATATAATATTATATATTATATAATTTATATTATTATAAATTTGTAATTTATAATTTTGGAATATTTAACAAAACAAAAATATACTTTAAAAGGGGCGGGGAAACATTACATTTGCTTTTATTCATGAACAAACAAGCATTTCCTTTTCCTATTTGATACCGCTTCTCTTCACTTCTGAATTTATTCCTTCCCACCTCTTGTCCAGCTAGCCCTTATATAACGCTTACTGTGCCTGGCACTGAGCTAAGTAAGTGTTTTACAATTATGATCTCATTTGATCCTGGGAAGGTAGATGACATTATGGGCAAACTGAGGCCGGCAGAGGTTCCGTGACTCGCCCAGGGTCACATAGCTAGTAAGGGGCTGAGGTCAGATCTGCCTGACTCCGGCCCAGTGCTCTGTCCCTGCACCAGCCCACCCTCTCCCCAGAATGCAGTTCAGCAGACAATGTAAAACCTCAGTCGGGCCCATCGGTAGGTGCAGTGGGCTGCTGGTTTCTGTAGAAATCAGCTGCCCTTTTTTTTTGGCCCCTTGGGTTTTTTTCCTTAAAGAATATGTCTGATTACTCTGTTTTGGGGAACTGGCCCCTAGATCCATAGTGGGTTTCTGGAGCCCTGTCCCATTCCCATACCTAGATTCCTGGTCCCTTCCAAGCCCTGGAGGAAGGGCAGGCTCCTAAGTGAAGAGGCCTTTTTTCCTAACTCCAGCTGGCACAGTAGAGTCAAGGGACCTGAGTTCGAATCACCCCTCTGATATCCCCTGTTATAAGGCCCCTCCTGACCCTGACACTCCATAGGCCTCAGTTTTCTCATCTGTAAGAGAGGGCGGGAGAAGAGGGCCTCCAGGGTGGCCTTGGTCCGCAGATCAGTGCTCCTGCCGTGAGATGGGCAGTGTCGGCTCCTCCTGGGAATGGAGACTGGAGCAGCCACCGGGATCTGTGGCTCCAGATGGGAGGGTCCCCTGAGGGAGGACTTAGCCTGCTGGAATGGAGCAGACGAGCCAGGGTGTGCCTTCCTCACTGCCCTTTAGAAGAACAAAGACACAGTGCCACAGGGCCAGGGCCTGTGCTGGAGTCTGAGCCTGGGGAGCCGCCCAGAACCAGGGGCCTGGGATAAGAGCCCCGCGGTCTGGGGCACACATGGAGGCCTGTGTCTGTGTGTAGCAGTCAGCCAAGAAGTGTCTGCCCACCAGCATTCTTAAGGAGGCGTCCCACACTGAGCTGGCCCATCGCCCAGAGGGAGGCACTCTTTCTGGGGTGAAGCTGGTGATGGGCCACTAAAGGGAAGGAGAAGAGCCCTGGCAGAGAGCAGTCTGGCTTACTAGGGCAAGGAGTTTCATGATCTAGAGCTTGGAAGGACCTGAGAGCACATGTCAGTGCTGGGAGGGGTCTGAGAACAGGGGATGTCAGGACTGGGAGGGGCCTGAGAAGAGGGGATGTCAGGGCTGGGAGGGGCCTGAGAACAGGGAATGTCAGGGCTGGGAGGGGCCTGAGAACAGGGGAGATCAGGGCTGGGAGGGGCCTGAGAACAGGGGAGATCAGGGCTAGGAGGAGCCTCAGAACAGGGGATGTCAGGACTGGAAGGGGCCTAAGAACAGGGGATGTCAAGGCTGGGAGGGGCCTTAGAACAGGGAATATATAAATATATATGTAGAAAATCGAGCTTTGCAAGACACTAATTGGGAAAGGAAGACATATTTTAATGGGTAAATAATGCCTTGCATTATGATGAAAAAACTTTGGCCTCAAGGACCCACTGAAAGGGTCTTGGGCACACCCAGGGTTTCTCAGACCACCCTTGGAGAATGGCTTGATCTAGTCCAATCCCCTTGTTGTACAGATGTGGAAAATGAGGCAAAGATAAGGTGTTTGCCCTGGGTGCCAGGATCACAAGAGCTCCAAGGAAGAAGGAGTTTCTGAGGTCTCTTCTCCAGCCCAAGCCCCCACCAATGACCATGTCCAGTGAGTGCAGGACAGGGACAGCCCTTTGCTCAGAGAGGAGGGGGTCAGCTCTGAGGTGAGCCCTGGGCCACCTGATAGGGCTGCACCAGCATAGTGGTTACCGGGTCTCTTGGCTGCTTCTGTTCCACTCGCTCTGACTCAGGTTCCCAGTTTACAAATTGGCCTCAAAAGGCATGATGTTGTCTTCCCATCCTTTGCCATTCATAGTTGGGTGAACTCATTCTCATTCTGGTGACTTCATTGTTTTCTTTTTAAACATATGTGTTAATATAGGCCACATGGCTTTGTAGGCTGTCAGCCTGGAAACTGGGCAGTCCTGGGTTCAGGTCCTGCCCCCGACACCTCACAGCCATGAAATCCTGGGCAAATCTGGGTGCCTGCAGGGCCCTTCTTCTCTCCCTATCTCCTGGCCTTTCTGAGGCCTCCTCTCAGGGAGTGCCTTCCCTTTGAGGTGACCCCTGATTTCTGCTGGGCATAGCTTGTTAGCCCCCCATTAGACTGGGAGCGCCTGGAAATAGTGTTTGGCTCTTGGTGCAAGGGGGCTGGGCTTTTTACCTTTCTCTGTATCCCTGGTTCTTATCACAGAGCCTGGCACAGGGGAGGCCCCTAATAAATGCTTCCTGACTCTGGCTTAAACAGCTCTCCAAGATTGTGAGGTACACAGAGAGTTCTGGTGGAAGGAGTGTGCTCACTGGGAGTTCCCTGGACCAGTGAAATCATAGGGCCAGTCCTTTTCCTCTCTTTCTCTCTCCCTCTCTTTCCTTTCCTTCTTCCTTCCTTTCTCTCTCCTTCCTTTCCTTCCTCTCTCCCTTCATTTCTTTCCTTCTTTTTTCTTTCTCTTCCTTCCTTCTTCCCTTTTCCCTTTCCCTCCTTCCTTCCCACCCTCCTTCCTGCCTTCCTGAATCTATCCTCCCTTCTATTTACATAGATGTATATATACATATACATATATATAATGTGACCTGTGACTTGTGTGCACACATATTGGGGTATGTTAAGTGTGTACACATGTACATACTTTGTTTTTCCATATCACTGCCCAAATCACTCACATGCACACGTGCACATGCGCACACACATGCTGCCCCATAGAGCCCTCCCTTGTCAGTAGGAAGTGCAGCTTAAATAAAACAAGCCAGTCAGCCATTGGCCTGGAAAGTCCAACAGTGTATGCCTCATTCTGCCCCCTTGTTCTACCACCTCTCTGGGGAGAGGAGGCAGGCTCGCTCCCCATGTAGATGCGGCCCTCCCAGGGCTATGTTCTTGTAGTTCTCTCCATCACTGTGTGGATTACTTCTCCCAGCATCAGTTGATCCAGGTCTTCCCAGGTTTCTCTCACTTCCTCGGATTTGTGAGTCCTCCCAGCATCCTATTGTTAGGCCATTTGTCTAGCTGCTGTTGTCTTTCCTCTTGGCAGGGCCACCTACATGACCGCTATGGACACCTCGTGACCATTTATACCAAACTCCTGCTGACCAAGATCTCTTTCCATCTCAAGGTAATTGTCTCAGGAATCTGGGGGGCCAGGAGGTAGGGGTCCTGGCAGGGGCTTCCTTGGTCTGGCCACATCTGGAGAGCCTTCTGGCTGGAGTCACCTTTGACCTCTCCCTCTGCCCAACCACATCCTCCAGTTAGATATTGACAAAGGGATGTCAGAAAACCAGCTCTATCATGAAACTTGGCCTCACTGCTGGTTGGGGAAGAGTGATTGAGCCCATACCCCAGCATCCAGGCAGGCTCAGGGGCTGGGGAAGGAAACACGCACTTATTAAATGCCTACTGTGTGCCGACACCATGCCAGGTGCTTCACAAATGTCATCTCATTTGAACCTCATGAGTCCTCGGAGGACGCTGCTCTCATTATGCCCATTTTAGAGGTGAAGAAACTGTGAGCGTAAGTGCCTTGCCCAGGAACAAACAGCCATTAAGTATCTGAGGCCAGATTGGAACTCAGGTCTTCCGAGTGCTGGACTTAGAATCAGCACGACCCAAGTTCAGATCCCCCTCAGACACTTGCTCTCTGTGTATCCTTGGCCAAGTCACTTGCCTCAGCTCCCCCATCTGGGAAATGAGGGGTGTGAAATCTGCCGTCCTGTTCTGGGGGACTCTAAGCTCTTTGAGAAGTGTTCCATAATTTTTCATTTTCATTTCTCTAGTCCCTCACATGGAGCCAAGTTGTTTCTTTGCTTCTTAAGCCTTAAAAATGGTTTTTTATTGGTAAATTTGTTTCGGCACATCATGGAAATCCCCACTGTACTTCTAATTGGTGTCCCCTCTGTCCCCACACTATCTCTGATAAGTAAAACAACATTAGATTGGCAAGTGCCTGAAGCCAAAGCTGTAACAAGGGTGAGACAGCTGGGGCTTTTCTCTTGGCACTGAAATTTAAAGGGCATGCTTAGTGCTTGCATTCCTCTGATAGTCCAGAAGTAATTGAGCTTAGCAGCCAGTTAGCAAGAATAATTCATCTTACCTTCCCTGCCCCTCCACACATGCCAGATGAGCTCTTCCCTGCTGCCATCACGGCAGGCTTCCCAACAGCAGCATCCTGGGGGCCTGGGCTCTGCACCAGGGAGGCTGGTGTCCCAGGATCCCAGTCTGTACCACTGCAAGGCCTTGCATCTCAAGGTTTTTCCTCTGCCCCAATGAAATTTGTTTAAAAACGTTAATTTGAAGGTGGATTTCATGGGACTTGGGCCAGACCCATTTTTCGTCTTCTTGTTAGCTTCAGCTCCACAGTCTGCCTTACGTCTGAGGACCCTTCTGTTTGTCTGAGGAACAGGAAGATGTATGCTTTTTCAGTTAGCACAGACATGGCCTGGTGTTTTAGTGCTATTTACAGCCAACCCAACAAGCACATGTTAAACATCTGCCAAATGTTCACGAGTTCAGATTCGGCCTCAGACACTTCCTAGCTGTGTGACGTTGGGCAAGTCACTTAACCCTGTTTGCCTCCGTTTCCTCATCTGTCAAATGAGCTGGAGAAGAAAATGGGAAATCATTTCAGTGTCTTTGCCGAGAAAACCCCCAATAGAGGCAATAGAGTCGAATGTGGCTGAAATGACTGAACAAAAATGTGAGCCCAAGATAAGAGATAAATAAGAAAAAGATGGAGGCAAAAATGAAACTTAAAAATTAACAATGTAAATAATTAAAGATATAAATAAAATAGAAATAATAGGCATATTGTTTATATACTTCTAATAATTTAGTCAATCAATAAACTTTGAGCTTGGGAAATACGATGCACATATTTTTTTTTATCTTTTTTTTTTGGCTTTTTTTTTTTTTGGAGGGAGTAAGGTAGGGCAGTTGGGGTTAAGTGACTTGCCCAGGGTCACACAGCTAGTTTTTTGTGTTAAGTGTCTGAGGCCGGATTTGAACTCAGGTCCTCCTAACTCCAGGGCCAGTTCCCTATTCACTGTGCTACCTAGCCACCCTATGATGCACATATTTAATCATTTATTAGGCACCTACTGTGTGCCAAACACTGGATTAGGACCTGGAGATACAATAGAAAGAATGAAACATTTCCTGTTTACAAGGAGTTTACATTCTTTATTTACATACGTCTGGCAGATCAGTTCATCAGTAAGCATCTACTGTATGCCAGTTACTGATAGGCACTGGGAATACATTGACAGCCATGAAACAGTCTCTACTCTGAAGCTACTTTGCAGATATCTGCATTTATATTATTATTTTTCCTATACCTGAATGGAATTTGTTTAAAAATGTTGATTTCAGGGTGGATTTCACACTACTTGGACCAGACCCATTTTGTCAGCCTGGTTGAGAGATGGCCAAGAATTATAAACGTGTATGGTTTTTTTTCCCTACTTGGTTCACCTTGTTCACCAATATTTGTTGGGTTTAATTTATTATAGTTAAGAACCTACTCTTGGCTTTAGAATCTGGACATCCTTCCTGATCTGGCCTTCCTGGTCAGCATGCACTTTCTTCCCAAGTTTGATTGGCCTTGGGAGCCCACACAGTCTTCTGTCCTGCTGGAGCTGCCCAAGAGGCAGATGACATCTGGGACAGAGGAGCAGCCAAGAGGCTTCTGAGGCACAGCCTGATCTCCATATCTCTCTCTCTCTCTCTCTCTCTCTCTCTCTCTCTCTCTCTCTCTCTCTCTCTCTCTGTGTGTCTATCTCTCTGTCTATCCATCTCCCTTCTTCCCTCCCTCCCTCTCCTGCTCCTTCTCTCTCTCTCCTCTCTTTCTGTCTTTCCCCCTCTCTTCTTTCCCTCCCTCCTCTGTTTCCTCCTCTTTCTCTCTTTCTCTCCCTCCTCTCTCCTACCCCCTCTTTCGGCAGCATCCACAATTCCCACCAGGCCTGGAGGTGACCGATGAAGTATTGGAAAAAGCAGCTGGGACAGATGTCAACAACATGTGAGTGCTCTGAGGGTTCTGGGCTTGGCCACCAAGGGTGAGGCCAAGGGCCTGGCACAGGGCTGGGGGCGGGGGTGTGGTTTCTTTGGGAGCACAGCCTCTGAGACAGAAGGAAGTGATGATGGACTCAGTCATCCAGGCATTTATGGGCCCGCTCATTTGCCTCCCAAGATGCTTTGCTTCCCCCGGGTGCCTCCTTCAGAACAGTTTCCACAGGCTCCTTCAGCCTTGTCATGACCAGCCACACACTGGCCAGTGACGCATCTGTGTAACGTGTAATGTGTAAATGAAAGAGGAAGACGTCAAGCCTGCTGCCCTGGTCAGCTCCTTGGCCCCAGACTGGCTCACACCTTAACTCCAAATCCAGTACTCAGTGCACCGTGCTAGGCTGCTTCACACTCAGGAGACACACACTCACAAACATTCACACACACACACACACACACACACACACACACACACACACACAGTCTTCTCTCTTCTTGATCTCTCCTCTCTGTCTCTTGTAAACTCAGTTGTGAGGTTTTTAAAAAAATGTTTTATTAACCTCTTTTGTTTTTATATAACAAATCCTTTCCAAATCACTCTGTCTGCAGTGAGCTTTCCTTTTTCACAAGGCAAAAATATGTTATGGGGGCGGCTAGGTGGCACAGTGAGTAGAGTGCCGGCCCTGGAGTCAGAAGGACCTGAGTTCGGAGCCGGCCTCCGACACCTAATCCGCACAAACAAAAACCTAGCCATGTAACCTTGGGCAAGTTACTTAACCCCAATTGCCCTAAAGGGGCGGCTAGGTAGCGCAGTGAGTAAGAGCGCCGGCCTCGGAGTTGGGATGACCCGAGATCAGATCCGGCCTCAGAAAATGAGCGCCCACGCATAAATAATGACTAGCTGTGTAACCTTGAGCAAGTTACTTAACCCCAATTGCTTAAAAAAAATATATATATATATATATGTTATGGTGGAAATAACAGAATGGATTTGGAATGAGGACCTGAATTCGAACCTTACCTCTGATGCTGACTGCCCTGTGGCCTTGGCCAAATCACCCAAGCTCCTGAGGCCTCGTTTTCCTCATATAAAATAATGGGGTTGGGGCAGCTAGGTGGCACAGTGAGTAGAGCACTGGCCCTGGAGTCAGAAGGACCTGGGTTCATATCCGGATTCAGACACTTAACACACACAAACAAAAACCTAGCCATGTGACCTTGGGCAAGTCACTTAACACCAATTGCCCTCCAAAAAGCAAAAAAAAAAAAAAATGGGGTTGGAATAAATGGCCTTTAGGGCCCCTGGGGTCTCTACAGGAGGCCTGCATAACATACAGCCTGACAAAGGATTTTGGGCAACCCATGAAAATGTAGAAGATGTAAAACAGGCCTGCACAGCATACGGCCCACGGCCGCTTTGGTGGGCTGCACACAGCCTGCTGGCCATATGTTGTGCAGGACTGCTCTAGAGCTATGATCCTGCACAAAGTCAGTCAACCAGGGTACACAGCGTTCTGTATCCATGGGCCCCCACCCCTCCCATCAAAAAGAGTGTGTCTTCCCTGGAGCTAAGGCCGGTCATTGCAGTAGCCTCGATTTTTTTCAGCAAACAATGTAAATTTCCATCATAGTTGTTAGCAGACCTTGTATTGGCCAAGAGGTGTGTGTGTGTGTGTGTGTGTGTGTGTGTGTGTCCTAAGTGTGAAGCAGCCTAGCATGGTACACTGGATTTAGCTCAGATGTCAGCTCTGCCACGTGATGCCTGTGTGACTCTGGACAGGCGTGGCCCTTTCTGGGCCCAGATGCCCCCCAGGGTCCCTTCCTCTGCTACGCCTCAGAGCCCACGACCCCTGCAGCCACTGCTAGGCTGTGCCACTGCAGGCCTAGCCTCCTTCTACCCTGTTCTCAGCTGTGTCTTGGCTTCTAGCTTCCAGCTCACCGTGGAGATGTTCGATTATATGGACTGTGAGCTAAAACTCTCGGAATCAGGTGAGCCCTCCCGGGAAGGGCAGGTGATCCAGGGTCTGGCTGGGGTTTCCCAGATCCCCAGAGTTAAGATGGGGGTGGAGTGGGCATTGGAGAAGGGGGCGTGTGGCCAGCCCTGTTAGCTGAGCCCTGAATCCTCCCAAGCCAGTGTGTATCTGAGGCCCAGGGAGCTCACTGGGCCACGTTTCCCAGGATGCCGCCCTCTGCTGTACTCTTCTCTCAGACAAGGACAGAAAAATGCAGGTCACAAGTAAGTAAGCCAGGGAGCCTTAATGCTGGCCGGCTGCCTGCCATGGCGGCCAGAGGCCTAGACTGGGGAGACAGGAAGGCCTGGAATGGGATTCTGACCCCAGGCAAGCCTCAGTTTCCTCCTCTGGACAGTGGGGATAATGATGGCACACAGTATTGTGAGGTTTACACTTAAGTAGCCGTGTCCTGCCTCAGACACTCAGCTGTGTGACCCTGGGCAAGTGACAGCCTCTCTGTGCCAGGCTTTTCTCATCTATAAAATGGGGACAATAATAACCTACTTCCCAGGACCAAATGAGAAGACTTACACAAAGTGCTCCTCTGTAAACCCTAAAACTCTGTATAATTTATATTATTTTTCCATTATTCTATTATTATTTCCATTATTCTTTTATTTCTGTTGAGGTAATGCATATTTGTTTAAAAAAAAAAAAAGATACTGTTCAGTTCCCCAACAACCACATTGAACATCAGTCCATCCCCTAAAGATCAAGAAAGGAAAGAGAGGCTGGGGGGTTTGTTGGATCATTCCCTTCCCCTGTTCCTAGTGGGAGGAATCCTGTATAACTAGGTTCAGACTTTCCCAGGCTGAGGGGCAGGAGCAGAGGCCTGGGCAGGAAGCCCCCTGTAGTCTTACTGGCATGGTAGAGAGAGTAATCAGGCTTTTTTAGGTGGCAGCTTTGTGGATTCAGTTTTGTTTTAAAAAGGAAGGCATTGGTGGGCTGGGGGAAGGAAGGAGGGAGCCATACTCTGTAAAGTGACATTTGTAGGAGCTGTAGAGGAGAGGGGTATCCAGCTGGCTCTGCCATAGACCTTGGAAGTGGGGCCTGGAATTAGGGCCCGAGAGTTAGGAGGGACCCCCAAGGCCATCTCATCCCACCTACTCTGACCGGGAATGCCCCTCTGCAGCATACCTGATGAGCCAGTCTGCTTGAAGACCTTCACTGAGGGAAGCCCACGCCCCCCAGTCAGCCCACTCCTCTTTGGAAAACCTCTGACTGCTGGGAAGTTGGTCCTCACCGATCCTAAATCTCCAGCACTTGGTGCAATGCCTGGGCACACAGTAGGCCCTTTTAATAGACGTTCATTGATTGATTATTCAGTTTGCTCCTAAGTCTGTTCTCTTGAGCCAAGCAAAGTTAGTCTAATCCTTCTTTCCCTGCCTCTTCTTGGCTCCCAAGGATGAGCTAAGTTCCCTGGAGAATATTGGCAGGGGACAGATCACCCTTTATGTCAGACCTGGTTAGACTTACCCAGATTTTCACAGGTCACTCAGAGGCATCCGTCCCAACCTGTCTCTGACCAGGGCATTGTGGAAAGAATGCAGAGAACTTGGGTTTGAATACCAGTGCTGCTATTGGGAAAATCACCCCATCTTTCTGGGTCTCAGTTCCCTCTTTTGTAAATCAAGAGGGCCGGGCTAGTTGGCCCCAGAGGGCTCTTCCAGCTCCAAACCTGTGATCTTGTGTTTATCAGTCATGGGAGGTTGTATCCCACAGAAGCATCCTCTGGGACAGGGAGCTGAGCACAAGCTGTGTGGGGATGGACCTCCAGTGTTGGTGTAACCTTTGGCCTCTAGCAAGGCGGAGGGAGACCCCCACCCCTCCTTTCCTGGGCTACTCTGGTTCTCCAAAGACTTTAAACTCTGGTAGCAGTCAGGCTTCTAGAGAGGAGGGCTGAACTGGGGACCCAAGTGTCCCCATACACTCCCCTTTGATACCTTGTAGATGGCCTAAAAGGGGCCCATAAACCCTGAGGTGCACTGGGCTTGGAGTTGGAAAGCCTAGGTTCAAATTCTGTTTATTACCTGTGTGACTTTGGACAAGTCACTAAACTTCCCTGGGCCTCAGTTCCCTCACCTGTAAAATGAGTGCATCGGGCTAGGTGAGGTCCCCGCCGCCTGTGGCTATAATCCTTCCCCCATCTTCTTACCAAGGCTTTCTCCCTTGGCAGTCTTTCGACAGCTCAACACAGCCATCGCCGTGTCTCAGATGGCATCGGGCCAGTGCCGCCTGGCCCCCCTCATCCAGGTGATCCAGGACTGCAGCCACCTCTACCACTACACGGTCAAGCTCATGTTCAGACTCCATTCCTGTGAGTCCTCTCCTGCCTTTCAGCCTCCCGTCCCCACCAAGGGGCCGTGCCTTGAAGTCCCCAGGGGTTTGCTGTTCATATAAGCAGCAGGTGTCTAGAGGGGCTTGGCTCAGGGTTCCATGGGAGCCTTCCAGGATGGATGGATATCTTGGGCAAGGCGGCTCCTGCCAGCCTCCTTTATCCATTTCCTGCTTTGTAAATAACCTTATATATGCTCCTTTGCCCACAAAGTCGTCAGTGTGAGCTCACAAATTCCAGGCTCATTTTAATGCCTTGATTTCAATATCATTAATGACCTTATTAATATTAACACCACAATAACTTAATTTTAATATTAACCCAAGCCAAGCATTTATTTTTTCTTAATAAATATAATTTTCTTAATTACATAATGCATTCCAAAGACATCTGGGAATTAGGCGTGAATCATCTACTATTTTTATTTACCCACCTCATCTCTGTCTTCCATTATCACAGATAATTAATTAATTAATGATTTGTTGAATGGATGAATAACTGCGAATTGGCTATTAAGTTCATATCAGTTCAGCAAATGTTCACTGACCACCTCCTGTGTGGGAGGTAGTAAAAAGGAATGATGGCCTGAATCAGACCAGACCCAGCTTTAAGGCCTTCCTCAGAACATAGCTGCAGTGTAGCCTCTGGAACCTCAGTGGATTTACCTGTTAAAGAGGCATTACAATGCATAATAATGCCTTCCTCCCAGAATTGTGGTGTTCAAAGGAGAGAGGGAAGCTAGGCAGTGCAGTGCACAGAGCACCAGGCCTGGAGTCAGGAAGACATCTTCCTGAATTCAAATCTAGCCTCAGACACTTACTAGCTGTGGGACCCTGGACAAGTCATTTAATTCTGTTTGCCTCAGTTTCCCCATCTGTAAAAGGACCTAGGGAAAGAAATGGCAAGCCACTTCTATGTCTTTGCCAAGAAAACCCCCAAGAGGTTGACTGAAAGTCAGACAGAACTGAACAAGGAAGGAGAGAGAACTTATGTGAAGCATTCTACAAACTTTAAAGTATTACAGACATGTAGTTGTTGTTATTAATGGCCTGCCTGCCTAGCCAGTAGGGTGAATGGGATTTTTTCCAGATGACAACCAAGTTATTACCATTTGCCAGGCCCCAAGCTGGTCATTGGGTGTATAGAGACAGGCTGGACACAGTCCTGGCCCTCAGAGTTGGGCTGTGGTCATCATCTCTCCTTCCTATCACTACAGAGATGGAAAGGGGCAAGGGAGGGAGAAGAGGCCGGAGAGCTGCTTTGTGTGGGAGTTGGGTGGGGCCAGGTAGATTCCTGTTGGGGTCTCCCGTCCTTCCCACCCCCATGGGCTCCCCAGAAGGTGACACCATGCCTTCAGATATAAAGCAGAAGCATTTGTAACATGTTGTGTGTGGTAAAAGCATTGGACCAGGAGGGAATCCTGGTGGAGTCCAGGGAGCATGACGATGGATTGATAGACCTGGGTTCAGATCCCATTTACCTGACACCAAATGTGCAATTATGACCAACTCAAGTTAATTTTTCTTCGACTCAGATTTTGGATCTAGAAAGTGGGGGTAATGAATGCCCTGCCATGTGCAGCGTGACATAATAATAAAGATCCAGCCTTGGAGCCAAGAAGACCTGAATTCAGGTCCTGGCCATGGCACCTGCTGGCTCTGTGACCTTGAGCAAGCACTTAACCTTCCTCAGCCTCAGTTTACTTATCTGCAAAATGATGATGCCTGGAATATCTTGAAGTCAGCATTCTTGATTATTCCTGTTGGGAGAACCTAAAGTCCTGTGCCTGGCTTCACTGCTTACTGGGCACATGCCTTCAGCCCGGTCACTTTCTTTATCTGAGCTTCAGTGTTGTGATCTATAAAATGGGGGCGGTAATGTAAAGATCACGTACGTAAAACTTGATGGTGTTTTGTGGACAAATACAAGGTGTTACTCTTTCCCACTCAGGTCTGCCAGCCGACACACTACAGGGACACAGGGATCGTTTCCACGAGCAGTTTCACAGGTAACAGGCCAGGCCCAGAGGAAGCAGCATTGGCCTGTGGCACATTCAAGAGAAAAGTGGCCTGGGCTGCCCCGCCTTGGCTCCTAGCATGACCTCCAGTGTGGGGGTTCTGGGAAGGGAAGATATTGGGACTGTATGAAGAAGGTCTGTTTGGTGTTCCTTGAACTCAGCCCTCTTTGCCTGTGTACAGGCTGCCCCTCATGTTTGGAACATCCTCCCTCCTCACCATCACCTTGTAGAATTGATAGGCTTCTTCAAGGCTCAGCTTATATGCCACCTCCCATGGGAAACCTTTCCTAATCCCTTCATTTGTTAGTTTTCTATCCTCAAATTCACACACACACACACAAACACACACACACACGCATACATACACATACATACACACACATATCTGGGGCTCTTCACAGTTTTCAAATCATAACCCTCTCTGGCAGTCTGGCGGAGCCCTTCTGTGAATAAAGTTCTAAGTAACTAAAATAAAATACACAACATTACAAAAAGGAAATCTATATGTTGAAATAAAACTTTAAAAATATTTTAGAAACAAGTTTACTCACTCCTGGTTAGGAATCCTTATCTGTATATATTCTTTTTCTGCCCCTACCCCATAATAGAATATAAGCATCTTGAGGAAAGGAACTGTTTCATTTTTTTAATTTTTGTATCTCCAGTGCCTACCACTGTTTTCATGGGCATAGTAAATTGCTAAATAAATGTCTGTTTGAATTGAATTCGTTGAAGTATAGAAGAAGAAATTTTGAACATCAAAGGAAAAAATAATAAACTGAAAAACTAAAGACTGTTTTTTTTTTTTTAAGAATGTTAAAAAAATTGATAAACCTTTAGCTAACCTCATCAAAGAGAGGGAAGAAAATCAAGTTACTAAGCAAAAAATGAACAAGTATAGATTAGATTGGAATTCTTTATTGTGCTAGTTATGTCCTGGACCCTTTTGGCAGTCTGATGAAGCCTATGGACATCTTCTGAGATTCATGTTTTTACATGTGCAAAATAAAATACATGAGATTATAGAGGAATTCAATTATATTGAAATGCATTTGCTAAAAAAAAAAAAAAAAGTTCACAGACAACAGGCTAAAAAGCCCTGATCTAACCTGACCTGTCCACTTTCTAACCACCAACCTCTCCCTGTCTGCAGCCTCAGAAACTTCTTCCGAAGGGCCTCGGACATGCTCTACTTCAAGCGTCTCATCCAGATTCCTCGGCTGCCAGAGGTATCTTTGCCTCTTTCCCTGAAAGCGTCAGTAGACCCCCAAGCAAGGCTGGGAGGGGTGCAGACCCTGGCTAGCTGCCGTGTGTGGGGATCTGTCCTTCTCTGCCCCCTCTGACTGTAGTATACTGAGATCGCCAGGCTATCAGGGTACAGTGGGTCTTGTGTTTGCAGCTCCCGGATGGGGTCGGTCAGTTCAGGTGGCTGTAGCGTTAGGAAACAGTAAGTGACAAGTGGTTGAGACCAGGCCATACAAAGATTGGTTGAAGATCGTGGGGCCACTTAGCCCCGTGTCTGCAAAGAATGGTGGAACGTGCTTTTTCTTCCACAGAGGGGACAGTCTTTCAGATGTGACTTGTACTAAACAACCATTATGGTTTCTTCTTACTGTAAAGCTCTCATTCCAAGCATCCTGTGGTTTTTTCCTTTCCTAGGGTCCTCCCAATTTCCTTCGGGCCTCAGCTCTGGCTGAGCACATCAAACCAGTGGTGGTGATCCCTGAGGAAGCTCCTGAGGATGAAGAGCCAGAAAATCTCATTGAGATCAGCACCGGCCCCCCGGCTACAGAGCCCCCGGTGAGAGCCTGCTAGCCATTGGTTTCCCTTGCCACCTGAGCCCTTCCCTTTGAGAGGTTATCACATACTTGACCTCGATCTGGGGTGGGGAAAGGGCTGAGTAATCCCAAGAGGCCCCCCCTGTTAGGCCCCCGTCTAATCCCTTGCTGGTTTTGTGGAATGAATGAATGAATGAATGAATGAATGCTCTCCCTTGGACTTCTCCTGGAATGGAAGGGTCATATTAAGTGGTGATTTGGTTTGACTCTTCACAGGTGGTGGCTAACCTTTTCGAGCAGACGTTTGGACCCCCCAATGGCACAGTAAAAGATGATAGGTAAGGGGCCCAGGACCTTGAGAAAAGAAGGGGAGACCCCATGTTTAGAGCTAGAGTTGGGGCTTTTACTCCAGTCAGGAAGGATGAAGGCTGAGTGGGGATATCTCTCTCCTCCCAGGGTTTAAACTTATCATGGTATGGATAGGGCATTGGGCTTGGAGTCAAGAAGACCTAAGTTCAGATCCTGCCTCACACACTTAGTAGCTGTGTGACTGTGGGCAAGTTTCTTTACTTCTCTGGGCCCCAGTTTCTTCATTTGTAAAACTAGGGGGTTGGACCCAGTAACCTATGAGAGATCCCTTCCAGTGCTCTGAAGGCATGGGGGTGGGAAAGTAGGAACCGACAGGTGCCCCTTGGAATCTGAACAAATCCAGACACACAGTCAAGTGTACTTTAACCAGAACAGTTTGGGGAGGGCCTCATCAGACATTCTCTATGCAGTGTGAGCCTATTTTCCTTTCCTGGCAAATAGGGAACGCGGACTATAACTGAATATCTTTTGGAATTACAATTCTGAACATCATTTCTCATACATGTTGATTCAGAGCCATTAACTAGTGCTCTGGTACCCAGGGCAGTCACCACAGCATATGGAATCCTTCGAGTGAACCATTTAATAAATAAATAAGCATTTGTTTAGATAGGTCCTACTATGTGCCCGACACTGTGCTGAGCACTGGAGATAAAAAGACACATTTGAAATGGGTTCTGCCTTCAAAGGGTTTAAATTTGAATGGGAGACAGTGTATGGCTAGATATGTCTCTTGAGCCTAGATACAAAATAGATACAGGGTAGTTTGGGGAAGGAGGGGGACATCCAGAAAGGTTTCATGGAGGAGGTGACACTTAGGCCAAGCCTGGAATGAAACTAGGGATTCTGAGAGGTAGAGGTGAGGAGAGAGAGCATTCCAGGCATGGGGCACAGCAAGTGCAAAGGTCCAGAAGTGGGAGATCAAGGGTTGTGTATTAGGAACAGTAAATAACACCAGTGGAGGAGATTAAGGTATAAGAAAAGTGGGAGGGAGGAGAGAGAAGGAGGGAAGGAGAGGAAGAGCCGAGGGCCCAGGATGGCCCTTGGGGAGGCCTCCGGCTGGGGCCACGCCTCAATGCAGCCTGATCCTCTGTGCCCACAGGGACCTCCAGATTGAGAACCTGAAGCGGGAGGTCGAGATGCTCCGGGCGGAACTAGACAAAATCAAGCTAGAGGTGGGTCCCCCTGCTGCTCCCTGCCACACCCTGGGTATTGTCATCATCTGTGGGGACACAGTGGGTTGTGGTGGGAAGGAAGGCAAGGTGCTCCACCAGCCTGGGCACCTGCATGGACCTGGATTCAGGTCCTGCCCTGGTCTCACCCTGGCCCTGGGCATGGCACCAGATGGCCCCTGTGCCACAGGCCTCCCTGAGCTGTTCTGGGGCTCAGGGAGGATGATGCCTGTACCGGGCTTGGTGCTGGTCGGGGATGGGGGGCATCATTCATTATTTTTGTAGCAGCTGTGAGGATCCTGGGGGCGATGGCCATGCTGTACCTCCTAAGCTTTCACGTGCTATAAAAATGCCTGCTGTCCTGGAGAGAGGGCCATCCCAGAGCCAGCGAGTCCTGAGTTCAAGTCCTGGCTCCTGGCTGTGTGACCTTGGGCAACTCTAGAAGTTTCTGAGTGGCAGAGCAGGTGCTGGCCCTCCTTGGTAGGGGGAAGAGTAGCAGCTTTCTAAGAAAGATAGCCGACCCGTATGTAATAATTGAGGTAGCTAGATGGCTCGGGATAGAGCGCTGGGTCTGGAGTCAGGAGCTCCAGAGTTCAGATCTGATCTCAGATACTGGCTAACTGGGTGACCCTGGGTAAGTCACTGTACCCTGTCTGCCTCAGTTTCCTCATCTGTAAAATGAGCTGGAGAAGGACATGGCAAGCCACTCCAGGATTTCTACCAAGAAAACCCCAAATGGGGTCACAAGAAGTCAGATACAGGGGTGGCTAGGTGGCGCAGTGAATAGAGCACCGGCCCTGGAGTCAGGAGGACTTGAGTTCAAATCCAGCCTCAGGCACTTAACTTCTACTAGCTGTGTGACCTTGGACAAGTCACTTAACCCCAACTGCCCTGCCCTCCTCCAAAAAAAAAAGAGTCAGATACAATTGAATGAACAACAATATAATAAGCTAGAATATGACAGTATGATGGGACAGGGATTGGAGCTGTGATTTCATTAGGGACCTTCCAGGTGAGGAAAGCTCTCCGCCAGTGCAGGCTGGCCTCCGCTCTGTTGACCCAGGTTTGCCCCAGGTCACTTGGCCCTGGGGGCGCTGGCTCCTGGAGAGGGCGGGTGAGGGCAGGCAGGGCAGTGTCGGGGGAGCCCTGACGCTCCCCTTCCCCATGCCCAGGCCCAGCGGTACATCACACAGCTGAAGGGCCAGGTGAATGGGCTGGAGGCCGAGCTGGAGGAGCAGCGGAAGCAGAAGCAGAAGGCCCTGGTGGACAATGAGCAGCTCAGGGATGAGCTGGAGCAGCTGCGGAAGGCCAGGCTGGAGCAGGAGCGGGCCCAGGGCCTGTACCAAGAGGCCGAGAGTAGGTGCTGGCCCAGGCTGGGGCCGGGCAGGGTGTGTGTGTGTGTGTGTGTGTGTGTGTGTGTGTGTGTGTGTGTGCATGTGCATATGTGTGTGTGCATGTGAGTGTGTGTATGTGTGTGTGTGAGTGTATGCATGTGTGTGTAAGTGCATGTGTATAAGTGTGTACACGAGTGTGTGCGTGCATATGAGTGTGTGTGTATGTGTGTGTGCATGTGTGTGTGCTGGGCTGGGGGGTGGCAAGGGAGCTGGGCAGAGGGTGTGTGTGTGTGTGTGTGTGTGTGTGTGTGTGTGTGTGTGCTGGGGGGATGGTGAGGGGGCCGGGCAGAGGGGTGTGTGTGTGTGTGTGTGTGTGTGTGTGTGTGTGTGTGTGCATCCTCTCCATATGAGGGGCTTCTCCCACTCCCAGTGGGGCTGGAACCTGCCACTGTCTCCCTGGGAGAGCCTGGAGGCGGGCAGACCCATCCGCAGACACCTGTGTGATCCAGGCATGATGGGGGCCTGCACCAAAGGGGTAGCAGGGTTTTTTTCCTTTTTTTTGGAGGGCAGTCGGGGTTAAGTGACTTGCCCGAGGTCACATGGCTACTGAGGCCGGATTTGAACTCAGGTCCTCCTGACTCCAGGGCGGTGCCCTATTCACTGAGCCACCTCACCACACCATCAGCAGGATTTTTTTTTCAGGACGGGGAGATGTAGGTGTGGTTCTAGGCAGGAGGCCCGGGGATCACGGGGGTCTGTTGGAGGAGATGGGAGGGAACGGGTTCATTTCCAGAGGTGGAGGGGTTATCCTTGGTCGGGAGAAAGGCCTGCTCGTCATGGGAGGTGGGTGAGGAAGGAGAGAGGTGCAGAAGGGAGGTGAGAGTGGGTAGAGCTTTGGACTTGGGGTTAGGAAGACCTGGATTCAGATCTTTTTTGTTTTGTTTTGTTTTGTTTTGCTTTGCTTTTTGGAGGGCAACTGGGGCTGTGACTTGCCCAAGGTCACACAGCTATTTTTTGTGTTAAGTGTCTGAGACCAGATTTGAACTCAGGTCCTCCTGACTCCAGGGCCGGTGCTCTATTCACTGCACCACCTAGCCGCCCCTGAATTCAAATTTTGCCTTAGATACTTACTGTGTGACCCTGAACAAGTCACCTAACAACTCAGCCTGAGTTTCCTTGTCTGTAAAGTGGGGGTGGTAGTAATAGCACCCACCTCCCAGTGGGTGTATGCCTATACAAAGGACCTTGCGGACCTCAAGCCTCTACATAAGCGAGGGGGCACGTTTCCCCGCCCCCCATCCGGCCTGAGACTGGGCGTTACAGTGACCCGCCTTCGGCCCCACCTCACAGTTGTTTGTCAGTGTTACTGTGGTCCTCTCCTCAAGGTGGGCGGGTGCTGACGGACTGTGGTCCCAGCCTGTCCTCACCCCCTTTTCCAGAGAAGGCCAGTGCCACGGAGGCCCGGTACATCAAGCTGAAGGAAAAACACAGTGAGCTCATCAACACACATGCTGAACTGCTGCGGAAGGTACGGGCTGCCCTCCGCCCTGGTGCTGCCCGGGCACCGTGGGCCACCTGACCCTGGGCAGTGTGCCAGCGCTGTGCCAGACCCTGGGGATACAGATACACAGACAGGGACCCTGCCCGCGGGGAGGCAGTGTGCGGGTGACCGATGGGCTGGGGGCGGGGGAGGCCTTCCCGGGGTGATTCCGTTCTCCCTCCCCATCTGAACTCAGAACGCAGACACGGCCAAGCAGCTGACCGTGACCCAGCAGAGCCAGGAGGAGGTGGCCCGCGTGAAGGAGCAGCTGGCCTTCCAGATGGAACAAGTGAAGCGGGAGTCAGAGATGAAGGTGTGTGCCCCCCGCCCCACGCTCCTGGGCCCCACGTTATCCCAAGCCAAAGACCAAGAGGGGGCGGCTCCTGGATCGCTGCCCTGGGGGGGCCCCAGGACCATCCCTGGCCCCCCACTGAGATAGGGTCCCAAGCAGGGGAACCACCCCCATGCTCTTGCCCCCTCCCCAGTGCCCCCCACTGCCCTGGGTGACACGTTCTCCTGTCCCAGCTAGAGGATCAGAGTTATCAGCTGGAGAAGCTCAAGAGAGAGCTGGAGGCCAAGACGGGGGAGCTGGTCCGGGTGCAGGAGACACTGAGCCACAAGGAGCAGGTAGGAAAACCTGGGAGGCCCGTGCTGCTGTTGGGCCCATTATACAGATGAGAGGCAGTGACCTGCCTAGAGCCAGGGCTGAATCTGAACTCAGGTCTTCAGGTCTCCAAGGCCAGCATTCCACCTAGCTGCCTTAGAGAGCTTTTGTGGACTCCAAGGAAGGCCGCATCACACATAGATAAGCCTTGGACAAGGGAGGGAGCGAAGAAGGGGAAAGACTGAACACACACACGTGCTCTCTCTCTCTCTCTCCCTCCACCCCCTCTCTCTGTGTCTCTCTCCTCTTCCTCCCCCCCTTCCCTCCCCCCTCTCTCCCTCTCTCTCTCTCTCTCTCTCTCTCTCCTGTTCCCCCCTCTCTCCCTCCCTCCCCCTCCTCTCCTCTCCTCTCTTTCTCTCCCTCCTCCCCCCCCCCCGTGTCTCTCCTCCTCCCCCCTCCCTCCCCCTGTGTCTCTCTCTCCTCCTCCCCCCTCCCTCTCTCTCTCTCTCCCTCCTCCCCCCCTCTGTCTCTCCTCTTTCTCCCTCCCTCCCCCCCTCTCTGTGTCTCTCTCTCTCCCTCCCCCCCTCTGTGTCTCTCTCTCCCTCCCCTTCTCTCTCTGTGTGTCTCTCTCTCCCTCCCCCCCTCTCTGTGTCTCTCTCTCCCTCCCCCTCCCCCTCTCTCTGTGTCTCTCTCTCCTTCCCCCTCTCCCTCCCCCTCTCTCCCTCTCTCTCTCCCTCCCCCTCTCTCCTCCCCTCTCTTCTCTCTCTCTCCCTCCCCCTCCCCCCTCTCCCTCTCTCTCTCCCCTCCTCCCCCTCCCTCCTCCCCCTCCTGTCTCTCCTCTCTCTCCCTCCCCCCTTCTCTGTGTCTCTCTCTCCCTCCCCCTCTCTCTCTCTGTGTCTCTCTCTCCCCCCCTCTCTCCTCTCTCTCTCTCTCCTCCGCCTCTCTGTGTCTCTCTCTCCTCCCACCCTCTCCTCTTCCCCCCTCTCTCCTCCTCCCCTCTCTCTGTCTCTCTCTCCCTCCTCCCCACTCTCCTCTCCTCTCTCAGAAAATTGGGGAAAACACTCTAGTTTGGCTGGAATGTAGCGCACACGCAGGGAGTGGTGGAAGTCCGTGTGTGGAGGCCTGTCAGTGCCAGCCTAGAGGCAGTAGGGAGCCAGGGCCACATTATATAGTGGAATTAGGTCCTGGGCCCAAAGTCAGAATGTGAGTGCCCTATCCCCTACTACCTGTGAGACCTTGGACAAGTCACTGAAAGCCCTCTCTGTGCCTCGGCTTCTGGTTAGAGTAGACTGCCTCCGTGGTCCCTCCAGCCCTAAACCTATGGTCCTGTGATACTGCTCTGTGCCTCAGTTTCCCCATAGGTAAAAAGAGAGGTTTAGGCCCTGTGGCCTCCAGCTCCTACTAAGGGTCAGGCCCCCCCAGGAATAGGGCCCCCTCTTGGCTCTGCCAAGGGCAGCCTGGGTCCCCCAGCACCCAGTGTGGAGAGAAGGGTATAGTAGAGAAATCAGCCCCCGCTGGGGAGCTCCCGGACTCCTTCCATGGGGCTCCTGCTCCAGGTGGGTGTGGACAGCTCGCCCCCTGGTGGAGGGCCCTGGGCTGGGCAGCCAGAGAACGGAGCCGGCCTTGCCTGGGGAGGAGAGCCAGGCCGGGAGGCAGGAGGACCTGGGGTGTTCTAGCTGGGCCCATATGGGCCCCATGCGGGCTCACCTGTAAAGTGGGGTGTGGTCTGCAGCCTCGGGTGCTTACAGCTGTGTGGCTGTGAGCGCATCACCTAACCTCCCTTGTAAAACGGGGCTGGTGTCAGAGAGGCAGCCCCAGGAGTCAGGAGCACCCCAACTAAGGGCCAGCGGCCAAGGTGGACCGTCTGTACTCCGGGCAGCTCTCCTCGAGGCTTTGGGGGTAGCAGCCTGTGGTGGGAGAGGCTCCTCGCCTGGTCAGTCAAAAAGTGCCTATGTGAGGATGGCTCAAATGAAAGAGTGACCCGATGGATGGAGGGAAAGGCATTAATTAAGCCCTTACTGCATACCAAGCCCTGGGGATACACCTAGGAAAGCAGGGCAGCCAGTGGCCTGGAGAACCTCCCGCCCTGAGAAGACCAGAACGGCCAGAAAGATTCTGGTCCTGTCCCCAGGGGGCCTGAGGAGGAGGAGGAGGAGAGGGAGGAAGGGGAGGGGAAGGGGGAGAAGGGGGAGGGGGAGGAGCCTGGAGAGGCACACAGAGATTTGTGTGTCACATGTATGTTCTGTTCTGCTGTCTGTCACTGAGGGAATTGTGTGTCTGTACACACACACACACACAGGAGGGGAGGAGATCTGTATACACAACAGATATGTTCATCCATACATGGTTTTGTATATCCATATATAGATATATAAGCTGGGGCCTCTAAACTGGGGGTCAGTCAACAGACAAGCATTTTTAGGTGCCCCCTGTGTGCCAAGCACTGTGCTGAGCCCTGGGGATGCAGGGTCAGTCCTGCCCTCAGAGAGCCAGCAAGCAGCCATGGGCCTGAAGGCTAGAGATGAGATTAATTGGGAGTAACCTCATAGGGAAGACATTAAGATTAAGGAGAATTAGAAAGGCACCTTTACCTCTGTCCTGTCTTCCCCCCTCTTCTTCTCTCTCTCCCCTTCTCCCCTCCCCTCCCCTCCTTCTCTCCCCTCCTCTCCTCCCTCTCCCTCCCCTCCCCTCTCCCCCTCCCCTCTCCCCCCTCCCCTCCCCCTTCCCTCCCCTTCCCTCTCCTCTCCCCTTTCTCCCCTCCCCTCCTCTCCCCCTCCTCCTCCCCCTCCTTTCCCTCCCCCCCTCTCTCCTCCCTCTCCCCACCCCTCCTCCCTCCTCTCCTCCTCCCCTCCCTCCCTCTCCTCCCCTCCCCTCTCCTCTCCTCTTCTCTCCTCTCCCCCTCCCCTTCCCCCTCCCCTCCCCTCCCCCTCCCCTCCCTCTCTTCTCCCCTCTCTTCTCCCCTCTTCCCCCTCCCCTCCTCTCCCCTCTCCTTCTCTCCCCTCTCCTTCTCTCCCCTCTCCTTCTCTCCCTCCCCTCCCCTCTCCCCCTCCCCTCTCCCCCCTCCCCTCCCCCTTCCCTCCCCTTCCCTCTCCTCTCCCCTTTCTCCCCTCCCCTCCTCTCCCCCTCCTTCTCCCCTCCTTTCCCTCCCCCTCTCTCCTCCTCTCCCCACCCCTCCTCTCTCCCTCTCCTCCTCCCTCCCCTCCCCTCTCTTCTCCCCTCTCTTCTCCCCTCTTCCCCCTCCCCTCCTCTCCCCTCCTTCTCTCCCTCCTTTTCCTCTCCCCCCTCTCTCCTCCTCTCCCCACCCCTCCTCTCTCCCTCTCCTCCTCCCCTCTCCTCCCCCTCTCCTCCCTCCTCCCCTCCCCTCTCCTCTCTTCTCTCCTCCTCCCCCTCCCCTTCCCCTCCCCTCCCCTCTCTTCTCCCCTCTTCCCCCCTCCCCTCCTCTCCCCTCTCCTTCTCTCCCTCCCCTTTTCCTCTCCCCCCTCTCTCCTCCTCTCCCCACCCCTCCTCTCCTTTCCCCCCTCCCCTCTCCTTTCCCCCCTCTCCCTCCCCTCCCTCCCTCTCCCTCTCCTCCCCCCTCTTCCCTCCCCTCACCCCCCTTCTCCCTCCTCTCTCTCTCTTTCTTTCCCTCCTACTCGCTCTCTCATCAGAAAGGTTTGGCCTCAGGAGGCAGACCTGGGCCCAGTGAATGGCAGGGGCAGACTTAAGCTTGCGTGTGCCCACTGGAAGGGGGGTGGCTGGGCTCCCTCAGCACAGCCTGGGTGGCCACCTCTGGGTCAGGTCCGGGTTGGCCTGGACGACCGGGGAAGGCTGGCATTCTGTGCCGTCACAGCCGCAGGGGGCAGGCATGGGGAGGGCTCGGTGCTGCCTGGGCTGGGGGGGCCAGCGCCCCACTCCTCCCTCCCCCTGGCCTTTGCAGACCGGATCGGAGCTGAGCTCCCAGCTGGACGCCCTCCACGCGGAGAAGGAGTCTCTGAGCAGCACCGTGAGGCAGCGGGAGGCCGAGCTCCACAGCGCACAGAGCCTGGTGCAGGAGAAGGACGCTGCCCTGGGCCGGGAGCGTGAGCAAAGCCGCCGGGAGCTCGACGAGCTACAGGGGCAGCTGGCGGAGAAGGTAACCCCTGCCCTCCCCTGCAGTGTTTGGGGCAGTCGGGCTGTGAAATGAGGAGGCGGCACTAGGCGGTGTCTGAGGGCTCCTCCAGAGCCAGATCCAGGGTCCCCGGATACTTTTGGAGGGCAGTTGGGGTTAAGTGACTTGCCCAAGGTCACACAGCTAGGAAATGTGTCAAGTGTCTGAGGCCGGATTTGAACTCAGGTCCTCCTGAGTCCAGGGCCAGTGCTCTGTTCACTGCGTCACACTTGATTTCCCTGGGCCTCAGTTTCTTCATCTATAAAATGAAGGGCTTGCACTAGATGGCCTCTGAGGTCCTAAGGTCCCTTCCTGACCTCAGGGTGTCTTTCGGGGTTCCCCTAGTCCTAATCTAGAGGCTTAAGGGAGGAGATATGAATCCCCCCTCGTGGGGAGAGTCACAGGCTTTGGGGGAGGAATCCTCTGCATGTTGTTGCTTTAGAAAATGAGCCTGAGGTCTGAGTGGAACAAGGCTTCTGCCTTTGTGGTGTAACAGAGTTCCTCCTGGTTGGATGTCAGAATCCCATCTCTGCTCCCCTCTTGATCACTTGTGTGACCTTGGGCAAGTCACTTAACGTTTTTCCACACCTCAGTTTTCCTCTCTGTAAAATGAGGCCTTTGGCTCTCCCGTCCTCCTGTGATCCTGACCTCCTCCATCTGTGAAATAGAACACTGTGTATTGGAGAGGGCCCTGGACATTCGGACTCCAGGCTTGCTCACTTAGCTGGGTGACCTGGCACAAATTTCTTACCCTCTCTGAGCTTCCCTTTCCTCCACTCTAAATGAGGTCATTGGCTAGGGCAGAAGTGTCAGGGCCAGGGGGTCAGAACCAGATTGAAATGGCATTGGGAAATATTTATCAAAGATAATAGAAACGCAGTAAGAGGTAGATGATGTTAATAGGTGGTTTTCTACGTCCGTGTGTGGCCTGCGGTGGTGGCACGGCCCGTTTTCTGTCTGACTTTGATGCCCCCAGACTAGGTGACCTCTGGGGTGTCCTCCAGCCATCACAAGGCAGTCCCTTCAGCCTCAGTTTTCCCGTCTGCGAGATGGGGATAATCCCAGCCACCGTTGCCTACGCCATTCTCTCTGTAAACTGGGAGAGCTTTGGTTCTTTTTTCCAGGAGGCCCAGCACCAGGGGCTGCAGCAGAAACTCCTGGAAGAGCAGTTCTCCGTGCTTCAGGGCGCCGTGGCAGAGGCAGAGAACACCGTGAGGGACGCAGTGAACAAACTGGACGACCCCCTGCACCTGCGCTGCACCAGCTCTCCAGGTCTGGGAGGGAGGGACAGAGAAGGCCACATCTGCGGAGGCCACGCCCCTGCTTTTGTTTTTTGGTGACATTTTCTAGGCACCTTTTAAGTTTTTACGCTCCTTATTTCTGGAGATGCCCTCCCTGCCCTTACCCTGACTTTGTACTAAAGGCCAAGGAGGGAAAAAGCAATTAAGCCAAGCCAGCCGACATCAACAGTATCAGACAGTGTATGCACCCTTCTGTACCCATAGTCCCCCACCTCTCTGGCCAGAAGGGGGCAGAGCCAAGACTGTTCACTTTAATGAAAATATATAAATTATAATATTTAAGTTAAATAAATGAGTGTGTCCCTATGAAGCCTTTTGGCTTCGTTTTAGTATTCTGTCCATTTATCTTGTTGTGGACATTATATACAGCTGGGTCCCAGTTAGTGCAAATAATGAATCGTGTGTATTCTGATACTTCATTATTAGAATCTGTACTGCATGTTTCCATTGGGCTAGAATCCATCACCATTTTTTACATAACTATAACTTCAAATAGTGCTAATTCAAATACATGGGGCTACTCTGTGGGGTTCCTTGTTTGCACTAATCGAGACCTGACTGTGTGCTGTTTCCTGGTCTGGCTTCCTTCCCTCTGCATCCATTCACATAAGTCTTCCGTGCTTTTCTGTATCTGTCATAGGGCTCGGCATTTCCCTTACATTCATGAACCGCTTTGTTCAAGCCTTCCTCAGGGGATGCACACCCACTCTGTTTCCAGATTTTGGCTAGCACAACAAATTCTGCCCCTCCATGGAGCAGGGTTTGAGAGGAGGGCCTAGTTCTGGAGGTTGGAGGAAGCTGGCTTTCTCTGATCTCAAGGCCCCTGCTGGGCTGGGCTCTTTTGGGGTTTATTACTCACCTGAGCCCCAGCTCTCTGTGTGCAGTTGAAGTGGGTCCCTGCCATGGAAAGGCAGCTCCTAGAAGGGGCCACAGGCCTGGCCAGGCCCACAGTAGCAGTGACAGGAAGAAGCCTTCGCTGTCAGTCCTTACTCCCTCATAGTCCCCGTCCCTTGTCCCTTCTCCTATGTATTTCTAGATTACTTGGTGAGCCGGGCCCAGGCTGCCCTGGATGCCTTGAGTGCCCTGGAGAAGGGGCAGATGAAGTTTGTGGCCTCGATGACTGGTGAGTGGGAAGCAGGAGCCGCTGGGCTCTTGGCTGGACAGAGGGCAGGATTCTCAGGGACCTCAGATGTGCATCCCTCCTGACTCACTTCAAGGGTGAGACTGCAACCAGAGGCAGTCAGTAAGCATTTATTAAACACCTACTGTGCACCAGACCCTGTGTTAAGTCCTAGGCATGCAAAAAGAAACACAAGACAGTCCTTGCTGTTAGGGGGCTCCCAGTCTAATGAAGACCTTCGTTACTGGCCTTGGTAGGCTGGGCATGCCCTGGGCTTTCCACCTGGCTCACTCAGGCAGTGAACCAACAAGCATTCTTTGAGGACCTACTATGCTTCAAGCTTTGTGGTTTGCACTGGAGATAGGAAAACAGAAACAAAACAGTCCCTGTCCTCAAGGAGCTGATGTCCTAACGGGAAAGATGAAGATAACAGGGACACACAAAAGGGGGAGTAGACACTGGCGCCTTTTAAGAGCTCTCCTCTGAGAGGGAGTGTCTGCTGTGGGCCAGGCACGGGGCCAGGCACTGGGGGCACCCAGAGAAAAGTGAGATGGCTCCTCTCTCTCTCACCTCCCTCCTCTCTCTCTCTCTCTCTCTCTCTCTCTCTCTCTCTCTCTCTCTCTCTCTCTCTCTCTCTCTCTCTCTCTCTCTCTTTCTCTTTCTCTCTCTCCATTTTCACAGACTCATCCACCCTGGTGGCAGCGCTGGCCCAGTTCTCTCACCTGGCTGCGGACACTATCATCAATGGGAGCGCCACCTCACATCTGGCTCCCACGGACCATGCTGACCGTAAGTGGCAGGCTTTCTCCCTCTCCTCCTCCCTGCAGACCCCCTGGGTTGGGCCCTGGAACAGTGTATAGAGACTAAACATTATGGAGGGTGCCCTGGGCCCAGACTCAGGAAGATCCAGCCTTAGGCCCTCGGGGCCTCAGTTTCTGCAGCTGTGAAATGGAGCCATTTGCAGCATGTGCATCACTGTGTTGTGGGTGAGAAGAATCTGCAGGCCTGAAGTCAGAATGTGTCACCTTCTGTTACCCTGACGGAGCCTGGGCTCAGGGGGCGGTGCCAGGGGCCAGGTGTCCATGAGGCCTCCACCTCCCAGGGCGGGCCAGTGGCTATCACCCATTCCCAAGGACTGCCAGCCAGGAGCTCGACCCTGCTATGACCACTGTGCCCTGCCCTCCTTCCCATCCCTGCCCGATAGCCTGATCTCATTCCCTTCCCCCTTTCAAAACCCTGCCATATGCCCATCCAAACAGTCACAGAATTTAAAGGTTTAAAGGGATCTCAGCTCATGTGCCAAAGGAATCCCCACTCCAGCCTCCCCACCCAGTGGCTATCCAGCCTCTGCTTGGAGGCCTCCAAGGGCACAGTGCACTGAACTCTGGGTCCAAAGTCAGGAAGACCTGAGTTCAGTCTGACTGTATGACCCTGGGCAAGTCACTTCCCCTCTGCCTGCCTCAGTTTCCTCCCCTGTAAAATAGGGATAGCAGTAGCACCTGCCTCCCGCAGGGGTTGTAAGGCTCAAACAAGACCACTTTGCAAACCTTAAAGCATCATGGTGGTACTGGTTATTATTAACTATTAATAATTACTATTACAGTTATTCAGACCGCTAGACTGGTTTATTAGCTCTTCTTAAGACCGCTACAGTGTTCAAGTCCCAGGTCTGGCATTTGCTACTTATGTTGCCTCATTGAACCTCAGTTTCCCCATCTGTAAAATGGGCATGATCATATGTACCCTGGCAATGGGTGGGGCAGCATCAGGGTCTGGCTTTGTCCAGGTCAGCCTCCCACTGGGCCCTGCAAGGTGGAGACAACGGGACTTGGGTTAGACTCAGAGTCAGAGAGAGCTGGGCTCAGATTCTGCCTCTGACTGGCGGGACCTGGCCAGATTACTTCCCTTGTCAGTGCAGCCCGGGTGAGGACGGCCGCCAGGTCACTGACCGCCAGTCTGTCTCTGAGCGATGGGGGTTTCCCATCTGTGTCAGTTTCCACCCCACGGCTCCCCAACACTGGCGGGCCCAGAGGTCTGGCCCGTTTGCTAGAGGTCTCCTGTGGTAGAAGCCTGTTCCCTAGGGCGAGGAGTCTTTGCTGTTGTCACCCTTACTGTCACCCTTACTTGCCCGTTCTCTCCTGCAGGGCTGACGGACACGTGCCGGGACTGTGGGGCCCAGAGCCTCGAGTACCTGGGCCTGCTCAAGGATAGGCAGTGTCTGAAACAGGCTGATCCTGGCAGGATTCGGGGCCCCCTCCAGGACATCCTCCGGCTGGGCCAGGTGAGGGGGTGCTCTTGGAGGCAGGGACCGTGGTGTTCTGACCTGCCATGTGACCCTGCCTGGCTAACTTTCACAGACAAAGCCTGTAAAGGGGGATCCTAATCTCCCCAACCTTCAGGATCCCCCTGAATTGCTTACATCCCAGCTCTCCCCCCAACAGGAGCTTAAGCCCAAGAGTCTGGATGTGCGACAAGAAGAGCTGGGCGACTTGGTGGACAAAGAGATGGCCGCCACATCCGCTGCCATTGAGAATGCTGTTCGACGGATTGAGGTGAGAGGTCATCCATTTGCCTCTGACCCCCTCACAGGCGTGGGGCTGGGCCTGGCCAAGCAGCCATGGGAGATGTGAGCCAGGGGCCTGGGCCTGCCCTCGGCCAGCCTGAAGCCCCCTTTCACTGGTCTGTGCTGGCCAGAGTGAGCAGATCTTCCCCTACTGCTTTCCAGTGAAGTTTGGGGCCAGGGTTCCCTGAGTCAGTGAACTAGACAGCCACCTTCCTCTAGGCTGCTTGGTGTCTTTTCCTAGAGTAGATGGGACCATACAGAGGAAAGCTGGGTCAGATGAGATCTTAATGTGCTGCTACTTAGCCACCTGAGCCTCAGTGTCCCCATCTGTCACAAAGGAAGGGCTGGACTGTTGGAGCTCAGCTCCTTTCCAGCCCTGAGGCCGTCCTCCTCCTCTTGTCCGTCCATAGGATATGATGAACCAGGCGCGTCATGAGACTTCGGGTGTGAAGCTGGAAGTGAACGAGAGGTGAGGGCCCCCACTTCCTGGCCCCCCAGTCCTGGGCTGTTGCTTTGGTCACCCCTTCCCTTGGTACAGTGTCAGCCCCTGATGAGTCCTGCTAGACAGGAGGTTAGGGTGGGGGCAGTCCAGTCCTTATTGTGGATCAGAAGGAAGCAGGCTTCAGACCACATTCCAACCTGGGTGGCTGTCCCTCTTCTTTCTAGGATTCTCAACTCCTGCACCGACCTCATGAAGGTAACCAAGGAACACCTCCCCCAGTGGGCAGTGGTCTTGCAGCTTTGGGAGGGGGTGGGAGGGAGGTGGCCCTCTCTGTGGCTGGCCTACTCTAGAGTAAAACACGGTTCTTGACTTTGCCAGGCCATCCGACTGCTGGTGACCACGTCCACCAGCCTGCAGAAGGAGATTGTGGAGAGCGGGAGGGTGAGTCTGGAGGGAGCCCACCCAGAGAGGGAAGGGGCTGGGCGGGCTTGGGCAATGCAAGTAGCAGGTCCTGGGAGCTGCCTCATGTGTATGACCCATCTTTCCTGCCTACTCTGGACACCTGTGGCTTCCTTCAGGGTTTATATCACGGTCCACCTCCCCCAGGAAGCCTCCCTTGGTCCTATGCCAGAGTATGGGAGCCAGCCAAGGCCTCAATGGTTCCACCTGGCTTAGCAGCATTTCTGGAGCTGGGCATGACCTGGAAGTGGAATAAGCAAAGGAACATGATAGCTAACCCTGTGGTTTAGAAGGATACCTGCAGAGCAGTGAGGTTGGGGATTTTTAAAAACCTTATTTAAAAAGATAGAAAAGGATATATAACGTTAGGGCTCAAGTACACGTTCAGGAGCGCCTGTGCCTCCTTGTCTGCTAAGGCCCCTTGAGCACAGGCGTTGTTTGGGCCTTGTCTTTGTAGCCGTAAGCACCTGGCACCTTAGGGCGTAAGTACCAGCAGACACTCAGGGCTGCTGGACTGGATGGTCTGGGTCAGCTAATACAGAGGACCGAGCTTCCCGTGGGCCAGAGGCTGCAGCTTCTGCTGTAACCCCTGCCCCCTTCTCACCAGCTTCCTCTGAGCCCCCAGGGAGAGGGGGGTCTTAAGCTGGCTCACAGCTGCCACAGAGCCCTGTCCAGGCTCCTACCTCTAACCAAGCCAGCCCTGTTACCAAACTGCCAGGGCTGAGAGGGAGTGCTATGGGAGGCGGAGGTTTGGACTCAGAATCAGGAAGACCTGGGCTCAGAGCCTGCCTCAGTGTCCTTACCTATATGATGGCAGGTTGTTATGAGACATGTGTATGTTATTGTTGTCATTATTAATGTTATTTGGTCCAGACTCTGATTTCATCAGTGGGAGAATTCCTAGGTATAGAAACTCCTTCCACCAAAGGAGATAGCAGCTGCCGGGGGCACTCCCCAGCCAGTCAGTGCCAAGAGTCAGGCCCTGGAGCTGGCTCTTCTTGGCTCCGTGGCCAGCCTCCTCTTGGCAACGTCAGTCTGCCTGCCCTGGAACCCTAGGTCTAGAGCCTTCAGGGAGTCTTCCCCACTTTACAGATCAGAAATGAGACCCAGGGCGGTGGAGGCATTTCAGAGGCTGCATCAGCCTTCCCTGCCTCCTGCCCCTCCCCCTTAGAGTTGAGCAGTTGATTGGGACTTTCTCACCCCAGCTGAATTACAGACCTGGACCAAAGGCCTATAATAATAACTTGGTAACTTTAAAGTAAAAACATAAAATGGAAAAAAATATCTGTCTTTAAAAGTTACATATGATGATATCATCAGCATCACTATTTAAAATAGTAAGTAGTCCAAATGTCATCTCTTTTTGACCCCTTAGGGAGTTACAGACCATTTTTTTTCAAGCAATAAAACAGTTTTATTTATTAAGTACCTACTGTGTGCTAGGAACTGGGGGTAGAGACAGACATCTGGAAGAACAGATCATTCAGTCCATGAGTATTTATAAAGGACCTACTGTGTGCCATTCCCTGTCCCCTTCCCTTAGAAGCCTAAGAGTCTGCCATCTTGAGAATAAAAGCCTTAGGGGACTGGGCCCTGACTGTCCCCGCCCCCATTCACTGAGCTTGTCTTGTCCACTTCTTACCGCCAGGGGGCAGCCACCCAGCAGGAATTCTACGCCAAGAACTCGCGCTGGACCGAAGGCCTCATCTCGGCGTCCAAGGCTGTGGGCTGGGGAGCCACCCAGCTGGTGTAGGTCCAGGCAGGGAGAGGGAGGAAAGGTCACGGCCGGGCCCCTGGCTGCCTGGGTGGGAAAAACAACTGTGCCTCCCCCCCACCACCCCTCTTCCTGGCATCGCTGGCCCCGGCATCAAGGAGAAAGCCCAGGCCAGCGGCCACCCTCTAGTGCCCAGGAAACTGAGGCCCAGACAGACTGATCCACTTGCCCAAGGCCACACAGCTAGTCAGGGCTCAAGGGGAGATTTGAACTCATGCCCCCAGATCTGGTGCTTTTTCCATGACACTATGAACCAACAACCGCATGTTACAGATGAGGAAACAGGCCCCAGAGCTGGGCCTGATGTCTCACAGCTAGTGTCAAAAGGGAGATTCCAAGCCAAGGTCCTGGGTCTGAAGTCAGTGTTCTTTCCATGGCCTCTGGCTCGGAGGCTGCAGCTGTGGCTCAGGAAGCTTGGAGTCTGCTGTCCCTGTGGGAGGCAGCCCAGGAATCCTGGGGAAGCCAAAGCCATGGGACTGACAATGTGTGGGGCCTGCCTGACCACCCCTGAGCCCATCACACACACACACACACACACACACACACACACACACACACACACGGAGGGCTCAGAGACACACACATACAAGGACACCGACACACACAAGGACACACACACAGGGAGACACACAAGGACACACACAGACACACACAGGGAGGGCTCAGAGACACACACAAGGACACACACAGGGAGACACGGACACATATACACACGAAGACAGACACACACACACAAGGACACACACAGGGAGGGCTCAGAGACACACACAGGGAGACACAGACACACACAAGAACACACACAGGAAGAGCTCAGAGGCACAAGGGGACACACACACACACACGCGATCTCTCTTCTGTTCCCACATGAATTTTCAGCCTCACCCCTGAGCCTACCAAAAAAACAGTCGAGGGAAGGACATTGCTCAGGCAGGGGGGTGATCACAAGGTGAAGAGCCTTGAGTCCATGCCCGCTGGGGTGTGGGGAGGGCTCTGATCCCTGAGCCGTAGCCCAGTGGTCTCCCAGGGATGTGGATGAGGGAGCTTTGAGCGGCTGCCTTGGTTTCCCGGCCTTGCTGCCTGGGCCAGGCTCCGGGATGGGAAGCGCACTCCCAGGCAGGGGCCTGTCTGCCGGGTCAGGCCTGGTCTTGCCCAGCTGTCACAGACAGAGCCGCAGGCGGCCCCAGGAGTCTGGGCAGAGGGTAGCAGCCGCTGGTTCAGACAGCACTCTTCTTGTTGGCTGAGGCCGGGAGGGCATTCAGCCTCGGGGAGAAAAGACCTGGGGACAAGACAGCGTCTTCAAGGACTGGGCACTGGCCCTGTGTCCTTCGGGCCTCCGTGGTCAGAATGGGAGTGGACAGTGGGGCAGGCACTCTGTGCCTGTGTTCTCCTCTGTAAAACGGCTTGGAGTCTGTGGCCCCCGAGGTCCCGTCCAGCTCTCAGGGAAGGAGCAGACATAGGCCTGATGTCACCCAGGGGTGCTGTCCCCAAGCGGCCTGGACAGGCAGTGAGCTCTCTCCCTATCCCTGGAGGTCTTGGGGCAGAGGCTGGCCGGGGCCAGCTGGGGCTGGGGGAGGGGGCTTCTTGGGGGGCCCTGGGCCTCGGTGTGATTCTCTGCCCTTCCCCAGGGAGTCAGCCGACAAGGTGGTCCTGCACACCGGAAAGTATGAGGAACTCATCGTCTGCTCCCACGAGATCGCGGCCAGCACAGCCCAGCTGGTGGCCGCCTCCAAGGTGAGGCCCCTGGTCCTGGGGTAGGGGCTGGCCAGGGCCCACCTGATGGCTTTGCTGAGATTCTGCCCACTTCAGCCAGAGAGTTAGCTCATGGGGGAATGAGACTAGGCCTGCAGGAAACCCTCAGTCCAGAAATCCAGGCTGGCCCTTTTAATTTAAAGCTGAGGAGACAGAGAGGCTACAGCCCCGAGTGGAGAGAGAGTGTGGAACTTGGAGGCTCTAAGATTCTTCCTCCGACACTAGCCGTGTGACCCTGGCTAAGTCACTTAACCTCTCTGGGCCTCAGTTTCCTCATTTATTAAAAAAGGGGATTGGACCAGATAGCTTCTGAGCTCCCTTCTCACCCTGGATCACCCTCTGATCCTCCGAGGTTCACAGAAGCAACTGGTCCAAGATTCCACAGGAAGTGAATTCATGCCCAGGGACTCTGGGTTCAAATTCAGGGCCTTTCTCCCCTTTTCCTTTATGTTTCATGATCAAAAATTCCCTTTTTACATCACTATCCCTTCCCAGTAGGACACTGCCTTGTAACAAGTGCAGTGGGTGCCTGCTAGGTGCCTGCGGATTCTTTCGAGATGTATACCGCACTCTGACCCAGTCATCTACCCAGCCCTGTGCCCTCTTGGGATGTCTGTCTCTTCCATATTGGGCTGCTGCTAGGGAGCTCTTGAGTAAAAGCCAGAAGACCAAGAACTCTGAAAGCTCCAGACACTAACCCATCACAGGACCAAAAATTAGAGGAACAGAAGTGGGGAGCTGGAAGGGAGGGGGGCAGCCATCCAGTCCACACACACCCCTTCGTTTGCAGAGGAGGAGACTGAGGCTGCCCAGTGGGAATCACACAGGGAGACATTGGAAATCAGGGAGCCGAGTTCAAATCCCACCTCAGACCCAAGGCAAATCTCTGAGCCTGTTTCCTCTTTAAAATGAGAAGGGAGGGAGGTCCCTTCCAGCCTTAAGTACAGGGTTTCTGTCATCCCAGAAGCAATCTGAACCTCAGTCATCATCACCTGCCCTACATACTTTAGTTATTCTTGTTATATATAATTTATAGTGTATAATATATTTTAGGTATTAAAATTTCCTATATTAAAATGTATTGTGGATGGGGTGGCTAGGTGGCACAGTGAATAGATCACTGGCCCTGGAGACAGGAGGACCTGAGTTCAAATCCGGCTTCAGACACAACACAAAAACTAGCCATGTGACCTTGGGCAAGTCACTTAACCCCAACTGTCCTCTAAAAAAGAAAAAAAATTTATTGTCATGATTACTTCACAGGGGTTTTTTTGAGGAAAGTTTCCACGCCAGGAATCCTTCACTTTTTCTGTGCCGTGGAGCCCTCTTAGTGAAGCCCCTTCTCAGTACCATGTTTTTCAATGCACAAAATAAAATGCAGGGGATGATGGAGGAAACCAATGCCATTGTAGCACAATCTGGGAACGTGAAAAAGAACAAATGAGGTCAGGCTCCTAGGTTAGGGGCCCTGCTCTCCATAAAGCATCAGGCCTGTGGGAGGTAAGGGCCCGCCTGATGGGTCCCCGTGGCTTTCTCCAGGTCAAAGCTGACAAAAACAGTTGGAATCTAAGCCGGCTTCAGGAGTGCTCACGGTCTGTGAACGAAATGGCTGCCAACGTTGTGGCCTCCACCAAGTCGGGCCAGGAACAGATCGAAGACAAAGGTGGGGGAGCAGTGGGGTGGGGAGCTGGGGCAGGGAGGCAGAGAGGGATGGGGACAGGAGGACCCCTTGGGGGCTGCCCCTCCCCTGCTTACCCTGCTCTCCCACACCCAGACACCATGGATTTCTCGGGGATGTCATTGATCAAGCTGAAGAAGGAGGAGATGGAAACCCAGGTAGGCCGGTGGAGGGCCCAGGGCCGGGGAGGCAGGGTGTCCAGCAAGGGCCATGTCTTTGCAAACACTGCTCTGTGGCCAGCTCTCTGCTGTGACCAGCAGCAGGAGACCAGGCCCTGGGCCTCAGGGAGCTGGCCCTCTGGTGGGGGAGACGAGGCCAAGGTTCACTCAGCAGAGGCATCTGGCAGCTGCTAGGTGCAGGAGGGATACAAACATCTATCACGGATCAGTCCAGGCACACGCGTGGATGGTGTGTGCTCCTCATGTGTGACATTTACATGGACTGACATGAGGAACGGTAGGTATTTGTACACACGTGAGGGTGAGGAGCCAAAAGTCATGTCAGCAAACACAAAACTCTTACCCTGTGAGTCCAGGAGGGCAGAGGCCCAAAAATGAAGCCCTCAGCCCTGCCCGCAGGGGGCTTCCATTTTCCACAAGTTCACAGAGAAGTGTAATCCAAGGTAGGGTGTCAAAGGGCAGAGAGAAGGGACTAATCCTGTTTAAGGAGAGGGGAAGCAGTCTGGGAAGGCCGTGGAGAGGCAGAGGTGAGGAAGGAAGGACAGCTAGGCTGGGAGATGGCCTGAGGGGTTTAGGAAATACAAGGAGTAAAGCCAAATAAGGTATGTTGAGAAGGGGGCTGAGTTGTGCCTCTGAGAAAGGTATGTGTGTTGAGGGAGGGCTGGACCGTTTAGGAAGGGCCTTGAATGACAGGGCCAATGAGAGATGGGGCTGACCTGTGGCACTGACTGGGTTCTGGGGTCCCTCCAGGTGAAGGTGCTGGAACTTGAGAAGACGCTAGAGAACGAGAGGATGCGGCTGGGGGAGCTTCGGAAGAGGCATTATGCCCTGGCGGGGGTGATTGACCAGCCTGTGGAGGAGGAGCTGGGCCGCCCCATGGCCAGCCCTCGCCGGGGGATCCTGAAGAAGCCCCCGCTAGCTCAGAAGCCCACCCTGGTGCCCAAGCAAGACTGCCAGGTACCCTTGAAGACATGGCTCTCTGGATAGACCAGGCCCTTCAGCCAAGCTTGGTGGTGTGGGGGAAAGAGAGACCGGAGTTCCAATCCTGCACCTGGCATTTACTAGCTCTGTATCCTTAGGAAAGTCCCTTACAGCCTCTCTGAGCATTTTCTCATCTGAAAAACAAATGGAAATAGTAAAAGACTGTAGCCTCTGCCTCACAGGGCTGACGGCAAGGCCTGAAGCAGAGAGGAAAGCCGCGGCTTTGCCCTGACACTGGGCACGGACAGAGGAAGGAGACCCGAGTCCCTCTGACACAGTGCTGGGCATGGAGTTTAGAAAAGCAGCAGCCCGGGCTCTGCCACCACCCCCGTCTCCAGCCGTGGTTTGCTCTGGGCCTGTTTGTTCATGTGCATACTGATGGAGCTGAACTGTATTTTATCTGTGATCCTTGGAGAGGCCGTGGTCTGGTGGGGCAGGCTCCTCCTTTCTTTTCTTAGCCCCTCAGTCGTGAGAAAGTCCCCAGTGTGATGTGGGAGACAGACAGACACACACACACACTAAACGTGTATGATTCAGTCAAGCATTAGCATGTGTCAGTGCTTTGTGACTGTCCTCTGCCATAAGGGAGGCCGTGCTTTCCATAAGAGGCTTCCAGCCCCTTAATGGGTTCAGATGCTGAGAATAAACAGTGAGGGTCAGTTCAGCACAAACAGAAAGGGAGAAAGGGACCCAATGTACAGGTCAGAGGCACACACTGACACTCAAAGTCTAACAGAGATCCCATAAGGGCAATATTTGGGGGAGCCCAGAGATATGTGTCTGTTCAGCTGGAAAGAGTGCCCCCTGAAAACGGGGTGCTTGCACCCTGACATTAGTGGCAACCTGAGGCTGGCTGTTTTGCAGATCAGGGTTTGGGGCACATGGGGGATTTGTGGGGTACACAGAAGCAAGCTGACTGTTGGAAAGATTTTTTGGATTCAGATGCACTAACCTTTAAAAAAAATATTATTGCCAGTATTTTTCCATGAAAAGATCCTATAAGCAATAAGATTCCTTAAGGGGAGAGCTGGTCTAATCTTTGACAGTCAAGCACAGGAGTGGGAGCTGGGACTAGGCTGGGACGGTGCCTGCCCCCCAGGAACTTCCAGTCTACTATCAGACAGAGCTGAGCTGGACTGGGCTGGTAGAGGCAAAGACATTCTGAAGGTGGGAGTTGGGGAAGCAGGAAAGGCCCTGGGTTATCAGGAGAGAAGCTTGGATTGAGATCTCTGCAAAACCCCCAGGCAGGAGCAGGGAAGGGTTGGCACGGGATGGGGCGGGGGGGCCTCCTGGATCCGTCCACCCTGAGCAATTCCCTCTTGTCATTTCAGCTCGAGAAGGAGGATGGCGTGTACCAGGCCCAGCTTATGAACTCCTAAGAGCACACAGCTCTGGCTTTGAAGAGAAATGAGGCTGGGGGACCCTCCCTGGCCCCAGGGCAAATGGGAAGGCTCTCTCCTAGCTCCCCTTTACCCAGAAGGCCAAGGAGACATTCCCCCAGCCCCCAGGCCCTGCAGAGCTTGGGGGTGGGGAAGAAGAGCCAGGAGAGAGCTGTGTTTTAAACAAATCACAGCTGGATTTCCCTGGTTTGCTGTTGCATCTTCTCCACCCCCAGTGGCTCTCAAGCCCGGCAGGGCCGTCCACTTAAGGGGCTCCTGTGGTTGAGCCGGGGGTGGGGAGCAGACTGAGGAGGACTTTGGTGGCTTGAGATGTGCTGTTCAGTTCCCTACCCTAGATGTGATTATTTATCTGCAATAACCCAGCAAGGTTCCCCACCGACCGAGCTGGAATCCTTCAGGAGACACATGATGTTTTTAAAATCTGGAGTTCCATCTTTTCTCTAGTTTTCTATTCAGCGTGTTGGGTACGGGGGATGCTTTGGGGAGGGTCTGGCCCTTTCCTGGGAATCTGAATCTATGATTATGGCTTGTTGGGGAGGAATAAACATTAAACACAGTCTCCGAGGTGCTGGCTGCCTGGTGGGATGCAGGTGGGGTGCTTGCCCCCTCCGACTGGGGCAAGAAATAGAACTAGAATCCCATCTCAGCGGTCTGTCGCCTGACGGGAAGAGTCCTTCAGTTCAGCAAGCATTCATAAAACACCTACTATGTGGCGAGCACTGGGAGAGGTGGTGGCACAGTCCTGCCACACTTGACGTTCCACTGGCTTGGGGGAAGAACCAAGTTCTTGTCAGCCAACAAGCATTTATTAATTGCTTACTATGTATCAGGCAATCAGGCACCCTACTAAGCGCTGAGGATGAAAGAAAGGCAAAAACCCATTTTGTGCCCTCAAAGAGCAACAGAGAACAAAGTGAGTGGGAGGCCATCTGAGGAAGGCTGCTCTCCCACCACCATCTTTTATTTTGCAACCTCATTTGGACCTTTTCAAAACTCCCCTGTTGGGGGCGGCTAGGTGGTGCAGTAAATAAAGCACCAGTCAAGGAGTCAGAAGGACCTGAGTTCAAATCAGGCCTCAGACACCTAACACAAAACTTGGGCAAGTCACTTAACCCCAATTGCCCCTCCAAAAAGAAGAAAAAGAAAACTCTCCTGTCTCTGCAAGTGGCTTCAGGGGTAGTGCAGTGGAGAGAGGGGTGCTAGATTTGGAGTCAGGATCTGGGTGTGAATCCCAGTGGCTTTGGGGAGATGTTTGAATCTTGCCTTCCTAAAGTGAGTGGCTTGGGACATGGTCTTGTGGAAGTATCTTCCCACGAATCCCATGGTGGGCCAGGGAATTAGAGGTACCTGATGGGAGTAGATACCCAGGGAGGGAAATGTCACACCTGGCCTTGCCATCAAGGAGACTGGACCAACATGTGGCCTCCTCCCTGTCCTTCCAGCCCGGCAGATTCCAGGCCATTCTCGTAGGTGGTCTCGAGTTGGATCGGCTCTCTGGTGGGCAGCCATTCCGTGCCACCCTTACCTCACCCTTGCTCCTTGGATGGCAGAACCTGCTGCATTTTCCACTGACATCACCTGAGAACCTGGGCCACCTCAGTGCCAAGATAAGGTATTTGAGGCAGGAGAACAAGAAAAAATGGACTGAAATTCTAACAGGAGGGTTTGCAATTAGACAGTCACAAGAACTTGGAGGCAAGGAGGCAAGATTTATATTGTGCTTTTCCAGGGGAAAAAAAAACCAAGGTGGGGAAGTGATCTCAGGGATAGTGTGAGAGCCACCCTCTGGAGGTAGGGCCCATTGAACACCGCCCCCCCCTTTAAAAGACCTTGCCTTCCCTTCCCCCCTCTGCCCGTGGAGTGGGCTCACTCTGCCCCTACCCCATCCCTGTTTCCTGTTTTTCCTTCCTTTGATGAGGGCTGACCTCTGCCCTGGGAGGCCCAAGCCTGCCTGCCAGCACCTTGTGGAGAGCACTCTTCAGGGCTGGCGAAAGGAAAGAGGGGCGGGGGTGTCAGGAGGGAACTTGGCAGTGAGCCCTTGTAACCGGCCTGGAAAAAGGGACAGCCCGAGAAGCAGCTGGCCTGGCTGCCCTTTAGAAAGACCAGGGAGAGCCATATGCTGGGCAGGAAGTTGTCTCGGCCTCATTTGGAATGGGGCTTAGCGAGGGTTAGGGCCTCAGCTATTTGCTTAAGCAAGGAAGCAGTGCAGTCCCAATTCTGCGGTTTGTAAAGCCACCCAATGTTAGGGCTGGAAAGGCTCCTGGGGGACCACGGCCTCCTCTGGGAGAGATCTGGGGCCAGGAAGGAAGCACTTGCCCATCACCCAGGCACCCGCACAGACACTGCCAGGCCAACGCAAGAACCCAGGTTTCCTGTGACAAGCCGGGGACTTGCTGGAGTGGAACGGGGGTCGCACTCCCTGGTCCTTCCCTTTTGACCCGGCCTGTAAGAGCTTTCCCACTGGCTTTGGAAGGCCTTTTGTTTGCCTGCACTCACACCAGGGGAGTCTGCCTTTGCAAACTCCTTTGATCCTGGTAGGATCAAGCCAGGTAACATGGGAAAGAGCTTGGCAAAACTTTAAGGAGCAATATAAAGGCTGGCTGTTATTCCAAGGTCTTCAGGTTTGGAAGCTAGAAGGGGCCTCATTTGCTTTGACTCCTTTATTTCACCACCAGAGAGTAGGAGCTCCGGACTAAGCTGCTCCAGGGGGTGGGGGCCTCCTGGGGGGGAAACAAACCTTCGCCTGTGGAGAATGGACTTGGAGTGACCTTCCCAACCCCCTCCGGAAGAAAAGACAGACCAGGAAAAACTGGCTAATACGTGTGGCTAACAAAATAGCGCACAGGCTGTTAAAAGAGGCCAGGCCCGGGTCCCCCCACTTCTGACACATACCTGGGCACGTCACCTAACTAGTCAGTCCAGACAGCTTGGGCTACATCACTGTAGTGTATCAGCCCTGCATCCGGTCTGGATCATAAACACCTAGCACTTACCTCACCATTCCAAGACCGCAAAGCCCGGATCTGCCTTGCCACCTAGCTGCCCCCACCTTTAACCTGCAGTGTTAAAACTGGGGCCTGACTGGCAGGAAGGGGAGTGGGTCACTTAAGTATTCGAGCAGAGGCTTCACACTGTAGATTCCCACTGTCGGTAAAAAGGAACTCAAATGTTCCAGTCGTGAGATACTGTGTCAAGTTCATTTACTGCTAATCGATGCCTGATTCTGGCTGGAGGAAGGAGTTGGGCAGCAAGGGGGTGCCACAGTGGAGAAAAAAATCCAGCCTCAGACATTTATTAGCTGTGTAACCCTGGGCAAGTCACTTAGCCATGTTTGCCTCAGTTTCCTCATCTGCAAAATGAGCTGGAGAAGGAAATGGCCAACAGCTCCAGTGTCTCTGCCAAGAAAACCCCAGATGGGGTCACAGAGTCAGACATGATTGAAATGACTGAACAATGACAAAAGGAGTTGAGCTGTTTTCTCCAGGATCTCCTTCACACCCAGGGGCCATGTACTGTGATGGATAAACCATTCGTGGTAATAGGTTAAAGCCAGAGCCCTTCTGGTCACATGGTTGTCCTATACAAACTCTGCCCCCTGGCCTGAACAAAGACCAGTGGCACTTGTCCCCCGTCTGGCTTGCTGGCTCCCAAGTGTGCAGTCATAGTTAGGATGGGCACGGCCGTCCCTCTCCCCACGGCTGAGAGCATGGCCCAGGCAGCTTCTTAGGGCAGGGAAAAGGAACATAAGCAGGCCATCCCAGCCCAGGTCAGCCTAGGATTTAGAGCTATGGGCACCAAGGACGGTGTGCCTTCAGGGTGTGTACAGAGGAATCCCGGTCAGCTTGGCTCACCTGGAGGCACTTGGGCTTGGGTGTGTTCACCACACTCGGCTTTTGTCCTCTTGGAGGGGATTTCATTTTATTTATTTGTTTTTGTTTTTTGGAAGGCAATTGGGGTTGGAGGGAATTCTAAAGCCTCTTGTTTGCTGAGTGGAGCTGACTTTGAAAAATATTTCCTTTACTTAGGAGGACAAACAGATTTGGCAGTCTTAAGAGAGGGCTTTCCCAGGACCAAAGATGAGAACTAGATGATGGACGTCAGGACTGTAATCTATTAACCGTGTGACCATGGCCGTTTCCATTTCCCATCTGTAAAACTGAGCTATTATCTGCTCCACTCATCTCATAACATACTCAGTATCAGGGCAGCCAGATGGCACACTGGGCCTGGAATCAGGAGGATCTGAGTTCAAATCCAGCCTCAGATAGTATTAACTGTGTGATCCTGGGCACATCAAACCCACTTACCTCAAAAAAAAAAAAAAATAACAGGACATCATACATATAAAAAAAGGATTATAATATAATGTAGGGTCTGGTGGTCGTCAAGAGTCATGAGAAGTATGAGAAGAGGCCATTTCCAGAAATTACTAATTTTTTCTAATAAACAGCAGTGGAAAGAAAGCCAGGACTAGTTAAAAGTGAATACTTTCCCAAACTATACAACTGAAACCTAAGAAAGTACCTCTCAGCTTCTCACTCCTCACACTCTTACTAGGAAGCCCGTGGAAAGAATCCTAGACAATAACTTTTATAGCCCTAAGAATTGCTCCCCAGCTCTCTGGCCTCAAGCCACCTGCGGGCCTCAGTTTCGTTTCCTGTTAGCAACATGGGGATTGCACTACGTATTGAATCTACTTTAACAAAGCTGTCAGGATCTGACAGTAAAACCAGGAGTGTCCTTGAAAAATGGAGAAGGGCGATAGAAACGTGGAGTCATCTTAACTGCCCAGACAATCGGCCTTTTCTGTGTGGGGACAGGCGGCAGACGAAACACTAGGGAGCCTTCAATGAAGTCCCAGCAGCTGGCTGACAAGTGCACATGGGAGGGCTTTGGGTGCAGCCTTTTCCGAGGGATAGCTCATCTCAAAATGAGTCAAACTCCCAGCCCACAAAGCACAACAGTAACGGATTCATCTGTACTGACCGTTAAATCATAGGAGCCCAAAAGTAAAGCAAAATGTCAGTGCCGCTCAAGTTCCAGGGTTTCTTGGAACTAGCCAGGTCATGGTATCCACAAAGGATCCCCTTAGTTCAGAGTAAGCCTGTCTCCCAAGGCGACTGGAGACACTCCTGGCCCTGACTGACCTGTCAAGCCACCCCAGGCCTGATGCCCCAGGCAGGTCTGGCATCAAGGTAGCTGATTTACAGAAACCTGTACTTTGGCGCTCCTCACCCGCATCACATCTCTGAGAACCCACCACCACCGTCCATTCTCTGTTCCTGTGGTTACCTTTTTTCAAAGGCAGTCGGTGTGAGGAGCTCCATTATTCAAGGGCACTGACCAAGAGAGAACAACCCAACTTCAGCACCATAGGGGAAGCAGCACAGACATGTCTAAGCTGCTTTGATCACCCAGTTTCTTCCAGAACTTTGGAATTCTAGAATGGAACACATTGTGAGCATTCCCCAGGCAGACTAGTGACAAGATAATTATTAATAATCACTTCTTTTATTAAAGTTTCCTACAGACCTACACTCACAGTTCCAAATATGGCCCCTGGGAGAGGACAGAGCCAGCCTCTCTGTGCCATTTTCACAATCTCAAAAACAAAACACGAAGGTAAATCCTTTTGGCTGCTGACTCAGGGGCTGTGGGGAGCCAGATTTCCTTGAAGAGTGGAGCACGGCTAAGGAGGTATAACAACAGCCATAGAGAATAACTGGCAAGTCCACTTGACTGATGTGGCACCTGGCAACTTCTTAGTTTTAAAATGGTTGACCATCCAGGAGTTCAAGTACAGAATCACAACTGTTTACAGGAACGGATACAAAGGTTGGCACATGCTGCCAGCAGTCGGACACAGAGGACACCCATCGCAGCTGTACCTTTCTCCAAGTTCCAAGCACCTTTCGAGCCTTCGTTGACCAACACCCCGGAAGTCGCTGCTGACAAGTGCTGCCCGGGGGCCCTGCCTGTTTCAGGTTAGGGGCACTCAGAGGCCCTTTGGGAGCAGCTGGGCAGTGTTCCCTGGCCACATCCACAGCACTGAGGCCTAACCAGATGGTATAATACAGAGTTCACTATCAGAGGGGAAGCATCTGTCAGTGTGGCTACTAAGAACCCTGGCCTCCTCTAATCATCCCCATCATCTGAGGTCCTTCCTGCAAACCAATTTGAAATGTTTTCCATAGTCCCTCCCCCCACCCCCCAAACACTATGTTCCCTGCAGCACCATATTCAGACCCTTTCCCATGTGCACATCCCACGGAGTGCAGAGAATAATGCTAAAGACATTTCAGGCTTAACGGGACAGGGTTTTTCTTCTGTTTTTGTAGATGGGTGAACATCAGCGCCATCATAAGAAAAAGCCTTTCCCTGAAAGGAGAGCCACTGGCCCTAGAGGAGGCCCCCAAGCCAAACTAGGGCAAAGTCCTCCAAAGCAGCCTGTTCCCAAGCCCTTTGAGTCAAAAAGGAAGCTATGGCCATCAGGTGATTGGAAAGGCTACTCCAAGCCCCAAGTCCAACCACCAATAGTTATCCTAAGGCACAGCACACACATGTGCAACAATGCATTGCTTGCAAGAGAAGAATTTTCATTTTATCAGCACTATAAGTATTCTATATTTTTGATAGTTTCCCTGAATGGTGTGAGCATCAAACTTTTTTTTTTGTAGAAAACAGGACAATTTCACAACTTGTAAAAATATTTTTGGAGTATCACTTAGTGGGGTCGAGCTCTTTGGGGTCGGGTATGGGAAGGACAGGGATGAAGAGGAAATATCAGATACAGAATCCTTAATACAAAAACCCAGGGCCCACTGCTCTCCCCAGTCCTCCCCACAGGGCCTGGATTTCTGAGGCTCTGGAGGTGTAGACAGCATTTAGGCAAGTGCAAACTTTGCATTGCAGCTTCTAAGCACTTTAAAAGCAGCAAGGTTTGGGGGCGGGGTGGGGGGTGGAGGTGCTAGCAATGATTTCCCTCCCAAAAGCAGATTCTATGTAGAAAGTAAATACATACCCAATTTAATACCTGCTGTGCCCATCTGGGATTTTAAAAGCAGTAAAGAACCCCAAGGCTGCTTTGCCCCCAAGCAAAGACAGTTACTGTCTAATACTGGCCTGATCAATGTGGAATTGGCTTTTGTAAACCAAACTAGAATTAACATGCTGAAATGAACTGCAATGGGAACACAATTCTGGATGTGGCTGGAACAACGGCAGGTAGCTAAGCTTTTCTTCTCAATTATCAGCACTAGAACATAAGAGATCTCACTGAGGGTTGCAAACAAACCTAGAGCAGGTCAGCTTCTTTCTCCAGTCCAGCTTATAAAACCTGCTGGATTTACCCAAATCAAGTGGCATCACACTACCTACCAAAGAAACTAGGATTCTAAAAACACAACATGTTCTTGCCCCACAAGAGATGGAGCCCGCAGACAAGACAGTCTGACCTTTCTCTCCTCCCATGTGTGCACAGCCCAGAAGGCTCCCCAGGATCGGGGAAGAGTTTCACAGGAAGGAGCCATGCAAACTCCAACCACTGGCCCAGGGATGGAGATGCAGAGGCCGACTCACTGAAGGATGAAGCCGGGATGCGGAGGCAACCTCGGAGGAGGTCTCTGAGGGAGGGCCGGAGGGTACGGTGAGGCAAACTGAGGAGGGTATCCCGGCTGTGGGCTGTGACTAAGAGCTGGAAGGCCCACCCTGGGGGGAAGAGGAGGGCACTGCAATCCTGGGTAAGGAAGAGCCTGTCCCGATCCCATGGCCACTGTAAACGGAGTCGCGAACCGTCCAGCAGGGACTGGGGGTGGTGGCGGAGGGATACGCCGGGGCACAACCGAAGGGGGCACACTGGCATCAGAAGCTGGGTAGGGCACCATGGGGGCTGGTGTTGCATCTGGCACCCTGGGCTGCAACTGGACTTGGGCCTTTGGAAGTCTCTGGCCCTTAAGCACCATTTCTTGAAGTTTCTCGATTTTTACTCGACGTAAATGGGCTAGTTTCCGTTTATTTTGATACTCGTCGATGAATGAATCTAGTGGGACCTCTCCATCAAGGAACTTCTCTGCCATGTTCTGAAATAACAAGCAAATACTTGAATTAGAGGGTCTGGAATCAGAACAAGCTCCAGTTCTACACCAGAGACCCTTTGGAGCTACCTGGCTCCCACACGAAGAAGAAACCAGCCCCTCTCCATGTCAGTCAGCTGGCTGACTCTTGACTTGGTTCCCATCTACTTTTGTGACTCCTTCCTGAAAGACGACTGTACGTACAGAAATTTGTTTATGTCACTTAGTCCCTAAAAAGCCTATTTAATGAGGCTCGCACATGCTACACTGCCAGAGTCACTCTGCCAGGCTCAGCCTCTGGGTGAAGCTGGAAGCACGGGACATTCCTCAACTCACTGAAGCTTAAGCCAATACTACTCAGTCTCCTGGTCCGACACATCTTCCAATGGTTCCCTTAAAGCTCTCCTCGTCTGTTCTCTCACACTGATCATGGCAGCTGGCTAAAGACAAAGCCAGTCACGTTTAGGGAGTCAGCCAGCTGTGACCTGCTCAAGGTCACCTGCACCCAGGCGACGCTGCACTGACCATCTGCAGCCTTGACACCCCTGGCACTACACCTGCTGCACTCGGCAGCTCTCCAACATTGCCCACAGAAGGGACAGAATTACACGTTTAGAATGTACTGGTCTGGACTCCATAGGAAGGGACTTACTCGTTCTATCGTGAAGACCTTCCCCCAGTGCTGTAGCCTAAAGGCAGGAAATATGGGATGTTCAATTCAACATGCATTAAGCACCTACTGTCTGCAATTGTGTAAAAGCCCTGGAGATACAAAGACACAGTCCCTGGAGGTGGGGCACTTCACCTTACCTCGGTATCCTCTTCAATCTTGGCTCCCTCTGCTTGAAGAAGGGCTAGCAATGTCTCCAGAGAAGCACTGCTGGACTGCTGGTCTGTAAAAGGCCAGAGAAAGGAAAGTGAGGCACCAGACATTCTTGGGAGGCATCCCCCTCCTCCTCGGAAGGTGGGCACACCTGCAAACATACTACCCTTTAAACCTATCTTTTGCAAGTTGCTACTAACGAGTTAATTTTAATTGGGGAAGCCAAGAGAAGTCACATCTTCCTGTCTATAACTGGTGATCGTCCTGGCAAACAATGCTTCCCACTGCTCCTGAAGAGAAGCATGCGCTCTATCAGAAGCTCCCCCGCTCCCCCAGCTCTGGGGATGGCCCAGAGACACCCAAGACCCCCCAGCCCAGAACAATAGGTCACAGGATTAACAGGATTTTAAAGTGAAGTGCTTAAGTCAAATTCAGTTTCTCTGAGTACCATTAAAGTACTCAATATTTACACCAAATCATCTCCTGAATGTTCTTCATAAATAAAATATGAAATTTAGCATGGCCACAAAATGTTCTAAGCAGAGAGGTGTGGGAGAAAGTTAAAGTGAACAGCAATATTGATTATCTTTTCCCCATTTAAGGCAATAGTAATATTTTTCAATATATTGGGGGATTATATTCATTGCGTGGGAGGAGGAATATAGCAGGTAAGCCAATTCTGTTTCTCCGATTCTATTTCCAGAAGACTGCCATGCTCTTCTGTCATTCAGAAAAGGTTATGGTCTTAGGACAAAGAAATAAAATCTGTCTCTAATAGACAGCAAAGTTCTAAAACTAAACATCTTCTCCCTACCACTGAATGACCATTCTGGCATCTAAACTTTGTCATGGATCACCATCTACCTGTCCTTCCTTGCCTTTTATTCTTAAAAACTCCACCCCAGGAAAGTTACCTAATTGGGTTTTCTTGATCTGATAGGCTTCAAAGAGAACTTGTAGTTCCTGGTATTTCTGGGTCAAACTGGCTTTCAAAGTGTCCAGCTGTGGTTGGTACAAAAGGTTTCCTTCTGCCAGGCTCCGATTGTGGGCAAGAGTCATCTCTTTGTTAAGCTGAACATTCTCTGTCTGCAAAGAACATAAAGCAGGAGAACCAAAAACATATGACTGTAGTTCATTGACGAATCCCAAAGGCCTCTCACTCCAAATACTCCCAGTCCATCTGTTTCCGAGCACTTTTGCTCTGGCACTGTCTACAAGGGAGGCAGGTTTCCATTCATACATAGTCCCGCTGGTTTATATGTAGTCCTAGGATCAATTCTAATACTACCAAATCTGCTATTTTTTAATTTCTAAATCTACTACTACAAGTTCTAATACTACCAAATCTTTAGAGAGAGAGAGAGAAATAGCTTTTTACAGAACATCTTCTCAGGGTACTGACTGACCCATTACTCAGTTATGTCTTTAATTCAAAAATTTACAGAGCACCTTGAATTCCTGAATACTGCCATTGGTCTTTCCAGAGGATCACAGTTCTGTGGGTTTAAGACTAGATTTTTTTAAGAAAAGATTTAAGAATCAATTCTTCCAGGGGGCTCAGACAGTAATTTGGGGTAGAAAGCCTGGTACAACGTCAACTCAGCCTTAATCAGATTTAGAGATCAAAGGAAAAAATCTTAAGAGCCTAGGATTTCATCAAGTCTGAAGTGACACTGATTCTCTTATCTTCAGAAAGGGGGGTGAGGAGGGAGGGGAGGCTTCCCTTCAGACCCAGCTCTAGAAAGCTATTAGAGTCTAATAAAAGATGACACAAAGTTGGAGCAGCTCGTTCTCCTCTGGATCATCAGCCAACACCCTGTTTTCTGTAGTCCCACAATCTTCCTTCCAATAGACAGTAAATTATTCATTAAGACTTTTAAGAACCTGCTTTTTAAAATCTTAATACAAGCAGCTGGAAGACAAGAAAGAAATCAGTGAATAAACATTTATCAAATGCCTACTATGTGCCTGGCTCTGTGATAAGGACTAGAAGAAGAGAAAACTTCTCCAACCCTCCAACAGAAGCTTAGCCAAAGTCAAAGTTTCCTACTCACTCAAATATTCTGATGGAATAGCAAAGTGGAGATTACCTTAAAAACAACAAGAAGCATCTCTGTATATACTCCCAGCTCTCCTTCTCACTCTGTCTGTCTCTGTCTCTCTCTTTTTCAATTCACCAGGACACAATTCCTCACCACACTTATCTGTCGGAGTTCTGGCCACAGCCTCCTGTCCAAGCCAAGATCTCTAGTTGCCACCCTGCCACCGGATCTATTTTAACTATCTATTTGCTTCCTCCTCTCAGATGAATTCAGTATATACTGCTTGCCTACAGCCTGGATATACTTACCCACAAAGGAACAAAGGCAAAAGCTTCTCCCCATTTCTCTAGGACATACTCCAGGACACCAAAAAATAACAGAAGAGCTCAACACTGTCATGCAAATTAGCTGAGCTCCAGGCAGTTACAAAGAAACTGCAGCATAAAAACCAATCCAGCCGTAAATTAAAATTTAAATTAAATCCACGAATATTCCACACTCTGTTCAGCCAGAGGAATAATCTACCTCCTCTGCTATTCTCAGTGATTAACTCAGACCATTCTGGTGCTCAGGGGGAAGAAGTGAGAGCACTGAAGACTGGTTCTAAAAACAGTGGTTCTTAACGCACACCAATTTATTCTCATGACACCTTACAAGTATAACTGAATTCATAAAAATCAAAGAGCCATACGTACTGGGGGAATGACTATAAAGAAACATACTTAACTGAATTTATTCACCCATAAAATTGTTCCCTTTCAAAAGTCAGTCTGAGGTTTTTTCATTTTCCAAAAAAACAAAAACACCCTCATCTCTAAAAGTTGAACTATTTACTGGAAATTAATCAAAGGAAATCCCCTTTGACTATGCATACAGGCTCAGAAGTACCTTTCCTCCAGGCCTGAGAGTAATTTCAATAATTCAAGGTAGGAAAAGGCAGTCTAAAATTAACTGTAAAATCCAACAGTAACTAAAATCTTGCTCTACCAGAACATTCTAATACTCAAAATTATTACTTATTTCACTTGGTATCCCAAGGTTCCTAGATGAAACTTTCCTAAGCAAGGGGTTTCAGAGAGCAAGGACTTTTAAAATTGTAGGTATCAAAGCTTTAGTTATCTAAGTGAAATGGTTCCCACACCACCCTATTTCCTTTCATCTCTAAACTTAAAAGTACAAGGAATATACACAAATAATCAAAAACTCACAAGTGGGAAAATAAACTCTCTCCCAAAGAAACCATCAAAAAAAATGTCAATCTTCAGATGAACCAGCATTAAAATGGGGCTAAAGGGCAATGCTGAGAAAGTCTGAATGACCAACAGCACATCAATGGACTTCTGGTTTTTACAGCCTTGGCATTAGCATAGACTTGTAAAGACAAGGAAACACACTCAGAAGAGGCTAGGAACAATCATGAAGGCAAGCCTACCAAATTACCAAAAGCAAAAAAAGCCCCCCGCCAAAAATAGCCAAAAAGACAATCAGCCCTACCATTTATGCCTTTTTGGATTGACTCAAGATTTAAATGTACTGACTTTATCTAGAAGTATACCTGGAAATACGTGTAGAAAGCAAATTACATTTCAAACATAAAATTCACAAAAACATCATGAGCCCAAGACACTTAAGAATCTAGACTTAAGAGTATTAGCTTTCAAAGAGCAGGCCTGCCCTGACCTCCAATCAAACAATGCCTATAAAGTGATTTGCAAATTTTAAAACACTGTCAATAACAATTATTATTAATAATAGTAACACACTGTCTATATATCCTGGCGGGCCCTGAGACCTGATTAACAGATGTCCTCAGCAGAGATCTGGCATGCTTCTAATGGTATTTACAAAAGGCATGCATTATCCTGGGAACAGCATGTAGTGGAGAACAGAAGGAGCCTGAGAGAGAAAGCATCTCTTAATTATCAAGTGGCAGCTATACACGATAACTTTGGGAAGAATGTCTGGAAACAATAATGGTCAGAACTATACCATGAATAAGACTCTCGGGGAATGTCTTCCAAACCAGACACATACAACAAGGGCAAATTTGAAGACCCACACTGTCCCCAATCTGGCACTTCCAGCTACAATTATGATCTTGCATCCAGAAACACTGTGGTAGAAAACTGTCATCATTTCCATGCTGTTTTTCCAGAAAAATGCATTCGAAACGACTTCCCCAAGCACACAGAGGTCTCTCCCTCCTTATCCAATCACACAAACCTAACTATTCTCTTACTACAGAAAAATCATTCCATCCAACTGCTTGCCTTACCAGACCATCCTGAGTGGCTGTGGCCACAAGAATGAATCACATGGTGGCCCTCCACACTCAGCCAGGCTGGGCCTCAGAAAACAGAAGCAGCTTCGAGGATCTTGCCAGCTCTTGTACTCCACAAAGGCAAAGCCTTATAAAAGCCAAGGTCACTTCTCCCAGAGAAATGGCGAGGACAATATCCTCGGTGACAAAGGTGACTGTTAGGAATCCACCTTCAACACAGGAATGGAGTTAAGGTATGCAAAACAGCTGTCTCATTTGCTTCTCCTAGCAGCCCTAAGAGAGAAGCATGCGTGCTATCTTGAAGATGAGTTGACTAAGACCAGGGAGGTGAAATGCCTTAGCAACAATGGCCACTCATCATCAGAACCTAGGCCTGGCCTGTGCAACCTTTCTGTGCCACATCCTTCCTCTGTATTCTACCACACACTGCCTGGAAAGCAGGCAGAATTCTAGTGCTTAAGAAACTAACTACAGCACTCTTCAGAAACTCAAAAGAGAGGATACATGGAATCTGTTCTAGGCGATGAGAGAGAGAGAGAAAGAAAGAGGGGAGAGACAGAGAAAGAAGGCGAAAGAGGGGGTAGAAAGAGACAAAGAGCAGGAAGAGAGAGAGAGAGAGGAGACAGAGAGAGAAGGGGAGAGAGAGAGGGGGGAGAGAGAGAGAGGGAGGAAGGGAGAGAGAGAGACAGAGAGAGAGAGAAAGAGAGAGGGGAGAGACAGAGAAAGAAGGAGAAAGAGGGGGGAGAGAGAGACAAAGAGCAGGAAGAGAGAGAGGAGAGAGGGAGGGAGGGGGGGGAGAGAGAGAGAGAGAGAGGGGAGACAGAGAGAAAGAGGGGAGAGACAGAGAAAGAAGGAGAAAGGGGGGGAGAGATAGACAAAGAGCAGGGAGAGGGGGGGAGAGGGAGAGAGAGGGAGAGAGAGAGAGAGAGAGAGAGAGAGAGAGAAAGAGAGGGAGGGAGGGAGAGAGGGGAGACAGAGAGAGAGAGGGAGGGAGAGAGACAGAGAGAGGAGAGAAGAGAAAGCAAATGAGTGTTACTCTTGACACAGGACTAAACTTTAGAAAACATTAGCCATCAGAATGTTTTTATTTAAACAAACAAACAGCACCACAGTTGCCTCCTTTGTTCTGGACAATTTTAAAGTTACCCATTTTGAGTTGTCTACTACTACTACTACCAAAGACTGGGGAACAATAAGGCTACACTATACTAATCTGACTTTGACTAATGCATCTCAATTTTCTCTTCTGTAAATTAGGGTTTATATGTCACTAGACAATTGTGAGGGCAAAGTTTTCACCAAAGTTTTTTGGGACACCATGTGTTTCTGGTGACAATAAAGTACTTTTAAGTCATAATATCGAAGTTAAACAAAAGATACTTCTATCTCTAGCCTATACTAAAGGAAAACCAAGAGACAAGGTTCTTTCCTAAACTGTTATCTCCCCCAGCGCTGAGTCCAATAAGTACTTATTATATGTTTGCTCAATGATTATTAATATCCTATATTAATGGTTACTATTAAGAAAAAGTCATGATGTCTAATAAAAAACCATTGTTGCACGCCCATAAGGACAGCACAGCCTTTGCTTTGAAGTGGAGGAAGAACACAAAGGAATTTTGATTCTGATCATAATTGCAGCTAATTCTAAACAAAACTACTTGCAGAGTAACACTGAACTACACTGGATGTATAGGAAATGAAAGCTACAATCCTTCAGTAAAAAATTCTCAGATGTAATTTCAAAGATTTAGAAGACAAATGATCTGAAGACATGACTCACGAATGTTACTGTCTTTTTTTTAACAATATGCTAAAAAATGACTAAATTATGTTACCCTCCATTAGCGTACTTTCCTTCCTCAAAGCATAAGCTTTGAATCATTCCAATCACTAACTAAAGCTTGTCTTGACAACTAAAGTGAGGTCAACAATTATTTTAAGTGCATATGTGAACAATAACCTGGATACTGAAACAATTTCTCAGTTACAAATGTTGAAGTTACTAAGCCATGAACACAACAGGTCTGAGGGTTAGGTTATAAAGATCAAATTTATCCAGTAGGTTCACCTTTAACAAAAGGTGATGGGGACAGGGAGAAGGGAGGGGGGGAGGGAGAGAGGGAGGGAGAGAGAGAGAGAGAGAGAGAGAGAGAGAGAGAGAGAGAGAGAGAAAGAGGCTAGAGTTGAGACTAACAATAACCAAAGGAATGGGCTGCCCCAAGGGCTGGCAGGTCCCCTCCAATCGAGGTTTTGGAAGGTAAACCTGGAGGACGACCACCTGTCAGGTATAATGGGAGATTTCTCATCCAATCTATCTGGGTTGGATTAAATGGCCTGTGAGATCCTTTCCAACTGAGATTCTGTAAGCACCAAGCCAACACAGGCTCCAATTACTTCAATTCCAATTCCTTACTGGAAAAAAAACAAAACAAAATGATTTTTGGCTGGATTATTCGACGTGTTTAGATCAATAACAGTATTTAAAACCCAGCCTTGTGAAAATGTCCCAAAATACAGCAAATTCGTGGGCTGTGCAAAACCGTCTCCAAGGATACAGCCTACTTGTAAAAGGAAATTTACCAGCTGCTTATCAAGAGTTCAAGCGGGGCAACCTCCTCAATAAATAGAAAAATTCATTACTTTATAAATCAACATATAGATTAACAAAAGCCAAAAACTGATCCATTTGGTAGAAGACAGCCCAATTCTCTTTGCTGAGATTAACTTGAGAAAAATTAACAAATGGTGGTGGGATTTAAGCTTACACAATCTTTTCAATGTGGAACCCATCAGCATGTGAAAAATCAGTATACCATTAACATCATAAAAGAGATGCTTGAAGAACAAATAACATAGTTTCAAAATGGGAGGGTGGGAAAACCAAGAAATAGAACCAGGACAATCAATCTGATGGTTCTTAGATGGGATAATAATCATTCTCATTTTTATAAGATAAGCATCAAAAACCCTATCTCTTTGGAAAATATTTGGTCCAAGTAAATTCCAACAATGGCCTGTTCCATCCTCTCCCTACTGAACCACTGCTAGGTAGCAGACCCCCAAACTGGTCAGAATTAGTTTTTGTGTTTGGGGAGTTTTAATTTTATTCTTATTCTGAACTTTTCAAACACAAAAAGAAAATGAACATTTCCAAAAACAAATACGGACACAAAGATTACATGTGAAACCCCTCATGTACAGATAGCTTACTTTTCCAAAAAGCACATTATTTTTAAATGCCATAGTATATTATTAAACAATATATTAACACATTACTTTCAAAACCGTCTTGCTTGTCTGTTACCTTCTGAACTTGCTTTAAAAACTTTTTTTATTGCATCAATGGCCATCTTTTTTTAAATTTTCTTTTGGCATCTCTATCATTGGCCCTCCTCTCTTTCCATAACTGCCCCCTCCATGAAAAACAATCTTTGTCGTAAATGAGCAGTCAAGCAAAACGAATCCATGCATCCACCGTGTCCAAAAATATGTCTTGCTCTGCACCCTGATTTGACCAATGCTTGTGTAAGAAAGAGGCCAGCATGCTTCCTCATCAGCCCTTAGGAGTTGGGGCTGGGCACGCACTGACCAGTTAATAGAAATTAAAATCAACAGGGAATCGGGAACTGTGGGCAGGAAGGTGGGAATTAGGAAGGGGACATCAGTCATAAACTATCACTGTTAATTCAATGTCACTTAAAAGAAATGATATCCAATCTCTGCTCCTTACTACTTGGGTGACCTGGGGCAAGTCATGTTTCCTCATGCGTAAAGTTAGAGGGCTAGACTTGATCCCAAATCTCTTCAAGCTCAAAATCTACTTCCTAGGATCCCCACTGGACTATAAACTCCATGAGGGCAGGGACAATGTAATTCATCTTTAGAACCCACTCAAGTGCTTAATATAAGGAAGCCCCTCCTTGTAATTAAGCCCTGAAAGGGTATCCTCTCCCCACCCCCACATTCAGACAGTAACACAGACACACAAGGTGCTCAATATATACTGTTAATTTGAATTAAATTGAAAAGAAATTACTAAAAATTGAAAATTGATCTTTTGACAACTACAAATAAGCAAATACTTATAAGCAGGTTGATTCTAGATTTAAATTTACTAAGAATCTAGAGCTTTGAGTAGTTTTGCTTTATGTTCTAAAAAAAAAATCACACACTAAAGCAAATTTTTAACACAAGGCTAAAAGAATTCAGCTTAACTCAAGAGAAATTCATATTCACAAGACTAATTACTTGTACTGAATGGGCATTCAGTACAAGTAATAAAGTATCATTTAGTCTATAGGTCTATTCTATTTGAACTCCAGAGTTCATGAAGTAGAAAAAGAACAGTTCTAGAGGAACCAAGAAGTCTAGTTATCCCAACTAGTTTTTATACAAATAACATAACCCAGCACCATTAGGGAACAAAGGGGTTAAAAGGCAAATTTTTAAAAAAGAATATTTTGGACAGAAACCTTTCTAAAATGTGTCATATTCCCTTTTCTGCTTAAAGTGAAATATATTAAGCATAATCAATAAAATCCCTTAATTCATGCTCAAAAAACTCCAAAGTATCTTTTGACTTCCTTCTCTGCCATTAACCCACCACATCTAATCAACAGCTAAGTCTTATGTGTCGATTCTATCACCACCCTAGTACTGGCCTTTTCCCCTTTCTAGCTCATGCTTCACACGGCCGCCTTCCTAACACGCCATGTCTATAACCACAATAGTTCCCAGTGCTAAACACCCATCAGCAGCATTCCATGATTTACACAATAAATTAATCAATGACTCAACATTGAACTAAGTCCTTACTATGGACCAGGCACAGTACTAAGTACTAGGGCTATAAAGAAAAAGCAGTTCCTGCCCTCAAGGAGCTTACATTATAATGGGGGAGATCCATCCATAAATAGGTACAGAAACATATACAAACACAGCAGAAGAAAGGTAGCATTACAGACCAAGGCGTTAATCTGAGTCCTGAAGGAAGCCAGAGGCAGAAGCAGGAGAACATTTCAGACACGGATGCCAATGAAGAGGCACTCAGACAAGAGACTCGGTGTCCAATGTATGAGAAGTGGCAAGGAGGTGCCCATGGCTGGACTACAGATTACAAGGAAAGGATTAAGGTATAAGGAGACTGAAAAGACAAGAAGGGGTTGGGTTGTGAACAGCTTTAAATGCCCAACTGAACAGTCCATATCTGATCATAGTCATAGGGAACCACAAGAGTTTACTGAATTGGCAGGGAAGACCTGTCTTGTTGGCAGCAATGGGGAGGATAAATTAAGAGTGGGGAGAGGTTTGAGGTAGGCAGTCAATCAGAAGGCTACTGCAATAGTCCAGACAAAAGCTGAAGAAAGTCTGAACCAAGGCGATGGCTGTGTAAGTGAAGAGGAGACATGTTCCAGAGATACTATGGAGACTTCGCAATAACTGGGGTGACGGAGGGTGAAAAATCAAGGATAACACTGAGGGGTTAACCTAGATGACTAGAAGAATAAAGGTGCCCTCAATAGCAATAGGAAAATTTAGAAGGGGGGAGGTTGGGGGAAAAGAATGACTTCCATTTTGGACTTGAATTAGAGATGCTGACAGAGCATCCAGTTCAAAATGTCCAACAGGCAGTTGATGATGTGAGCTCAGGAGAGACTAGGGTCAGATACACACTGTACCTCTGGAAGTCACATTGATGGGAGCCGATGAGCTCTACATCGAGAAGATGTAGAATAGAGCCTTTGGGACACTCAGTGAGCATAATATCGATGAAGAGCCAGCAAATGAGACTGAGAAGAAATGATCAGATAGGTGGGAGAACAGAGAGAGCAGAGGGATGAAAAGCTAGAAAGGCCACAAGTCTATAGTGAAAACTTTTTTTGCAGAAAGGTCAAGAAAGATGAGGAATGAAGAAAAAAGGTCACTAGATTTAGCAATTAAAAAGATCCTTGGTAACTCTGGTAAGAGAAGTTTTAGTTGAGAAGCCAGACCTCAAAGAAAGGAAGAAGAGGCACCTAAGTGTAGGTGGCTATTTCAAGATATTTTGCTGAGAAAGGAAAGAGAGAGAAGAGAATGAGAACTGACATGGTAGGATCTGGTGAGAATTTTAAGGACGGTGGAGATGGGCACGCTGTAGCAGCAAGGAAGGACCTACCTAAAGATGGAGGGGCTGAAGATTAGAAAGAGAGTGCGGCTACATGCCAAGATAAGGTCAAAATGGGGACATGACTTAGACCTAAGGGGCAGTACTCTGAGCAAACTAGAGAAGCGTGGAATCCAGAGAGGAAAGAAGAATTTACGACCAAACATGAGACAGAAGCATTACAAGACAGAAAATGCGTGACTGTGGTTACATCTGAAAGGTTCTGCATAAACAAACCCAATGTAATCAAGAGTGGGAAGAAAGCAGAAAACTAGGGGAGAAACTATTACAGCAGGTTTCTCTGCTAAAGGCTTCATTTCTCAGATACACAGAGAGCTGAGGCATGTTTATAAGAAGAGGAGCCATTCCCCAATTAATAAGTGGTCAAAGGCTATATAAAAAAGGCAGTTTTCATATGACTATAGCTACCTATAGTCATATGAAAAAATGTTCTAAATCACTATCAATTAGAGAAATGCAAATTTATAAAAGTCTGAGGTACCATCTCACACCTATCAGATTGGCTAAAATGTCCTTTGTCCTTCCTTCTCAGAAGAGGGCAAGACATCAGGAAAATGACACCATGAATCGGATTTAAGTGAGGGAGGGCTGTACAAAGTCACCAGCTTCCCTCCTCTGAAGACATCTGGGTCCAGTGACAAAATATAGATCAGGATGACTAGAGATGGCCCCTGGCTAAGGTGACAGAAAAGGAAAATTACCAATGTTGGAGGGGATGTGGGAAAATTGGGATACTAATGCACTGTTAGTGGAGTTGTAAACTGAGCCAACCATTCTGGAGGGCAATTTCAAACTACACCCAAGGGTCTATAAAAAGGGTACACCTTTTGACCCAACAATACCACTACTGGGTCTATATCCCAAAGAGATTAAAAAAAAAAAAAGGAAAAAGGATCTATGTGTACAAAAACATTTAGAGCAGCTCTTTTTGTGATGGCAAAGAACTGGAAAACTGAGGTGATGTCCATCAACTGAGGAATGTTTGAACAAGCTGTGGTATGTGATTGTGATGAAATACTACTAGTGATATAAGAAATGATGAGCAGGATACTTTCAGAAAAACCTGGAAAGACTTACATGAACTGATGCAAAGTGAAGTGCACAGAACCAGAACATTGTATAGAACAAGAGTAATGTATGATGATCAACAACTGTGAATGACTTAGCTATTCTCAGTAATATAAAGAATCAAAACCATTGCAAAAGACTTATGATGAAAAATGCTATCCACCTCTAGAGAAAGAATTGATGGAGTCTGAATGCAGATCAAAGCATACTGTTTTTTACTTTATTTTTTGTAGCAGTTTTTTTGGTCTGTTTTCTTTTACAACATGACTAATGTGGAAAGATATTTTGCACTGACTCCACATTTATAACCTATTTCAAATTGCTTGCCTTATCAATGAAGCAGGGGAAAGGAAGCAGAGAATTTGCAACTCAAAATTTTTAAAGATGAATGTTAAAAACTGTTTTCGTAATTGGAAAAAAAATAAAATAAAAGACAGGGGGCATGACTAGGTGGTGCAGTGAACAGAGCAACATGCCCTGGAGTCAGGAGGACCTGAGTTCAAATCAGACCTCAGACACGTAACACTTATCAGTCCTGTGACCTTGGGAAAGTTATTTAACCCCAATTGCCCTGCCTTCCCTCCTCAAAAAAAAAAAAAAAAGACAGTTGGGGCAATCTGCTAGTGAAGGTAAGAGATGAGATTAAAGGCTCACACATACAGAGAGGCACTGGCTTTGTCAAGGTGGACCACCTATTCCATCATAGTTAGAAGTTAAACAGGAAATAATCAATAATGTTAAAAGGGTTCTGAGATGAAAAGAGGGAACTCTCAAGTCAATGGCCTCAGTTTTTTCAAATAAAATGAACTTAACCTGGAATTAAAGACATTCACAATGTTTCCCCAACCTTATTTCTCATTTTCCTTCCACACATTTTATATAATGATAAGGACTTTGCCCTCTCCTACCCTTTTGCATTTTAAGCAGGCTAGGAATGTACTTCCTTCACCAAATGCCAGTTGAGATCCTTCTTTCTTCCTTCAATGATCTCAGATGATAAACTGCCACATTAAGACTTCCATCCCCCTCCCTACAAGGGATCTATCTCTTCCTCCTCAAGTCTTAGAATTTTTGTGCAAAGGAGCAATCTAGTCCAGGGGTGGGGAAACAGCTGCCTCACTACAAGTGGTCTTCTAGGTCCTTAGGTGCAGCCTTTTGACTGAGTCCAAGTTTTACAGAACAAATCCTTTTTATTAAGTAGATTCGTTCTATGAAGTTTGAATTCAGTCCAAGGGTCACACCTAAAGATCTTAGAAGGCCTCTCAAGGTGCCAGGTTCCCCCACCCTAGGTAGTAGATCTCCTATCAAAGTTAATTAGTACTTGTGTCTTAACTACTCCACCCCACCCCCAGTTAGACTGCAAGCTCATTGTGTTCAAAAACTGTTCAACAAAAACCACTTTTCAACTAAGCACCAAGTTTAAGGCAAAGGGGATAAAAAGCAGGATTTATTTTTTAGTTCTTATGCAGCTTTTGGGGCAGGCAGATGGCACAGTAGATAGTGTCTGGCCTGAAGTCAGAAAGATTCATCTGCCTGAGTTCAAATCAGGCTTCAGACACTTAGTAATTGTGATCCTGGGCAAGTCACTCAAGCCTGTTTGCCTCAGTTTCCTCATCTGCCAAATGAGCTGGAGAAGAAAATGGCAAACTGCTCCTGTATCTCTGCCAAGAAAACTCCAAATAGGGTCAGGGAGAGTTGGAGAGGACTAAAAGACTGAACAGCAACAATGTGTCTTTTTACAATATTTCTGTTTCTATAAAGTGCCTTAGACATAGCAGATGTTTAAAAATGTTTACTGAATTGAAGACTGCTTAAATAAGTGATCTCTGGTTAAGTGATAAATTATTTTAAGAAATCATAGTTTAAAATAAAATCTATTTGATCAACTTTTGAATGTCTTTTAACCTTTACTAAAGAAACTGGTCAGCCAAGATAAAAATATACCTTATTCTTCTATAAGAAAATGTCCCTAAACCCTTTTTTAGACCACACACTATATAGAGAGACCTACTAAGTGCTCAATAAATGCCTGTTGATTTGATTAACAAGAGCTTATTGGGACAGCAAGGTGGCTCAGTGAAGCAGGGAATAGAGCACTGGCCCTGGAGTCAGGAGGACTCCATACCTCAAATCCAACCAAAGACACTTGATTGAACTTACTAGCTGTGACCTTGGGCAAGTAAGTCACCTAACTCCAATTTCCTTGCCTTCACCCCTAAAAAAAAACAACCAAGAGCTTATTCTATGTATGTATGTAAACATTAAAAACTATCTGTACTCTATGTATCAATGGACAAGATGATATCTACCAAAATAACAACCCCAAAAACCCAGCAACTATTAAACCAAAGAAAATTCACTACAAAACGCTTCTAAGAATTTTAAATTTTACTCATGCATGACAGTAACTGGGTAAGTGACCTCTAAAATTACACATGGACAGTTAAAAGTATTCCTGCAAAATAAGTATTATATACAGTACTAATTCCTATAACAAGGTTCTACTGCAAAGACCATAACAAAATTGCATTGCTATAAAATAACTTGAAACAAGATTCCATCAATTGTATTGGGACATAATTACTGCATATACACTTTAGTAATCTATAAGATTAGCTAGCCACAGTTCTGTCTAACGTACTCTCCTGAATATTTTACACGATTAGTAAGTGCTAATAGTATGAGGGGCAGCTAGGTGGTGAAGTGAAGAGCACCGGCCCTGGAATCAGGAGGACCTTACGCAAAAACTAGCCACGTGACCTTGGGCAAGTCACTTAACCCATTTGCCCCTCCCCCCCCAAAAAAGGGGAAAAAAGAATAGTATGAAAAGGATGATAACTTGTCTATAAAATAAGCTCCTCTTTTGGGAGGCCAGTCAGAATAAAAAGTCAATTTTTGGCTTTATTTATATTACACTATAAATAGTATAACAGACATCAAGCTTACATGTATGACTGGACAAAGGAGAAGGCCAGTGACAGACATATCAGACAGGACAACATCAGGCCAGTCAGAATGCAGTGCTGGCTCCCACTCCCACAGAACAAGCAAAGCCCTTAGAATGTGCCCCTAGTGTCTCAGGTAGAGTCAGACTGAAGATTTGTGGAAAGAAAAAGCAGAGATGACTTGTGATGTACCATCAGTGGAGGAAATACACATGAAAGGGGAAAAAACTATTACAGAATTATAAAACAATATCAAGAAACAAAATTCAGCCCATAATTTCTTATATTCTGAGGCATCTACATACTACCCAGGACTACACTCTAGCTACCATCCCAAAGCCAACCCCATGGGCTCTACCTTTGGTGGACTCCATTCCTGGAACATGGCCTACAAGGTTCTACGAGGTTCTACAAGGTCCTTTACTATCTCTTACTCTCTCAACTACAGGGCTGGACAATCAACTTTAACCTAACTACTTTAGGCTCAGGAAAAGATAAAATGGGCATCTCTTGAGTTCAAGAAATTTTTAAAAACTGCCTACAAATTTCATGCAAAGGAATTCTTTTGTCTGGCCATGATGCACTCTTTCATTAACTTTATCTTGTCTATCTCCAAAGCACTTCGGTGCTTTTCTGAACCATACCTCCACTCCCCACCCCCACACCTTTTCCAGCTCCCCCTTTTTGTGTTCTCTTTCCCAATAGAAAGTAAGCTGTCGGAGGGCAGGGGCCGTTATTCTTGTTTGTATTTGTTTTGCTAACACTAACACAATACTAATATAGAGTAAGCACTTAATAAATGCTTTACCTATGTTATAATACATACTGTCCCAAAGATCCTGGTGCAACTTTAAGCTATTTAAAATTGCACCAAGATCTTTAGGATACCCAGTATGAGAGTAATCAATTTTTAAATTCTTTTAATAAGATCAAAAATATAAACAAATTGAATTTCAAAATGTTTTCTGGGACATTAAGGCAATTCTTTATTCAGGATTTTAAATATGAAACCTCAAGACTTAAACACAACGGGTTATAGAGGCTTAACTATTTGAACAGGGTAGAAGCAATGATTAATTCCTAATGCTGCTTCTACATTCCAACCAAGACTAAAGTCTGCATTCAAGCTAAATCTTAGAAAAACCAAGCTAGTTCAATAAGTGCTTGTATTTCAGTGCCAGGGATTTAAATTAAGGTACAGTCCTTTCAATGAGGCATTATGATTCATGCGGCAGTTCTCCACCACTAGTCACAAATCACTCCAGAACATGCCTCCAGGAAACAGACCCCACAAGAGGGTGGAGATTTTCTCTTTTTCCACAAAGCAACTGGGTCTTCCAAACCCTGAACGTGCTTCAGAGTGCATTTTCAACATGGAGTTCCCCTAACAATAAGAAAGATAAAGGGTTGAATCCACAGTGAAGTCATTAGCTATCAATCGGGGTTGCCTCTTAAAATTTAAATCCTTTTACTTTAAGTGACCCAAGAGGCCAAATTTAGCTAAAGCAATCCCCTTTGTGAGACTACTCCTTTTAAGGGAGTACAGTACAAGTCCAGCGGGGTTAAGGCAACCAGATAGACAAACATTCTCTTCAATGTAAAAATAACCTTAAATAAAAATAAGTATTTTACATATGAGCCATCAACTTAGTTAATCCCCAATCATAAAATCACTAAGCATGTGACCCATTTGAGGATCTCACATGCCTGAATAAAGGGAAAGCTGAGATAACTTGGTGCCAGAGGAAATAATGATCTCTATGGCACTTGGACATTTTTTAATAGTCTGTGCTCTATTACAACTCATTCACAATAATAAAAAACATGTTACTAAAGCATAATACCTAGTTGTCTTTAAACCCAATAAGGAATGCCTTCAAAACCTAAGCCACATTTTCCATACACCACAAAATATCCCCTCGGGCTGGAAGAACCTTACTCTACAATTTAAAACACTTTTCTCTGCCAATTAAAAAGGAAAGCTTTAGTCCCAGTTTAGAGGTTCTACAAGGTCCTTTACTATCTCTTATTCTCTCAACTACAGGGCTGGAGAATCAACTTTAACCTAACCTTTAACCTTAGGCTCACGAAAAGATAAAATGGTCATCTCTTAAGCTCAAGAAATTTTTTAAAACTGCCCACATATTTCATGTAAAGGAATCCTTTTGTCTGGCCATGATGTACTCTTTCATTAACTTTAACATTAATTACCTCAGAAGACTAAGACAGCAATAAATTTCATGAGAACAACACACCCAACACGGACACAAGCAAAATTATCAAGTCTAAAAATTCCGTTTCACCCAACTGTTCAAAAACATGCCACATATGACATGGGAAGAAACATGTACAGTATGATACACCATGCATGACACCATAATTAGGTGAGTTGACTAAGGTAGTCTGGCATCAACTGAAGGTTTCCGTGTTTTGGAGGTGCTACACCCTAAAAAGTAAACCATCACTGAGTAATTTACAAGAACTCCGCGGCCTAACCAACTGCAATAAAGTCAGTTTTGAACACTTAAAGGAATCCTTGTCTGAAGGTCAACTGAAGTCAAAAAAGTAATAATACTATGAGGTTAAGTAAAATCTGCCTTCCTGCTCCAAGTTCTTAAGGTCCACGGTTCCAGCCTCCCGGTTATTTTTAATTGTCTCAGAGTCAGTCAGAGGACTTGAACCTTTTTGTGGTCTCTCTTCCCCAACGGAAAAGCTCTTTTTGTTACCATTCCATGGACACAGTTACCCTGGTGCTCCCTGAAGCGGACGTGTGACAACTCAAATCTCACTGTGATTTTATTATTAAACTTAAAAGGCACCCCACTGACAACCCCCCCCCCCACGAGTTCACAAGTGGAGGGGACAAAAAGGAGCCGAATCTTTTCCTCCTCTGCGGATCAAGCTCACATCGGGCGAGCAGGGGACGGACACTGATTATTATTTTTCAGAATGTAAAGTGCCCGGAGCCGTCCAGGGGGTGAATTTCACTGGGAGCAGCCCCGGCCCGTGCCAAGTGAGCACAAGGAGGGCATTAATGGAAGCGCCGATAGCATCGCGCGACAGTGGCCTCTCTGTAGTTCGGACAATGATCTGTTGAGGTTCTCAGGGTTTCTCAAAGTGCAGCCTGGACACAAGCCCCCTCTGGAAGGAGACGGGCTGGGAGGGGCTCAGCCTCCAGACAAAGGCGCTGGGGGGGGGGGCCTGGGGGGCCACCTGTCCAGGGACCACCGGCAGATGGGGCCGGGCACCAGGATGGGCCCCTCCCTTAGCGTTCCCCCATCCCCCTTCATCTCTGCTACAATGTTACTTGCCCACCCTGAAAGGAAAGAAGGAAACCCCCCCCCAGGGCACCCGCGGAAGACCCTAGAAATGGGCGCCCAGGTTGCTATGCAGCCTCCCTGCGGCCAGCTCCCGGCACCCCCCCCCCCCCGGGGATTTTTTCTCCTCTGCTTTTCGCCTATCTCTCCGTTTCAGAAAACCCGCCCAACTGGAGTCCCCACCCCCTCACCCCCGACCCCCTGACCTCAGCCTCTCTGACTCGCAAATTCACCACTTGGGAGCCTTTACCCCGCTCGGACTTGTCCCCGGGGGCTCCCTCAGCGCGCCCCCCGCCCACGCCTCTTCCTCCAGACTCGCCTGGGGTCCCCCCACCCCCTGGTCCCCCAGGCCTGCCTGCTCTGGTCAGTCCCCACCCTAAGGCTCCCTCAGACCTGCCCAGGCCTCGGGGAAGGCCCCCCCCCCCAGCACCTCGGCGCCTCCGGATCTCCTCCCCGGACGCCCCCCCCTCTCCAGCAGCCCCCGCCCCGGCCCTCCGCCCCCGGCCTCGCTCTCACCTCCTCCATCTCCTGCACCATGCTCGTCAGCTGCTCCTCGTCCTCCAGCAGCTCGTTCAGCTGCATCAGCGACAGCCCCGCCAAGCGGCCCGCGACCCCCGCCGCCCCCGGCCCGGGCCCCGCCGCCGCCATCGCCGCCATCGCCCGCCCCGAACCGGCCCCGGCCCCGGCCCGGGCCCCGCCGCCGCCGCTGCTGCCCCGCCGCCGCCGCCACCCCCGCCTCACGACCGCCGCCTCACGACGACGACGCCGCCGCCGCCGCCGCCGCCGCCGCTCCCGCCGCTCTTCTCCCTCGCTCCCTCGGCCCGCCCAGGCCCAGGCGCGCGCCCGCCCCCTCCTGGAGCCCCGCCCACCCGCGACGTGGGCCCGCCTCCGGTGACGTCATCGCGCTGTCTGGGGGAGGGGCTTCTTCTCACTCCCACCCGAAGTGCCGAGGGCCACCAGGATGGCTGGAGTGACGTCAGACGGAGAGCGTGATCCTCTCCCCGCCACCCACACTAGGGACCCTGCAAAGGAAACCCTTGGGCGGTAGTGACGTCAGAGGGAGAGAGCAGGATTCCTACCCAGGGGTCATTGGAATAGGAGTTCCCTGGTCTGTAGTGACGTCAGAGAGAGAGATTGCGGGATTCCCACCCAGGGTCACTGGAATGGGAGCCCCCGGTCTGTAGTGACGTCAGAGGGAGAGGAGGGTTCCCCATCTGCCTGCTCACTCAGCTCTGAACTGGGAGCCAGGGTCACGCGGTCACCAGCACTAGAGACCTTGGAGGAGGAGCCCATGGGCCGTGGTGACGTCAGAGGGAGAGTCAGCTTCATGAGCTCATGATTTAGAGCTGGAAGCAACCTTGGGAGCCGTGGAGGTCAGCTTCCTCCTCTGAACACAGAAGGTCCTGGCAGAGGAAATGATTTGCCCAAGGTCTCCCTGCTCTTGGCGTGTGATTTGAATCCAGGTCCAGTGTCGTCTCCTCTACCATGGAGACATATGCAGTATATATGGAGATATATACGTGTGCATGTACATGACTATATGTGTGTATGTATAGATATGGATATATATAAAATATCTTGAGATACTGAAATTGGGCACAGATGAGCTGTAGTGATAGACGTAGCCCCTCCCAAGGCATGGGAGTGGGAGAGAATGGACTGTGTAGTAACATCAGGAAAAACTGGAATTCCCCCCACTAGGCACATAAAAGGACCAACGGACTCTAAGGAAGAGAGAGCGAGAAAGCGAGTCCTGCCCTTGCTCCAACCAAAAAAGCGGGGGGTGGCGACTGTAGCAGCATCAGACAGACAGAGGGGAGAATTCAGAGACTAACCTGGGGTCACAGGTCTGGAAGGGACCTTGGAGGTCGTCGGGTCCCATCTGGACAAGTGCAGGTCAGGCCAGTGACTTGCCAAGGTCACAGAGTAAGGGAGTAAAGTTGCACTGGAGCCCAGGTCCACTGACTAAATCCAGACTCTGTGGCCCAGAGAGAAGAGTGTTTAGACTGTGATCTCTAGGGCAGTGACTGTCTGTGGCCTTTCTTTCCCAGCTCTTTGTATCCTGAACCCTTAGCACAGGGTTCCTGGAACTTAATAGGTGCCTACTAAATGCTTATTGGTTGGAGTAGGAAATACTGAATGTACTCTTTGGGGTAGGGACCTTCATTTTTGTATGTTTAGCCCAATAGCACAGTGATCTGAACTGAATTAAACTAAATCATATAAAATCTATAGGGGAGAAAAGCAGAATTTTCTAGGAAAGCTGTCTCATTTAGTGTTTCCAACACCAGGGACCATTTTGTTCCCCAAGGTTGCCATGACAATAAGAACTTTTTGGAAGATCTCCCAGGCAGGCCAGGAAGGGTTCCGGCCCATTAAGAGAAGAAAGAATTATTGATTAAGACTTGAAGGGACGTCACACACCAGCTAATCCAGCCCCTTTATTTCACAGATTAGAAAGCTAAAACCCAGTGGCAAAAGTGACAAGCAAAAGCCAAAACCTCAAGACTTAGATTTTCTGTGAAAATTCTAGCCAGGACCAGTTGGATTTTAAAATTAAGTGCCTAGGCACTGAGAAGTCCTAGTTTATCTTGCCAATATCTCTTTGGTGCCTAAATGATGCCAAATCTCCCCCTTTAGACCATGAACTCCCAGAAGGAAAGGCACTATTTTCACTTTTCTTCATATTAAATCAACCCTAGGGATACATGTGAAAAAAAGAAACAGTACCTGCCCCTCAGGGAGCTTACAGTCTAATAGGGGAGACCACCCCCTATAGGGAAGCAGCCTCCAGGGAGGGGATCTTTGGTCTAGGGAGTCCCAGAGATAGTAAGTACAGTGGGCATGCAAAGATACCTGTTAATATGGTGACTGTACCCAGGGCATGAAGGCACCACCCTGCTCTAGGAAGCCTTCCAGAATCCTCTCCCACTCCTGGAGAGGGTTCTTACTCACCTCAGGTGTTCCCAGAACACTTAGCTTGGATGTCTCTCCCTTACTCCCATCACACCCTACCTTGTGTAACTTACACCCTTCTGATAGAGTGAGAACTAGGACCCTTTCTTTGCTTTTTACTCTATATTCCTATGGTACATGCTTAAAAAGTATTTGTTGAATGAATGCACCTAGGGCTTTGTGATATGATTGCAAAAGAGACGTTGACAGGCCCAGGGGCTGCGGCAGAATCAGGAATCCCAATGCCAACACTTAGTCTGTGATTAAGGGCAAATCATTCACTTCTCTGACCCTCAGTCTTTTTATATAGTTGCACTTCTACCTCCTAGGTGAAGAAAGTACTTTGTAAACCTTGGGGAGCTCTAGATATCTGAGTTGTTATCAAGATTGAGTGAGACGCTGAAAAAGGGAGAGCTCACCACCAGCTGAGGGCAGAGGGGAGATGTCATGGGAGAAATATCTCCTTGGCTTTCATCTGGTAGGTTGCTGCTGCCCAAAAAAAGTCTACTACAATGCAGAAATTATAGAGGTAAAAACCTAGGGTTTTTATGGTTAAGCACGGTTCAGCCTTCATAAAAGCCCAGATTGGAGGTTCTGATATTTTTATGGAGAGAATTAAGTCAGAGAAATAAATTCTTTTACCTATTGCAATCTCATGCATCCTTTTCCACTACATAAGTTAAAAAAGACAGATGCATGACCTGGTGCTTCCTTCCACGTCACACAAGCTGAACAAGCTTAGTTAAACAGAATCATGATTGCATACGTCCCATAAGGAAACAAACCTAGTGAAACAGACTATAGGCAAGCTAAGTCAGGTTATAGATTAAGCTACATTTAGAGGGGTCCCAGTGGGCTGATTGAGAGGGGAGATTTACCTGCCCACAGGTCAGCATAACTGAATCACCTTGGGTAGCTCAAATTTTCTTTTAGCTTCTTACCTGAAAATGTAAAGAAAATCTTCCCTTAATTCTGTAATTCCATAAGTCAGGCTTTAGCCAAGCAGGGTTAATACTAACAGGAAACAGCTAAATATCTATGAGAAATATCATAATGAAATGTAATAAGAGGAAAATGAAAGATTTACATCACAGATGATAGATTGGATTCTAGAGAGTGGAGAAAGCAAGGCCCTTAGCATCTATCTAATCCAGCCCTCCCATTGCACTGAGGAAACACCAGAGGCCCAGGGATTGTTATTGTCCAAGGTTGTCAGGGTAAGGAGAAGACCACCAGACGAGTGGGCCTTGAAAGAAGAGGAGGACTTTACAGATGGAGAAGGGGAGTATGCTCTAGTCACCAAGGTTTTTGTTTTTCACTCTTTTTTTTTTTTTTAGGCAATTGGGGATAAGTGACTTGCCCAGGGTCACACAGCTAGTAAGTATCTGAGGCTGGATTTGAATTCTTTCTGACTCTAGGCCCAGTGCTCTGTCCACTGTGCCACCTAGCTACTCCATCTGTCATTCTTATCTAATTGTTCCCCAGCTAGACTGTAAACTCTTTGAGGGGCCCTGCACATCCTAGGTATTCGTGTTGATTAATGCTTCAATCTCATATACCAGCAGAGGCAGGGTAGTGTAATGAATAGAGCACTGGACTTGGCATCAGAAAAGCATGGATTCATATCTTGTCTCAGATACTTTACTAACTGCCAGCCCCTTTTCTAACCCTCAGTTTCCCCATCTGTAAAATGGGCAAACCACTAGCCCCTACTTTGCGGGATCATTATGAGGATCAAATATATGTAAAGAATTATATGGGGGGCAGCCCTGGAGTCAAGAGGACCTGAGTTCAAATTCGGCCTCAGACACTTACTAGCTGTGTCACCTCGATCAAGTCACTTAACCCCAATAGCCTTGCCTTCCCCCTTCAAAAATAAACCCAACAAAACAAGAATTATATAAACATAAGCTACTTGTTATTAGAACATGGTGCTTGACTTTCTTCTCTACTAGTAGGAATGATATGGGCCAAGGAAGTCACATTCTTCCTTTTCACAAAGGGTACTTGTGTGTCTTAGAACAGCAACCAAGGACCTCCTACCTGCCCCTCAAACCATTCGGTTAGGTCTCCAACGAACTAACTAGGTGTCTCCTTTTCTTTTATTCATTATTAATAACTTTTATTCTGAACCTAACAAATATGAATCACACGAGTTAAAGTTAAGAAGATTGCACAAGCAGCCACAGATCCTTATTCCTTTTTTGTTTTGAAGTAGATAAGTTTGAGCTCTAGGCTTATTTCAAAGCCTCTCTCCGGAATTCCTTAGGTTCTTTTCGTTGCCTAAACAACAAAAGAAGCCTTTTCTCTTTTCACTCCCTTATTCCCATTTCCCTCTTTCCCTGCCACCCCCCCATCCCCCAAAGGAAAGAAAGCGGAAAAAAAAAAAACAAAGGTCTTCTAATGAATATACACAGTCAAGCAAAACCAATTCCCACTTTGACCCAGCCTAGGGTATTTTCTGAGCTCGGAGGAGGTTTGAACATTTCCCTTGTAAATTAGATGCCTGGGGTTAATGGAGGAACCAGTGGGTTGTGGGTGAAAGAAGGAGGTTATTCCAGAACCTCCTAGGCTATAAGTCCAACTAAAGTCTTAACAACAGTCACGTCTCTGGATTGAGCTCTCCTCTACCCTTGGTGCAATGTATGGATGAGAGTGACTCCCCCACCCCCCCATCTCCCAAGGTAGCCTATTTCTCTGTTAGGAAGTTTCTCCCGGCTTCTACCCTAAATCTGCCTCTCCACTACTCCCAATCCTCTTCTCTGGGGCCAGGAAAAAAAATCCCCAAACAATTCTCTGCGGAGTCTGAATGCATATCGAAGCATACTTTTTAAAACTTTATTTTTCTTGGGTTGGGTTTTTTTTTTTTGGTCTGTGTTTTCTTTTGCAACCTGGCAAATATAGAAATATCTTTTGCATGACTGCACATGTATAATCTGTGTTAAATTGCTTGTCTTCTCAAGGAGCGGGAGGGGGGGAAGAGAGAGAACATGGAACACAGTTTTTTTAAGTGAATGTTAAAGATTGTTATTACATGTAATTGGGGAAAAAATTACAACAATTTTCACTAAAATAAAAATTCCAACGATTCTGAGTCTAATCCCTCTTTCACATGAGGAACCTTCAAATACCTAAAGAAAATTATGTCCATTTATAGTCTTCTCCAGGTTAAATATGCCCAGTTATTTCAACCAATTCTTGATTGTAGGATAATTGTGAGACCCCTTGCTGCCCACCCCCAGTTGCCCTCCTTTGGGTATTTCCTTCCTACCTTATCAGTGTTCTTCCTAAATGAGACCCTCAGAACTGAATTCAACACTCCAAATATAAAGTAACCAATAGAGAGTACACACAGTAGGACTTTTACCTCCCTAGCTTTAGATACTATCCATCCTCCAAGGTAGACATATCACCCTGTTGACTTGTAGTGAGTTTGCAATCACTGAAACTATCAGATCTTTTTTGCGATGTCTAAGCAACACCTCCCTCATCCTGTACTTGTGAGGCTGATTTTTTTTATAACTTCAAGCATCAGAAGAGTGTTGGTGCCGAGTAAGTTTTTAATCAATGTTTTATCTACTCATTCAAGTTCATCTGCTTGGATGAGATCCTATGAACTCTCCTGTCAAGTCATATCTCCTTGAATTCTGACTCTTTCATCCAGTATATGGATGGCCAAGATTAACCTACCATCTCCCAGCAATCTCTCCTAGCTCCTGTCATTAGGGAATTTCATTAACATTCTATTCCTTTATGTTAGCCATTGTTTGATCATCTCAAGCAACTTGGCTGCCTGGGGCATTCCATTAATGGGCTACCTTTCAAATGAACATTGGATTATGAATGATTGTTCTTTGTGTCTAACCATTCAACCTGTTCCAAATTCACCCAACTGTACTATTGTCTAGCTCACAGTTTTCTCTCTTGCTTACAAGTAAAACATGGAGAGATTTGGTCAAATGCTTTGCTAAAGACTAGGTAAACTATATCCATAGCATATCCTCATGTTTTGTTAACACTATTGATACTGTCAATAAAGTAACTGAGATTAGTCTGGCATGGCTTTCTTGAAGAGGCCATACTGGCTCTTTGTGGCCACTGCTTCCCTTTATAGATGTCCACTAGATATCTCTTTTATAATATTGTAACCAAGCTTTCCAACTAAGCCTGCAGCTATGTAGATGGAAAGAGATAGGGTTCTAGACTGGTAAATAGAATGCGAACAGGATGTTGCATGCCTGCTTAAAAGACCAGAGGAATGGGGCTTGGGGAAGAGAAAGGTCCCAGAGACTCTCCAGCAGAGACATCTATGGAAAGAGAAGCTACAGACATGTAAGGGATGCTGGCTCTTCAACATGGGTTTGATTTGCACTCTGCTAGCATGGGCCACCTTTAGTGAGATCAGATCTTCTCTCCTTCGAGTCATGTGAAATCCAAAACTAATTCCATTTTGTTTGGCTCTTTCAATTTTGTGAGCTAGGGCCTGCTTTGATGTAAATTATATGATTATGGAGAAAATGAGGTATTAATATGATTCTGAGAAATTGTGAGTGGGTACTGCGCAGAAAGTGTTCTGTACATCTTGTGATCAGTTCTTGTTAATTGTCACAGAAAATACCAGTATTTTGGGGGGGGAGGGGGAAGGCAGGGCAATTGGGGTTAAGTGACTTGCCCAAGGTCATATGGCTAGTAAGTGTCAAGTGTCTGGGGCAAGATTTGAACTCAGGTCCTCCTGACTCCAGGGCTTGTGCTCTATTCACTGCACCACCTAGCTACCCCTAGCATATTCTTTTTCCTTTAATATTTTTCCCAATTACATAGAAAAACAATTTTTAGCATTAATTTTTAAAAACTTTTTGAGTTACAAATTCTCCCTCTCCCTCTTTTCCCTTTCCCCTCATTGAGAAGGGAAGCAATTTGATATAGGTTTTGCATGTGGAGTCATGCAAAATATATTTTCATATTAGTCATGTTGTGAAAGAAAACACAGACCCCCGCCCCCAAAAAGCAACCCAAGAGAATTAGAGTAAAACAAACTACTTTGATCTGCATTCAAACTTCAGTTTTTTCCCTCTTGAGATGGACAGCATTTTTCATCATAAGTCCTTTGGAATTGTCTTGGATCATTCTATTGCTGAAAGTAGCTGTTATTCACTGCTTATTATCATACAATATTGCTGTTACTATGTGCATTCTTCTGGTTGTAGCAGCAAGCACGCCAATATCCCCAGGGTAGCTGCCAATATAGGTTCTTAGATCTGCTTTTGTAAAGGAAAGCAACTCAAAATCAGTTAACAAGCTGACTTTAATCAAACAAACACACATTACCTAGTTCAGGGGAAAAAGGTCAGCACCCCGAACTTCAGAGTTACAGAACTTACAGATCAAATTGACAGGCTTCCAAACTGTCCAACCATTATATCAATACCAAATCACAGTTACCAGAGAGGGAAGCATCAGCATCTGGGTTTTCAAAGCCGGGGGGCTCTCAACAACGGCTTCCCAGAGTCTCATCTGGTTAAATCACACAACACTTCTCAAAGTGAGCCCCAAAGCAAAGCCTCTCCTCAGGGCTTATATAGCCTTCTCTTGGCTCAGAGAATGTAACAACCTCCTTGACCCACTGCCCAATCACAAAGTATCAAGGTGTGGGCTTTCCTGAAAAACAAGCCTCCCACCACAGGCTCCAGGTGCACTTAAGCTAGGGGCAGGGAAGATCTTTAAATCTGCATTTCCATTACACTGGTTCTGCCAATTTCCTTTTTCATTTGTTTGTTTTTTGTTTTTTTTTGGAGGGGGGAAAGCAGGGCAATTGGGGTTAAATGACTTGCCCAAGGTCACACAGCTGGTAAGTGCTAAGTGTCTAAAGTCAGATTTGAACTCAGGTCCTCCTGATTCCAGGGCTGGTACTCTATTCACTTCACCTCCTAGATGCCCCGTGCTCATTTCATTTTTCATCTGTCCATGTAAGTCTTTCCAAGTTTTTCTGAAAATATCCTGCTCATCATTTCTTATAGCACAATAATATTCCATTGCAATTTTATACAACTCGTTCAACGATTCCCCATTGATGGACAATACTCTCAATTTCCAATTCTTTGCCACCACAAAAGAGCTGCTATTCTTTTAATAATCACAGAACGTACCAGGATATTCTTGTAATATCCATGAGGTTTATAAAACTCTGGCCACAAACAGAGAGAACACCCATATTACTCAAGATTGTCGTAAGTTGATTGTTTCTTCATTACTGACTATTAGAAAACTTTGTTAACTGCCACATGGCATCCTTGTACCTACCGAGAAGGTCTTGGGCCTGAGCGACAATTAATAGCCTAGCTTATAAATCCTCAACACGCTGTGATTTGGTTGCATCAGTGCATATCAGTTTCACTCTTGTCAGTTGGCAAGCCAACCAGGATGTCAAAAGAGGAATGCTGGCCCCTGAGAAGAACTCTCTAGAATGCACTGGGGGATCTCCATGTAGGACTGCCTCAGAGGTCAGTCTTCCCCCTCAACCTTGATCTCAAAATCTTCCTAGTCAGGATAAAGCTCCATATTAGTTTCCCTTAAGGGAATGAAGCCAAGGGAAGACACTTGAGATAGTAATGGGATCTGGTGAGGGAACCCACTTGGAAAAATTTCTCATGTCATGGAATCAAAGAAAGCTCCCAGTTCAACCAAAATGACAAAAAAAAAAAAAGCATGCTCTTAAATTCTGTGAAATTTGGTCTAAAACTGCAAGAGATTCAACTAATAAATTATATTGTCTTAAATTCAGCACTTTCAATTACTGTATATTAAAGAAACTGAGATTAGCCATTGAATAACCTCACTCCTGCAAATAAACTATTGGTTTTGCTAGGCTGTCCTGTCTAGAGGATCATAACTTCCATTCCTTAAAGGATTCGCTCCTATTTATCAGTGGTTTTGAGATTACTTTTAGAAAATTGTGTGTACTGACTTTTGATTAAATTTTCAGGGGGAGATAGAAAGGAAAAAACTTTACCAATAAATACATCTATGTATCTATCTTACCATTATTGTCTGTGTTTTGAGTCTTTTTAAATGCTGCTACCTCCTTCTTGTGACCTGATCAGCCAAAGGAAAAAAGAGTATATTTTTCTGAGGAACTTTCAAAGCCTTCAGAAAGGAAAGTCATTCTCTCTCTCTCTCTCTCTCTCTCTCTCTCTCTCTCTCTCTCTCTCTGCCTAACTCTGGCCAAGCTGAAAGGCAGACAAAAGACTCAGATAAGAAGAAAGGGAATCTTTGCTCCCAGTCTGTAGAAATTTATAGCGTTGTGAACTACAGGCTAAAATTTGTGACTAAACCATAGTGTCTTTACTGTAAATTTCCAAATTGTGTTTTGATTGTTTTTATAAATTCTTAAATGTTTTAGTGAGTTAAGACTCTGTGAAAGTTACATAGAAACAGACAAAGAAAAAAGTTTTTTTAATCAGGGAACAACTTAGAGTGAAATCTAATTTGGAAGAATGTTCTGTGTTTTCTTCTTGAGTGATATAACAGAACTTAACTGTAAAACTTGTGCTAAATTGTAAAGGGAACAATTCAGTGGAGTGAAGATGAATTCTACAGATAGTACAGGATATGACTTGGAAATAAAGACTAGAGGAATTAAGCAAGCAGAAGAAAGGAAGAGAAGTGTTGGGTCAGAATATGAAAAAAATAAGACAGGTGAAGTTAAGGAAGTTGAAGTTGTAAGGAAGTTGTCTATTTGGGAAGCTAGGTGGCACCATAATGGATTGAGCTGGACCTGGAGTCAGGCAGACTCACTCATCTTCATGAGTTCAAATCTAGCCTCAGACACTTACTAGCTATGTGACCCTGGGCAAGTCACTTAGCTGTGTTTGCCTCACTTTCCTCGTCTGGAAAAGGTGTATGAGGAATGGCAGACCATTGCAGTATCTTTGCCAAGAAAACCCAAATGGGGTCACAGAGTTGGACACAACTGAAAAAATGACTGAACAATAACAAAGATTAAGAAAACAAAAGGAAATTATTCGGTCCATTGGGTGATTTTAAGCTAACTTAAAAAAAATGGACCCTGAAATTTGAAATGTTAATAGCAAATAGCCCTTGGGAAAATTGAGGTTCTAAAATATTACCATTTGAGATTGTAAACCCAAATCTGATTGATCAAAATTTTGTCCTGAAACTAAATGATGTGGTCTCATTTACAGTAAGATGTGTCCTCCTATTAGGGAAATTGTAATAAATCAGAATTAAATGCAAAATACACTTAGCACTATGCTGAAAAATGCATGTATCAAGTAAACCTGAGTTAAAGTCCAGTCTAGGAAGTTTATTATAGTATGACCTTAAGCAAGTCATTTCACTTCTATCTCAGTTTCCTAATCTGTAGAGGGACAGTAATAATAATATCTTCTTCCCAGGGTTGTCGCAAGGATCACATGATTGTAAAGGACTTAACATAGTGCATGGCTTGGCAGAGGGTAATTCTCTGCCACTTAACAAATGCTTTTCCAAATTGTCATTGACTCCATTCCTTGTAAAGGGAAAAACTTCAGCCTTACTAATTATAACTGCCCTGTGAAAATTGTGTTATCTGTGAGAAAAGCAACTTCTTCTTTAATCTAATAATAGTTCCCTTTTAATCTGGATGCTGTTAGATTATGAATTTAACTGTTAAAAAATGTGGTCAGAATGTTTGAAAACTGTTTGATGGGACATACAGACCTTGAGTATGTTTTGGTGACCTCTTCTCAAAATTGAGTTAAGGATTTTATATATAGAGTTATGAATCAATCTAATCATTCTGGAGAGTAATTTGGAACTATGCCCAAAGGGTTATAAAACTGTGTATAACCTTTGACCCAGCAATACCACAAGGTCTGTATCCCAAAGAGATCTTAAAAAAAAAAAAAGGAAAGGGACTTATTTACACAAAAACATTTGTAGCTGCTCTTTTTGTGGTGGTAAAGAATTGGAAATTGAGGGAATGACCATCGATTTGGGAATGGCTGAACAAGTTGTGGTATACGATTGTAATGGAATACTATTGTGTTATTAGAAATGATGAACAGGATAGTTTCAGAAAAACTTGGAAAGACTTATATGGACTGATGCAAAGAAGAGTATGCACATATATCTTACCCCAATATTGTACATAATCAATTGTGAATGACTTAGCTCTTCTCAGCAATGCAAAGATCCAAGACAATCCCAAAGTACTCATGATGAATAATGCTACCCACCTCCGGAGAAAGAACTAATGGAATCTGAATGTAGATCAAGGCATAGTATTTTGCTCTTTTTTTTATCTATGGTTTTGTTTTGTTTTTTTCACAACATGACTTTATTCTTTTTCCTTTTTAAAAAGATTTCTAACGTTGAGGCACTTCTCCCATTCTCCACAATCTTTCAAAGATCCCTGATGGGAAGGGATTCGACAGTCTGTTCTTTCAGTACCCTAGGATGGAATTTGTCTGAATTCATTGACTTGAATTTGTGAGGGGGAAGAGGACTAGATAGGTGTTCCTTTACTATCCCCCTACTCATCTAGGGTATCAATTCTCTGTTTTAGCCATTTTTCTTCTGTCCTTTCCAGCCCAAAGATCATTCTCCTTGACCAAGGAAATGGAAAGAATGTAAGAGTTAAGCTATATTCCCTTCTATCCTGACCAGTGGTCCAACCTGATCTTTGATCCTCCTCTTTTTCCCTATATCACTCAAAAATACCATTTATTTTCTTTAATTTTCTTTACCAATCTTAGCTCATGAGCTTTAACACTCTAGATACTTTTCTTATAGACCTATTTCAAGCTTCTGTTTCTTCCCCTTGCTTCTACATGTTACTGTGGTTGGTGAGTTCCTTGTTCATCCACATTCGTCTCTTTAAAAAAAACAACTCCAGTTTATTTCTAAACAGAAACATTGGACAAATGAGTCAACTAAAGGTCTAACTTAGACATGCAAAGAAGACAATTCAATTAATTTCTCCCTTTGAATTCATAAGACCTCTGGTTTCATTGGTATAAGGCACTCCTATAGTAGAAAACTCTTCCTTCTGATGCCAGAAAGCACCTTCTTTGTGACTCACCATCTTAGAGAATTGTATGGGGCACTAAGAAATTAAGTAAATTGTCAGGGCAAGATTTAAAGTCCAGTCTTCCTGATTCTGAGGCCAGCTGTCTCACCACTCTATCCCAGTTCCTCTCTCAGAAGTCATAAAGAAACTTAATTAAGAAGATGGGTTTGGTGGAAAGCAAAGATAGGCATGGATGAAAAGTATAACATTAAGCCAGGATCCTGAGTGATTTCACATTCTAGTTCAGAATCTCAGAAAGAAACAGGTCACCAAAATAAGTAGTTAACAGTTTCTGGGGAAAAAAAACTTTCCTTGGCAAAGTTACAATCAACTCCCATTGGAGTTGTGAAAACTCACTTTTCTCAGAAAAAGTGACATAGAAGGGTGAAGAAATCTTCGAAAGCTGTGTGCTCTGGCTGTTAACCTGCTAGGCATGGGGGAGGGTACAAGACTCAGTTTTGATCTGGCCATTCCCCAAACCTGTTTTCTGCTACCAACCTGTTTGCCACACACCACTTCCTTTTTCATATCGACCAAACCACAGAAATATCTCGTTTTCGGCTCCCCGGAAGACTTTCATCAGTTCTCTTGGCTCTTGAGAATTGTTGTGGGGAAGGAAGAGAAATTGATGGGTGGTAGGCTTGAGCACTGGGTAGACTATCAGAATAATCATCTTTCTCTTTTTTTCCCTTTAGATGAGTCTGTCGGGTTTTCCCCTGTTCTTCCCTCAGACTGTAATATTTGTGGTTTAACTAAGATTAGACTCTGCCAAGCTCAGAGCAAAGTGTGGGCCAGCCTTTCCCTTCAAAGAAGGCATTGTCTTAGCATGCCTAATAAGTCTTAGTTCTACAATGTTGGGAATTGTTTGGAAAAATCTAATTTTTTATTTTTATTAAGGCTCTCAAAGAGTTAAACCTCAGAAGGCACTTTGGAATGAAATAGCTGCTTTCTAGGAAAAAACAATGTATAGGAAACTATTTTTCAGTATTTTCACCCACCCTTCATTCCAGGCAAATTAGCTTATTAGATATTCCCCATATGGAGCCTCCCATCTCCCATCTCTGTACTTTGAGGGCTGTTTTTGTTGCTGTTGTTGGGTCATTTCAGTTTTGTCCCCCACTTCAGGACCCCATTTGAGTAGTTTGCAATTTCCTTTTCCAGCTCATCTGATAGATGAGGGAACTGAGGCAAACAGTTACGTGACTTCTCTATCCACTGTGCCTAGCTGCCTAGCTCCCCCTGGGCTATTCCTTGTGCCTAGAATGTACTTCTTCATTACGATACCCAGCAAGATTCTGAGTAGATACTCGAACCTTGAGTCATGAAGTTTTAGATTTGGGAATCAGGAAGACCTGGGTTTGACTCTTGCTCCCTCAAACACTAACTAGCTAAATAACTCTAAACAAGACATTTGTCTGAGCCTCCTCTGTAAAATGAGGGGCTGGTTGGCCTTTAAAATCCCTTCCAGATCTAACCTATGATCAAGCAAAGGATTCCTAGCTCTCCCCAAAGTATAATTCATTTGTTGCTTCTTAGGCAAGATTGTTTCTGGTACTCCTAACCATTAACACTTTCTACTGTTTTAAATTATATTGTACTATTTCATATACATTTTGAATTTACAAAAAGAAATGTAATACTGACTGCCCTAAAAGCCTAACATTGCCTACAGGCCATCTGTTATATTTCATCCCATATCCAGGGTTCTTTGTTACCCTTAAGGAGGTTTGGGGTGTCTAGGGTCTCTGCAAATGGCTCCAGTCCCTACTGATGGGGTTCCCAATCATAGGAGTGGGGTCCCTTACACTCTAGCTCCATTTAATCACTGTTAGTCACATAGATTTTACAAAAACATATTTGCTTCAGAAGGTAAAATCACAACTATACAACCTTATTCTCACAACATGTGAGAGACGTAATCCTTTCTCCCTGTGCACCACCTGAGTCTGTGGAAGGAATGAAGAGGATTAGGTTCATAATTTAGCTCTGTTCCCATAGAGCACAGTCCTATTTTGAAGTCTTTCCAAACCCTCCTTGGGCTCAAGTCCCAGGCACCCTGGTTTTTCAGGATGTCCAGGCCAGGCTGGTTGGTACCACCCCACCTGCAAGCCTGTCTCCAAGGTCACCATGACTTGATTTCCAGGTCCCATGAGAATCGCGTCTGGCACTGAAACTAAAGACAAACAACACAGAATAGGAACAAACATCCCCATACTTGTTTCTCAATATTTGTGTTAAAAAAAAAAAAGACAAGTAGGGGAAGGACTTCTTCCTCTCAGTGGTTCTGCTTATGGCATCCATGATGTGGAAGAATTGGGATCATCACCCTCTGGATGCAGCAGATAAGAGCAGCCCAAAAGGGGTGATGGAAAAAAAAAGGGATCGAGGGGCTCAGTCCCACCATTTTAAAGAGGAGGGCAGGCTGCCAATCAAAGGAGGTTACCACCATCCATGTGATAGCAGATACAGACAGCTCCATGCTGGGCAAATGAGACATGCTCCAAAGGCCCCTGGAGGGCACCTCTATGTTTAGGAGAACTGGGTGTGCCCATACTAGCCCTGGATACAGAGGTAGAGGGTATAGGGGAGAGGGAGCTGACCGACAACCAGGAAGACCATGGCACCTACTGGCTATGGGACACTAGACAAGTCCCTTAACTTCTCAGGGCTCTAGACAACTTGGTAAGGCAATAGGTAGAAGAAAAGGTGCCAACCTGCAATGGTGGAGTGGTCCTATCCTTCTCTCTATACTTCATAGTTTCTTATCTGTGTTCAGTAGAATGTAAGCTCCTTGAGGACAGGGAATGTTTCCCCCCTTTTTTGTATCCAAAGTGTCCTGAATAGTGTCCAACACATTTTTCCCCCACCTCCAAACTATGATTTCACTGGCCTAAGGAATTATTATTAAGGAAACTCCTTTATTTGACAGATCTTCTGTAAGTTATGATCTTAGAGAGATTCTGAGGGCACTGAGAACTTCCATGATGTGGCCAGTCATACCTACTCCAGTCCCTTCCACTGCCCCCCCTTATCTCTTATTTATATCTTGTTTATACATAGCTGCTTTCATGTTCCCATGACATTTGATTATCTCCCATCCATACCTTATTTTGGCATAGTTGTTTACATGTTGTCTTTCCCTTTAGACTGAGCTCCTTAAGAACTGTCTTGGTATCTTCAGTGCTTCGAACAATCTTTGACACATAGTAAATACTTAATAAATAAATAATGGAGGACTGACCCATCAGAGGACAGGACTTAAACCCAGGTCTGCCTAACACTGCAGCCTGCTTTTCTCCTACACATAGTAGGCACTTAATAAGTGTCGGAGACAATGAATTGAACCAAGCTGAGTAGATTGAAATTAATTTCCCTAGGAGTATAAGTCTGAGGCGTGAGGGGAAATGTTCCACTTGTTAGAGCATCCTCATAGCCTTGAGGCCATTTCGAGTACCAAAGGGCTCCATCCCCCAAGGTTTTATTTAGGTCAGTCAATCAGCAAACATTCATTAAACTCTTACCCCATACCAAGCACTGAGCTAGGTCTTATCCAAGGTCAACAGATTGATTTCAATATTTCTCGTAGTCATTTACCATGTTCTGATTTCCCTAAATAAACTGGGAATTCATTACTCACCCAAAAGGAATATTAATTTAAAAAACAAACAAGTTAGTCTCTGCCTTTGAGAAAGAGATAAGATATACAACTGTTGATTACTCTTTTTAGAGTATTCAAGGTTGACTTCATTTTGGTGTATTTGTCAAAGATGAGGAAGAGGATGGGTGGAGAGAGAAGTGGCCTGTTTGGATGTATGCTTTCTTTTTTTCCCCCTTTATTGGTCACTCACCAGCTAAAGGAGGCATAGGTAAATGGCCATTAAGCTTGAGAGAAGTGGCCCCCAACCTATGGAGTTATGGCAAGTCATGTATTTTCTCAGTCAACAAATACTAATCAATCAGTCAGACAGCAAACATATATTAAGCACCTACTGTGAGTGTCAGGCCCTGTGTTTGGTTTGGAGAACACAAGGACAAGAAATGAACGGTCCTTACTCTCAGAGAGCTTACATTCTAATGAAGAAGACAACAAGGATGGATATATATATTTACAACATGATTATAAAGTACAAATATACACAAAGGAGTAGGGAGGGAGGGCAGTAGCAGCTGGGGGAATCTGGAGAGGTTTCATGCTCATGATGTTACATATACTATCATAAGGAGGCTTTGCAAAAAAAAAAAAATTGATATTTGTTTTAGATGTCTGGGCTTGCCTACTCTAGTTGGCCAGGGCATCCAGAGATGGAGAACCTGGATGGATGCAAGCTCCTCAGGGGCAGGGCATTTCATTTTTATCTCTGTATCCCCATCACACAGCCTCAGTATCTGGCACCAAGCAAGTGATGAAGAAAATGATTGTGGACTGAATGCCTGATTGAAAGTCCCTGAGTTCATGCCACATGGAGGTCAGTTGAAGGAATTAGGGGTTATTGGTCTGGAAAAGAGAAGACTAAGAAGGGAAGTGGACATGACACTTGTCTTCAGGTAGGCATAGGGGTGCCATGGCAAAGGGAAGCAGACTAATATGCTTTGACCCATAGGATAGAATGATTTAGGACCATATATATTCCTCTCCATGCTATAATTTTGCCTTTCTCCTGACTCTCTTTTCCATGCCATAGAGACCTCTTCACTCCGCAAGCTCACTCCATTGAGGCTCTCACACATTCTAAGTACCCTCTACCCCTGAGGGGCAACCTTCTGTGTCTGGCTCCTCCCAGAACTTGCATTTTAGGAGGCCTAAGCCAACCATGTTATTGGTCCAGATTGGGGAAAAGCCATAAAATACGGTAATAAATGAAAAGCCATAAAAATGTAAACTCTGTGAAAGGTAGAACCTGAATATGGTGACCTATTTACAATCATAACTTGGAGACAAAATCACTGAATCATAACTTAGAAACACAATCATAAATTAGACACTGAATCATAACTTAGATACTGAGTCATAACTTATTAATGACCTATGAAAGCTAAGACAAGAATATCGTGATTTATATGTGATAGGGACATGATCAATGCAAAAAACTTACATTTGGGCATAATATTGGCTTAATGCCCAAGCTCATTATTAAGCAGAAAACCAAAAATATCCATCAATTAGTAGTGATGCATTCTTTAGCTCCTCCTGCCTTTGTCTGTCTATAATTACCAAGGAGATTTTGGGGGTTCTTTAAAGGGGTTCCACTAAACTGGCTGGCCACCACCCCAGACCCAAGATTACCCCTGTTTGTAAGTATTCATAATGATTGATTAAATTACTGCCTATAATCAATCTAAAGCCCTGTGGCTTCTTCCTTTGGTATTAAAAGAACAACCCCTGATTTTGGGGTTTCCCAGCCAGGGGAATTCTGGACCTTACATGTCTTCAATCCTCTCAAGGTAACACTCCCAACTCTCTCAGACTTTACCTTGAATGACTCACCTCCATTCTTCCCCTTTTACAACGTTGTTTTTCCCATTGGAATGGAAGCTACCTGTGGGCAGGGGCTTGCTGTTTGCATTTGTATTCCTAGCTCCGATGGTGTAAGCACTTAATAAATAAAATAATAATAAATATTTCTTGACTCATTGCTGAGAAATGAGTGAAAGTTGTAATGTCATATTAAGGTTTGATGTCTCCAGAAACTTCCTGACAATTAAGAGCTATGCCAGTTTGGAATGAGTTTCTCCAGAAAGTAAGGTTTCCTTTCACTGGAGGTCTCTGGCCAAAAAACACAATTAGGGGATGTTGAAAGGGTGATTCTTTGTCGGGGCCATGGCAACATTGGACTTGATGGCTTCTGAGGTCCTCCCAACTCTGAAGTTCTGGGATTCTTTGAGAAATACTCTAGTCCGACTCTGTAGAGGTTGGATGGGGGGGTAGGAGGGTAGGGGATGGGTGGGTGGGGAATAGTGTTTATTATTAATCCCAGATGCTTTGAGTGAGAAGAGACCACAGAACGCCATTTAGTGCAGTTTCTGCCTGAATAGGAAGCTCCTCTGAAACACACCCAAATTGCCCAAGGGCCATAAAAGTGTGCATACCCTTTGATCCAGCAACACCACTACTAGGTCTGTATCCCAAAAATATTATAAAAAAGAGAAGAGAACCCACATGTACAAAAATATTTATAGCAGCTCTTTTTGTGGTGGCCAAAAATTGGAAATGGGGGGGATACCTATCAGTTGGGGAATGGCTGAACAAGTTGTGGTATGACGAATGTAATGGAATGCTATTGTTCTAGACGAATGTTGAGTAAATGGATTTCAGAAAAACTTAGAAAGACACATGAACTGATGTTGAGTGAAATGAGCAGAACCAGGAGAACATTGTACAGACTAACAGCAGCACTGTCAAATGACCAGCTATGATAGACTTAGCCCTTCTCAGCAATACAAAGATCCAAGACAATTCCAAAAGATTCATGATGGAAAATGCTGTCCACTTCCATAGAAAGAACTATGGAGTCTGAATGCAAAGCAAAGAATATTATTTTCACTTTTTTGTTGTTGTTTTTTTTCTTTCGCGTGGTTTTCCCCTTTTGTTCTGATTTTTCTTTCCTAACATGACTAATGTGGAAATATGTTTAACATGATTGTACATGTATAACCTATATCAGATTGTTTGCTGTCTTGGGGAGGAGGAAGGAAGGGAGAGAGGGAGAAAAATTTGAAACTCCAAATATTACAATAATGAATGTTGAAAACTATTTTTACATGTAATTGGGAAAAAATACTATTAAGAAAAAATAAACATCTAAGTAGTCATACAACGTTTGCTTAAAGGTCTCATTTGAAGAGGACTCCCTTCACCTTCCCTCTTTGTCACTTAATCTCAGTGTGATCTTGGAGAAGTCCCTTAGCTTCTCAGGTTTCCAGTTCATCACCTGAAAAACAAGGGGGTTGGGTCCCCTCCTAGCTCAAGATGCCATCCTACGACCATCTTCAGCCTCTGGGTAGCTCCTGCCATATTTAGAACTTGTTCATTGCATTGTGGTTCCTGTGTGTCTCTTTGTCTCCATGATGCCCCTACTCTGGTCATCGTGACACTGAGGAGACCCTAGGGTCTCAAAGGCTGTCGCAGTGGAGTGTTAGCTCTGGCAGGCTCTACCAGTTTAGAAAATCTTTTAAGTATAGTCTCAGGGATGGACTACATACTTTTTATTTGAGGACCGGTCTGGTTAAATTCGGAGATTTTTCAGTCAACCAATCAATCAGCCAATATTTAAGGGTAATATGCTAGGCGCTGTGCTAGGTATTGGGAACACAAAGATTAAAATGAAGCTATTCCTGGCCTCAAGCAGCTTATGTTCCATTAAGGGAAGCAACACAACACGTGCACACTGAAGGTACTTAACCTCCCTCAACCTCAGTTTCCTCATCTGTAAAATGGGGATAATAAAAGCATCTCCCTGGGACGTAGTGAGGATCAAAAGAGCTGATATTTGTAAAGTGGGTGGCACACAGTAGGTACTGAATAAATGCTTGTTTCCTTCCTTCCTTGTTTATTTGCTATCTTTCTCAGACTACAAGCTCCTTGAGGGTAGGGATTATGTTCTTGGTTTTTGTTTTTTTTAATTTTCCCCCTCCCCCCAGCTCATTACCTGGCACATAGTAAACACTGAGCAAATGCTTGTTGACTGACTGATAGTGTCGAGGTACCAAGCACCTGAAGAAATCTCAGTTAGTGAAAATGTTATTAATTAATAACAGTAACAGCAAATAAGAGTAATCGGAGAGGAACTACAGCCTGGGATAGATTAACAGAGAGAACCTAGGAGTCTAGGAGGATGAATGATTGGAAAGCAATTATGATTACTACTATTGGCTCCCTTCTCTACCTTGAAAGGCTTAGTATAAATCCAATAATCAAAAGTGAAATGATCCCAAGACAGAAGACAAAGAGGGGAGGGGATGCAAGGGGAAGGAATTAATGAAATGGCTTTATTTGAGAGTTGGGGTTGGTCCGCCCAACAAGGTTCTGTTTCTGCTTTTTGTGTTTTATACAATAGGTATTTCCCCTTAATCCTCCCTACCCCAAACCTCTCTTGAAACAAAGAAAAACAGTTACTGCAAAACCATCTGAGGCAACCACCTCCTTCTGACAGTGAATGCAACATTCTGTAAGGACATCTGTTCTCTAGACCTAACATTAGTCATTATGTTTAATCAAGTGAGATTATATGTATAAAGTGCCGGCCACATAGTAGGCACTTAATAAATGCTCATTCCCTTCCCCCTTAATTTGAGATCAGCCATCTTTTAGTGTTTTCACTTATACATATTCTCATAGCTTATTCTCCTAATTCTGCTTTCTTCTCTCTACATCAGTTCATTAAAATCTCCTTTTTTCTGAATTTTTTTTGGAGGGGGGAAGGCAAGACAATTGGGGTTAAGTGACTTGCCCAAGGTCACACAGCTATGTGTAAGTGTCAAGCATCTGAGGTTGGATTTGAACTCAGGTCTTCCTGACTTCAGGGCTGGTACTCTATTCACTGTGCCACCGAGTTGCCCCCTGAATTTCTTATAGTCATTTCTTAATGTGCAAAAATATTTCTTCATATTCACATACCTCCATTCATTCAGCCAGTCCCCAAATGATAGACACTGTTTTTGCTACCTCAAACAAATAGTAATAGATTGCTTTTATAGAGAACTTTAAGGTTTTCAAAACAATTTATGAGTATTGTCTCATTGATTCTTACAGCAATCCCAGGAGGTAAGTGCTATTATTATTAATCTTTTATATCAGTGGAAACTGAGTCTGAGGGAGGTTAAGTTCCTTGCACAGGGTCACCCAGCTAGTAAGAGTCTAAGGAAAGATTTATACTCAGGTTTTCCTGACTCCCAAATCTATCACTCTTATTTACTATATCACCTAACAGCCACCAAAAAAAAAAATTCAGTTTTGAATATTTTGGTATAAATGTTCCTTTGTTTCTGTCTTTGAGCACTTTAGGTTATCTATCCAAGGGAGAGAGTATTGCTAGGAACATTTTAGCCACTTTTCTCACATAATTTCTTTTTAAAAATTGTCTTTAGTATTATGGACTTAAATCATCAATAAATATAAGTCTTTGCAAACTTGAAGATGCTACATAAATGTCAGTTTCTATGACCAGCTATATTTACTATATTTTACCTACTTGACTTATTTTCTTATTCTAGTTGTACAGATTTTGTTTACACGGAAGCTTTTGAATTTTATATAATCAAAATTGTTTTGCTTCTTGTATCGAGAGAAGGAAGAAGAGGGGAGGGGAGAGGAGAGGATGGAAGGCAGGGGAGGGGAGTGCAGACAGAGACAGAGAAACAGAGAGAGAGAGAGAGAGAGAGAGAGAGAATGGAAAGACAGACAGACAGACAGAGACAGAGAGAAGAGAGAATGGAGAGAGAGACAGAGAGAAGGAAGGCAGAGGAGAGAGACACACATACACAAAAGTGCATTTGCAGCATGATAGGGACTTTCCCAACTTTTGTTTATTGTATTGGTTTCAGAGGAAGGAAAATTTGCAGGCTTACTCATACTCCACATCCGACAGCCTCCATTAGCTAGAGCTGGAGAGAATGATTATTATTCCCAAATCTAGGATCAGTACTTTTTTTGGACCAACATGACTTTTTAAACCAGGTGGCCAACAACTGTATTTTCTTCCTGGGGGTTCCTTTTCTTTGGACCATAGGGTAATAATACAATGCCTAACCATCCAGGTAGGAACAATGAGGCCCTGAACAGTCTATTCCCTCTGTGGACATTTTAATAGATATGAGGACATCGTCAAGAACACCCAGTCCCTGGCTCAAAACTGTGGTTCAGCCTTATGGTCTCTCAGTCTTTGTAATTCTCCAACACCTGGCAAGCTTCTGTAGAGATTATTTTCAGCCAATTTGCATGATGGTAAAGCTACAACCACATGACTCTCAGGCATGTGGTTTGTTAAATTTCTAAGTAGAAAATTAAACCCTTTCTTCCAGTTTCAAAACTATCTGTTCCCATGCTACATATATTTGCTTTGGAAGGTGGGTCCCCAGAGTGTGATTACTACTTTTTGTTCCTCAGGGTTATAATGGTTAGAATGAACCATTTAGAACCTAAATGGTTAGAATCTCTAGTTGTCACCCACAAGCCCCAACCAGAGTGCTCCCCACTGATTATCAGATATAGACTTTATTCTCTTTTAGAAAGGGTATTTAATGTGAGGCCCAAATTTCATCATTGACAGTTGTGTAAACTCGATAGGATCCTCAATTAATTTGGGAAGAGCAAAGGGCTTTGATCTCACCAAATCTGATGGACCTTTTTTTAGTCCTCATTTTCCTCAACCTATTTGCTTCATCTGACAATGTTCGTCACCCTCTCCTCTTGGATATTTTCTCCTATCTGGGATGTGTGTGTGTGTGTGTGTGTGTGTGTGTGTGTGTGTGTGTGTGTGTGTGTTACTACTGTCCTGCTTCACCTTCTACCTGTCTGGCCATATTTCTCAGTTTCCTTTGCTGGCTTGTCATACATATCACGTCTAGCACGATAGAGTGCTAGGCTTGGAGTTAGGAAGATCTGTGTTCAAATCTGGTCTCAGAAATTTGCAGGCTGTGTGACTCTGGCCAAGTCATTTAACCTCCCTTAGTCTGTTTCCTCAGCTGTAAAATGGGGATTATAACAGCACCTCTCTCCCAGGGTTATCGTGAAGACTGAATTCGATAATGATTGCAAAGCACTTAGCTCAGTGCATGGCACATAGTAGGCTTTATAAAGGCCTCCTTCTTACTCTCCCCTAGCTATAGGTATGCCCAAGGTTCTGTCTTATACTCCCTTCTCTTCTCCCTTTAGTACTTTCCCTCTTGTTAACTATCATCTTTATAAAGATAACTTGGGGCAGCTAAGTAAATAGAACACCAGCCCTGGAGTCAGGAAGACCTGAGTTCAAATCTGGTCTCAAACGCTTGACATACTAGCCTTGTGATCCTAGGCAAGTCACTTAACCCCAATTGCCCTGCCTTCCCCACTTCAAAAAAAAAAAAAAAGATAACTTGTAGATATTGTGAAATTCTCAAGTCTACCAAGCTGTCATCTCTCCGGTGACCTCCAATCTCACACCCTCACTTCTCCAACTGCCTTCACAAAATGAACATCTAGTAGACATTTTTAACTAAATATGTCTAAAATGGAGCTCATTATATTTTTTTAAAGAAAAAAAGATTTTTATTTCACATCATTTCAGATGGGTAACTTGGCCTTTTACAAACCCTTGTGAAAAGCACAAGTACAAAGTTAAGCTAATTACACAGTCCTTTTATAATTCATCCAGATTCGAATTTTGCACCTTGAATCCCATTGGTTAGCATTTCAGGGTTCACTAAATCCCACCCCTTGATTATATCTTTTCATTTCCACATTTCAATTCCCCCCTCTTTGTCATCCTCATATACTTTATTCTTTTTTTTTTTTTTGCTTTTTTTGGAGGGCAGTTGGGGTTAAGAGACTTGCCCAAAGTCACACCGATAGTTTCTGTGTTAAGTGTCTGAGGCCGGATTTGAACTCAGGTCCTCCTGACTCCAGGACTGGTGCTTTATTCACTGTGCCACCTAGCTGCCCTTACTTTATTCTTTATAAAAGAAAATGCCAGTCTCCTCCCCATTTGCCTGCATCAGAGATAGCATGAGAAAGGTTTCTCCTCAATTGCTAATAGATTTGACGAGAGCTCAGTTTGAAAATTCTAGCCCATGATATCAATAAGTCGTCTCATTATTTGAGGCAGGGTCTGGAACTCATTATATTTACCCCTAAATGTTCTACTTTCCCCCATCTTCCCAGGCCCCCAGACTCAAAACCAAGGTGTCATCTCAAACTCTGTCCCTCATCCCTCATATTAAATCTGTTGCCAAGACTTGCTGATTATACTTTTGTAACACCTCTCAAATATGTCCCTTTCTCTTTTCCAATACTGTCACCACTCTGGTGCAGGGCCTATCACCTCATGTCTGGATTTTTGCCATAGCCCATGGGTGGTTCTGCCTGCCTCAAGTCTCTCCCCACTCCAATCCATCTTCCATTCAGTCACAAAAGTGATTTTTCTGTAGTGCAGGCCTGATCATGTCACACACACCCTCACTCAATAAACCCCAGGGGCTCCCTATCACTTCTAGGATCAAATACAAAATGTTCTGTTTGGCATTCAAAGCCCTCTTACCTTTCCATTCTACCTACATCTTACGCCTCAACATGTACTCTTCTATCCAGTGGCACTGGCCTCCTGGCCGTTCCCTGTACAAGACACTCATCGCTGGGCATTTTCTTTTACTGTCCCCATGACTGGAATGCTTCCCTTCTTCATCTCTATTTAATTATTTCCCTGGTTTCCCTCAAATCCCAACTAAATTTCCATCTTCTACAAGAAGCCTTTCCCAATTGTCTTGATTCTAATGCCTTCCTTTTAATTATTTCCTCTTTGTCCCATATATAGCCTGTTTGTACATATTTGTTAACTCGTTTCCTCTCTTAGATGGTGAGCTGCTTGAGGGCAGGGTCTATCTTTTGCTCTTTTTGTATCCTTGTGGCTTAGCCTAATGCCTGACACATAGCTGGAACTTAATAAACACTTATTGACTGACGGTGAAATATATAATTTAGTTATAAGTGTACATATATACATAGAGATAATTGTGTGTATGCATACTCAATTCTAGACCTTCCCCTGAGCTTCAGTCCCACACCACCATTGCCTATAGGACACTGTAAACCTGATGTCCCAGTAGTGTCTTATATTCAATGCGTTCAACACTAAATTCATTGTCTCCCCTCTTCCAAGCTTGATGATATCTATCTAAGGCACCGCCATCCTTCCAGCCTCCCTGGTTCCTACCCTCAGTGTCATCTTCCACTTCTTTCTCTCCCTCACCCCACATGTTGCCAAATCTTGCTGTTTCTACCTCCACCACATTCCTGTCATCTGGCCCCTCTCCTCCTTGCCTTCTTCTCAATAGCTTCTCAGTTATTCTGCTTGCATCAAGTCTCTCCCTACCCCAGTCCATCTGACACGCAACTACCAAAGGAATTTTCCTTAAGCACAGATGTGACCATGAGACTCCAATTCAATAAACCCTGGTGGCTTCCTTTGCTTCTGGAATAAAATATAAACTCTTCTCTTTAGCTTTTAAAACCCCAGACTATCTTGCCAGCCTCACTGGATGTTGTTCTCCCTCTTACCCTGTAATCCAGCCAAACCAGCCTTTTCTCTTCACAGACAGTGCCCCATCTTTGTACCTTTCCTGGCCATCCCTTGTGCCTGGAATACACCCCCACCTCATTCCTGTCTTATATAGTCCTTCTCTTCCTTCAATATGCAACTTAAGCATCTTCATGAAGCCTTTCCTGATGCCCCCCTCCACTAGTACCCCCCCTCTTAAGCCACTGTTTAACAATTTCCTATTTATTTTTTCTGATATTGATTCTATATATTCACATGAATATATTTACGCACGTGTATGTGTGCATAGGCATGTGATCAATATTTGTTGATTGGTTGATTGATGGATCACTGAATGAAAGCAGCCCCACCATTGGCCACGTCACTAGAGAGACTGGACCAGCAACTGAGAGCCTCAAACACTTCCTAGCTATGTGACCCTGGACAAGTCACTTCACCCTACTTACCTCAGTTTCCTCATCTGTAAAATGAATTGGAAAAGGAAATGCCAAACCACTCCATTATCTCTGCCAAGAAAATTCCAAACGGGGTCATGAAGAGTCAGACCTGACTGAACAACAAACAACACAATCTGTCTTGATTTCAAAACTAGTTTGCTGTTCTTATGCACAATCCCATGGGAAATGGCTTATTCTCTTTAGGCAATCCCACATACTGCCTGTGTGATGTCATCTGCTTTCATCCAATGATCCTTTCACATTAATTAAGGAGTTTTCCACACCTAGTTTACATCTGATTGATTGATTCGATTGAGATATAGTCTTCTGTGATTAATTGGGGTGGGGATCTACCTCCACCCTGGCATTAGCAAACTTAAATAATTGACAAATATCCTCTTGAAATTCTCTATGTGCAATTATCAGAATCTATGAGTCAGGATGTTGTTCTTTAGGTATTGACTGATATGGTCTCAACCAACCAATCCATGTGATCTCAGTGCTGGGAACCTAGGGCTGATTTTTAAAATGCATGTAATAGATTTAAAGTTGAAGGAAGTGACCTTAAAGGCGTTATCTCCTCATTTTACATTTGAGGAAACTGAGGCCCAAGGAGATGAAGAGACTTGCACAACATCACATGGACAAAAGAGGTAAGATTTGACCCCTAGTTCTAAATTCTCTTCACTTTCTACTATTGACTTGCTTTCCTTTCTTCCTTCTTTCCTTCCTTTCTCCCTCCTTCCTTCCCTCCTTCCTTCCTTCCTTCCTTCCCTCCCTCCTTTCCTTTCTTCCCTTCCTCCTTTTTCCTCCCTCCCTTCCTTCCTTCGCTCCCTCCTTTATTCCTCCTTTCCTTCCTTTTTTTGCTTCCTTCCTCCCTACCTTCTTTCGTTCCCTCCTTCCTTCCCTCCCTCCCTCCCTCTTTCCTTCCTTCCTTCCCTCCCTCCTTTATTCCTTCTTTCCTTCCTTCCTTCTTTCTTTCCTTCCTTCCCTCCCTCTCTTTCTTCCTTCCCTTCCTCTTTTGTTCCTCCTTTCCTTCCTTCTTTCCTTCCTTCCTTCCTTCCTCGCTTCCTTCTTTCATTCTCTCCTTCCCTCCTTCCTTTGTTTCTCCCTCCCTTCCTTCTTTCTTTCCTTCCCTCCTTCCCTCCCTCCTTTCCTTCCTTCACTCCCTCTTTTATTCCTTCTTTCCTTCCTTCCTTCTTTCTTTCCTTCCTTCCCTCCCTCCCTCTCTTTCTTCCTTCCCTTCCTCTTTTTTTCCTCTTTTCCCTCCTTCTGTCCTTCCTTCCTTCCTTCCTTCCCTCCCTCCTTCCTTCCTTCTTTCTTTCCTTCCTTCCCTCCCTCCCTCTCTTTCTTCCTTCCCTTCCTCTTTTGTTCCTCCTTTCCCTCCTTCTGTCCTTCCTTCCTTCCTCCCTTCCTTCCTTCCTTCCCTCTCTCCCTCCCTCCTTCCTTCCTTCCTTCCTTCCCTCCTTCCCTCCCTCACTTCCTTCCTTCCCTCCCTCCTTTGTTCCTCCTTTCCGTCCTTCTGTCCTTCCTTTCTTCCCTTCCTTTCCCTTCCTTCCTTCCTTCTCTCTTCCCTTCCTTCCTCCTTTCTCTCTCTCCTCTTTCTTTACTGAAGATCTGGCTCAGGCAGAGGTGCTAAATGTGTTGAAACTGAGAGTCTACATTTAGAACATTCTAATTACCATCTGATTTTGCATAACCACTCGAGAAGAAAAAAAAACCCTGTGAAAACACATTTATTCTTAACCAAAGTTTCTTCCCAATCCTGTCTCTAAGCTGTTCTCCCAGCTCATTCTCCTACTTCCATATTGTTCTTCTTCACCTGTTTAAAGCCCTAGTGAAAGAAGACCCAGTTAGGCTGTCCACCTGCCTCCATCCCAAGGAGGTCTGATCCCCCAGTGGGGGCTTTCTTCAAATACCATTTCCTCCCGTTATTTTAGTCTAGATGATACTCATTAGGGCTCTCTGGGACTGAATTAAATTCAGCAGCATCTATTAAGTGCCCACTCTACAGAAGGCTCTGAGCTAGGTGCTTACAAAGATTAAACAGTTCCTGTCCTCAAGCTCTCCATCTCTAGAGAGAGAACTGATGAGCTCTGAGTCCAAAATGAAGCATAATTTTTTTACTTTATTTTCTTGCCTTTTTTTTGGCAACATGGCTAGTATAGAAATATGTTTTGTATGATTTCACAGTATAATTGATATCATATTGCTTGCATTCTCAGTAAGTGGGGGAGGGGAGGGAGGGAATTTGGAACTCAAAATGTATACAGAAAAAGAATGTTTAAAATAAATAAATAATGACAGAAAAAAAAGAAAAACAAGTTACAAACTTTTTTGCAAGGGTGAAATATGTGTGAAGTATGATGATTTTAGCCTTTTGACTAATCTCCCTACCTCCACTCTCTCTCTGCCCTCTCTAGTCTATCCTCTGTGTAGCTACAAAATTAGTTTCTTAAAGCACAGGGTTGACCAGGTCACTGTCCTTCTCAGGAATGTTCAGTGGCTCCCTTTTGTATCTTGGAAGCTTGGCCTTTAAAGTCCTTTGTAATCGGGCTCCAAGCTGCCTTTCCAGATTGATTTCACATGATTCCCCTTCTGGCAGGGCACATTCCAGCCAAGTGGGCTGATTTCTATTTCTAGAACTCAGTATGCCATCTCCTAGGAATATCCATTCTTTTTCTTCTGGTTGTCCCCTATGTCTGGCAGATACTGCTTCTTAGAAGCCCTGAGCATCTCAAGGCTCGGCTTATAGGAGAAGCCTTCCCTGAGCCCTCTCTTGGTGCAGGCTTCCTCTCTCTTCCCTCCTTTACTTGCTGGTGGACATCTAACCTCCTGAATGGAATCTAGCTCCTGAAGAGCTATCTTTTCCTCCCTAGACAGAGCACAGAACCCAGCACACAGCTGGTGCTTAATAAATGCTCCGCAGAGAGGACTGGATCAGTCTGACCTGATGCTTTGGTAAGCTCCTAGAGGGAAAGGAAAATCTCCCCCGGGGCTTGGCCCATGGCCTGGCACAGAATATTTGATCAAGGAACCACAGGATTCTACAGTTGGAAAAGACCTCAGCGTTGGACCCTTTAGTCCAATCCATCTCCCAAAGGAAGCCCCACCAAACAAACTGGTGATCTAGACCAGGGGTGGGGAATATGAGGTCTTGAGGCTGCATGTGGCCCTCTAGGTTCTCAAGTGTAGCCCTTTGACTGAACCCAAATTTCAAAGAACAAATCCCCTTAATAAAAGGATTTGTTCATTCTCTAAAATTTGGACTCAGTCAAAAAGCCACCCCCAAGACCTAGGAGGTCACAAACGGCCTCCAGGCTGCAGGTTCTCCACTCCTGATCTAGACTCTTCTTCAAGACCTCCAAGGAGGGGAGGGACTCAGCATCTCTCCTGTCAAACCCAGTGGGCCCCTGGGCTACCTTCCCTCACTGTTCCTGCCTCTGTCCTCTAACCAGAACAAGTAGAATCTCTCTTCCACATGATAGCTCCCATTCTCCCTGGAATCCTTCCCAGTTCCTTCACCAAGTCTTTGAATACCCTGATCCTTCTGCCTTCCACTCAGAGGTGGTTGTTGTTTGTTGTTTAGTCAGATCCAACTCTTCATGACCCATTTGGGGTTTCTTGGCGAAGATACTGGAGTGGCTTATCATTTTCCTTCCCCAGTCCATTTTACAGATGAAGAAACTGAGGGTTAAGTAACTTGGCAAGGGTCATACAGCTAAGTTAAGCATCTGAGGTCAGGTTTGAACTCATGAAAAAGAGTCTTCCCAACTCTAGTCCCTGTGTTCTATCCACTGCACCACCTAGCTATTAAAGGATCTGGGATCAAATCTTACTTCTGACACTTGCTACCTATGTGCCCGTGAACAAATCAATTAACCCTCCTAGTCCTTATCTGAAAATAAAGGCATTGGATTAGATGATCCCTGGGGTTCCTTCCAGCTCCAATAGGTGTATGATACTCTGATATGCCAGTGACTGAAGGCTCTTCACCATCCGGGCTGCTCTCCTCCCTTAGAAGCACCAGCTAATCAAGGTCCTTATTAAATCAACTGAACACAGGCTCCAAATGAAGTCTGATGAGGTCAGGGCACAGGAGGACTATCTCCTCTCTACTGAAAGCTCTGCTTCTCTTAAGCAGGTCCAGGTCCATTAGCTGTCAAATGACTCATCTGGGGCTTGTAATCCACTAATACCCCCTTTGAGAAAAATCCCTGCCTAAATAGGACTCCCCCATCTGGTCCTTCTGAAGCTGATTTTTTGTTGTAGCATTTTTTCTTTGAATTTCACCTGGTTAGATTTAGGCCAGTGTTCTAGACATTGGCACAACTTGGCAGAAGGCAGAGGTCAAAATTAAAATAGGCTAAACTTCTTTGGGCCACAGATAGCTTAGACTAGAGGCAGACTGAAGATGGTTGGTTGCCACAGGTCATGTGACAGCGACCAGAAATCCTTTGGAGGGCTGGTCCAGACTGTCAAGATCTTTCTGTGCCTCTGACTTGGTCATCCCCGGCATGAACTATTCCTCCCAGCTTTGCATATAGCTAGGTGGTACAGTGGATAGAGAACTGGGCTGGGAATAAAGAAAATTTAACTTCCTAAGTTCAAATCTAGCCTCAGACGCTTACTGTGTGACCCTGGGAAAGTCACTTAACTTATTTGCCTCAGTTTCCTCATCTGTAAAATGAGCTGGTGGAAAGAAATGCCAACCACTCCAGTTATCTCTGCCAAGAAAACTCCAAATGAGCTCCTTCAATTCAACATGTTTGTTGAATTGAATTCATGTGTGTCTCATGTTGCATTAACATATCAGTTCCTGGAGGGCCACAGCTCAGTTCCTAGTGGGCTGGAGATGGAGTCTCTACCCTTCCTACCTCTTACCCTTTTAAATGGGTGAATTCTTGGGTTCTTTGTCCGGGATGAGAAGATGTTGCCTTAACATAGGGAGAAAGTGGCATTGTGTAACTATTTCAGATAAACCGTCCCCTCCCCTTTCCTATGGGAAAGTTTTAGTCTCTTTCTTGGGAACTCTTCTGAATGTGGCCTATCAGTGGTCCAGCAACATTCCTCCAAGCAGATATTAAACACAGATAAGGAGGGTGGGGGAAGAGAAAACAAAGTTAAAGTAGAAATAGAAAAGGCTGTTATCAGGCGGTTAGGTGGTGCAGAAATGGAGTCAGGGAGACCTGAGTTCAAATCCAGCCTCAGATACTTACTAGCTGTATGACCCCAAGTAAGTCACTTAACTCCATTTGCCTCAGTTTCCTCATCTGTAAAATGATCTGGAGAAGGAAATGGCAAACCATTCCAAGGTCTTAAATGGGGTCTTATGACTCAGCAACAACAAAGAAGAATTGGTTGAATGAACTAGACACAAGGGTGTGGAGAGAGAGGAGATGAATAGACAGAGATAGAAGAGATAGAATGGAGAGCTAGAATAAAGAGATAGATAAGCTAGGAAGAGATACAGTGAGGATGTAATCAATGGAGAAAGCTAGCTAGAGAGGCTGCTTTCTGGCTCTGCACCAAAGGGCACTCTGCATAGCCTTTTCATCTATATCTAGTGTTTAGGTCACTAGGAAGTGTGCTAGATTTAGAGGGAAATGCCCAGGGTTCAAGTCCTGAGTCTGCCAGCACCTGAGGAGAGAGGTGGAGAAAGACTGGACTTTGAGGGCAAAATCCTTGTACTTGGCCCTGACTCTTTGGGTCTGAGCTCACTTCATCCATCTAGATGGCCTGAGATCAGGATGTCATGTGATAACAATCACTCTGGGCTCCCAGCACGTTCTGGCCCTGGGCCAAGAGCTGATATGATGTCATTCTAGCATCTGGCCAAACCCCAAGCCCAAAGGTGTCTCTCTCTCTCTCTCTCTCTCTCTCTCTCTCTCTCTCTCTCTCTCTCTCTCTCTTCCTCTCTCTCTCTTATTCTCTCTCTCTCTTCCCTACTATTCTACCTTTCTTTTCTCTCTTCTCTTCTCCCTTCTCTTCCTTTGTCTTTATCTCTCCCTCTCCACCTCCTCTCTGTGCTTTGTCAGGGAGAGGTTGCTTACCAGCTGGCTGAATCAGGGTCAGAGGTCAGGGGCCTGGCATCTGACAGTTCCTGGAGCCTTATCAGGCAGGAATAGCTCATGAGTATCTTATGCCCATGAGTCATGGAAGAACAAAACCTAGTCAGAAGGAACCCCAAAGGCCATCTAGTACAACCCAGACTCAAAAAAGAATCCCCTCAGCAGCATAGCCCAAAACCAGCCATTTGGGATTAGAAGTATCTTGTACTTAGCTCAGGAAGGGACCTCAGAGGCCATCTTGTTCATTTATCCATTTTACAGGTGAGAAAACTGAGGGCCCTGAGGGGTGGGATGATTTATCCTATGTTTTTCAGGGGTAAATGACAGAACTGAACTGAGATCTGAACCAAATCCAAATCTAAGCCTCTTTCCACCATAACATGCTGCCTCAGAGAAGCTTGCTATCATCTGGGTAGCCAGTCTTGCTTTGGGGTGGCTGTGTTGGTTAGGAATTTTCTCCTCTCAAGCCTTAAACTGCCCTTATCTAACTTGGAGGATCACATAATTTAGAGTAGGAAGGGTGCTAGGAGGCCATTAAATCCATTTAACAGATGAGGAAACTGAGACAAACAGTTAAGTGACTTGCCCAGGATCACATAGCTAGTGAGCATCTGAGGCAGGATCAGGTCTTCCTGAGTCCAAGCCCAGTGCCCTATCATCTATGCAATGCTGCCAGTAAATCATCTATTATTCCTAGTTGTTCCCTCTGGAGCCAGATCAAAAGCATTCAATCACTCTTTCAGGTGAGAGTTCCTGATATAGTTAGAAGCAGCTATCCCATCCCTGCCCAGACTTCTCTTCTCCAGGCTAATCATTCCTAGCTCCTTCAAACAGTCCTCAAATGGCATGAACTCAAGACCCTTCATCATACTGGTTGCCTTCTTCTGGACACTACCTTATGGAATGAAAGATGGAAAGAAGCAAACATTTAATTATTTTCCTTTAATTTTTTTTTTTTTTGCTTTTTGGAGGGCAATTGGGGTTAAGTAACTTGCCCAAGGTCACACAGCTAGGTTTTTGTTTGTGTGTGCGTGGTGTCTGAGGCCGGAACCGAATTCAGGTCCTTCTGACTCCAGGGCCAACGCTCTACTCATTGCGCCACCTAGCCGCCCCTTCCTTTAATTTTTAATCTATTTTTAACATTCTTTTTTAAAAAAGCTTGAGTTCCATATTCTTCCTATCCCTTCTCCCCTTCTCCCACCCTTTGAGAAGGCAAGCAATATATCAATTATGCATATGAAGTCATGCAAAATATATTTCCATATTAACCATGTTGCAAAAAGAAAAAAAAAGGAAGAAATATGAAGTGGTAGGGTAGGTAGGTGGTACAGTGAATAGAGCACTGGCCTGGAGCCAGGAGGACCTGAGTTCAAATCCTGCCTCACATACTTAACATAAAAACTAGCCATGTGACCTTGGGCAAGTCACTTAACCCCAATTGCCCTTCAAAAAGCAAAAAAAGAAAGAAAGAAAAACAAAGTGGTAAAAGTATGCTTCAATCTGTATTCAAAGTTTTGTGAAAGTGGATAACATTTTTCATCATTTGGAACTGTCTTGGATCATTGCCTCGATCAGGGTAGCCAAGTCTTTCATATTTGATCGTTGTTACAATGTTACATATTTGAGTGTTGTTAACAATGTTATGTATTTGATCGTTGTTACAATGTTGCTGTTACTGTGTACAGTGTTCTCTGGTTCTGCTCACTTTACTCTGCATCAGTTCATGTAAATCTTTTCAGGTTTTTCTCAAACCTTTATCCTTCCTTATAGCACAATAACAGATTGAAACTTGTCCAGTCATTCCTCAATCAACGGGCAACCCCTCAGTTTCCAATTCCACCCCCAGTGCATTAGTGTCCCTATTTTTCCATGCCCTCTCCAGCATTTCCCATTTTCCTTTTCTGTCATGTTAGCCAATCTGGTAGATGTGAGACAGTACTTCAGAGTGAAATAGGTATTTATTAAGCACTTTCTATGCATCAGGCACCATGCTAAGTGGTTTACTATCTCATTTGATTAACCAGAAAGGTTGCTATTATTATCATCCCCATTTTACAATTAAGGAAGCTGAGGCAAACAAGTGAAGTGACTTGCCTAGGGTCACACCACCAGTAAGTGTCTGAGTCCAGATTTGAATTAAGGTCTTCTTGACTTAAATACAATATTCTAGATGTGATCTGGTAAAGGTAGTAGACAGTTTCATTTCTTCAGGGTCATATGTACTCTGAATCATTTCCATATTCCTTTAATGTTTTTTTGTTTTGTTTTGTTTTTTTGGCAGGGGAAAGACCATTATGTAGTAGCTGTTTTAAAGCAAGGCTTTATCAGGGTCTTTCCAAGATGTTTTCCTTTACATTGTTTTTGTCATCACGTAAATCAATCTGGTTCTACTCTGTATCAAGTCAGACAAATCTCAAGGAGCTCCAAATTCTTCAGATTTATCATTTTCAACACCTGGGGCATCTATTAATTCATAAAGTAATTTTTGCCTGTAAATAGAAGGCAGCTAGGTAGCCCAGGGAATAGTGTGCTGGGCCAGGAATAAGGAGGCCCTGAGTTCAAAGTCAGTTTCAGACCTTGCTGAGACTCAGTTTCCTCATCTGTAAAATAGGGATAGGATTGCAGCAAGGATCAAATGAAATGATATTTGTAAAGTACTTTGTAAACCTTGAGGTGCTATATAAATGCTAGCTATTTAATAATAGGTATTATTATATTAATATTAATAACTATTGTTATTACTAATTCCTGTCTACAAATATCTTTCCTAGAATCATTTTTATTCTAGGATCAGAGGCATAGAACCAGAAGGGAGCTCAGAGTCCAACTCCTCATTTTACAGAGAGGGAAACTGAGACCTAGGAAGGTGAAGTGACTTACCTTAGATTCTTAGATGTTAAGCTAGAATGGACTTGAGACTACATCCACTTCCACCCTTTTGTTTTGCAGATAAGGAGACTGAGGTAATAAAGTCAGAGTGGAAATTTAAACCCAGGTTTTCTGTCTCCAGAGCCAGGGATCTTTCCACTGATATCCTCTTCATGATGAAAATTGGCTGGAATCCCACCTCTCCTACTTACCTGGGCAAATCATTTAACTTATTTTGCCTCAGTTTCCCCATCTGCAAAATGAGGGAGTTGGGCTGGTGAGATGGTGTCTAAGGTTCTTTCCAGTTTGACATTTATGCTCCTTATGATGCCTTGAGTGTTTTTATAGTTTACAAAGCACCTCCAACCTTTCATTCATTTGATCCTCCCATGGTCTCTAGGAGGAAGGCAGGGAAGGCAAGGATAATCACCCCATTTTATAGATGATAGAGTTGAAATCGTTGGCCTGGCTTGTGTACCTCCGGCAATTTAATGGGTTAGAGAGGGGAGGGGCTGGATGTATAGAGACTAAGTCATATCCTCTCGGAGCCTATTTCCTCATCTGGAAAATGGGCATAATGATTCCTGCCTAACTTACGGGGATATAGCAAGGATTCAGTGAGAGGAGGATGGATACGAGAGAGACTGAGGAGCTAAAATTGATCAAACTTGTAATACAGGGAAGGGAGAGGTGAGGGAGAGGGAGATTCAAAGAGAAAATAGACCTGAGAGAGCTTTGCAAATGGGAAAGTCCCGAAGAACCAAGGGAATTTTACTCCCACATCAGCCCCAAGCAGGGCTGTCCCTGGTCATGGTGACTCAGAACAAATTTCATTGACAGCCTTTGCAGCTGTGGATAAAGTGAAAAATTCAGTGAACAAAGACTGAACCAGACCAGTTTTTCCACTGTCCTTTCCCTCACTCTCCGCCCCCCCCCATATTTAAGTTTTAGCTCCCTAATATCTCTCCCATCCACTCCCTTTCTCAATATTCAGAAAACTCGCTACCCTAGTGAGGGTGCCCCTCTCCCTAATGATGATAATGGTCTCCTAACTGGTCACCCTGCTACCAGTCCATCACACAGCTGCCCAAATAATGTGGTCAGGAAGACCTGAGTTCCAATTCAGCCTGAGAAACACACTATCTGTATGACCCTGGACAAGTCACTTAACCACTCTCTGCTTCAGTTTCTTCAACTGTAAAATGGGGATAATAATGCAGTCTACCTCCCAGGTTACTGTGAGGATAAAATGAGATCATAAAATTGGATATTATATAATTATAACATGATTATGTTATAATAATATAATTATAATATGACAATTCCATTATTATACTAGAATTATATTATTATAATATAATACTCTAACATAATAAAATGAGATAATATAATTATTCTGAACCATAAGGTGCTATGAAAGGCTAGCAGTTATTATCAAAGCCCAGGTGTGACCATGTGACCATGTGACCAGTGGCACTCAGGCATTTTTCACAACTCTGGGCTTTCGAGTCCTTCACAAAGTGGCTGCAGCCTCCCTTTTCAGATTGCTTTCCCTTCCCAGGCTCCGTGTTCCCACCACACAGTTCCCTGAACTCAGCATTTCCTCTCCCTTCACTGTGATTTGCACAGTGTCCTAAAGTGCTCTTCCTCTAGTCATGTGTCCTTCTTAGAATCCTTTTCTTCCTTTGAGATCACCTCTTGTAATGGATAGAATACCCTGCCTGGAGTCAGGAAGGGCTGAGTTCAAATTTGACCTCAGAAACTTATTGACTGTGGGACCCTGGGCAAGTCACTTAACCCTGTTGGCCTCAGTTTCCTCACCTGTAAAATGACCTGGAGAAGGAAATGGCAAACCACTCCAGTGTCTTTGCTAAGAAAACCCGAAATTGGGTCACTCTCAAGTCAGCCACGACTGAAACAACTCAACAACAGCTTCCAAGGAGCCTTTCCTATCTGTGACCCCTCCCTACTTCCCACCTCCAGCTTTTGGAGTTCCCTCTTTTCTCAAACAATCTTATATTTAGGTGGCTGGGCGGTGCAGTGGATGGAGCGTTGGGGTCAGGAATTTGTCTCAGACCTCGGACTTGGCTGCCCAGCCCATATCTCCTAAGTCATCCCTGTGTTGGGCTTCTTCTAATGATGCCCTTCGAATTATATCACTATGGTGATTTTTTTTTTTGATCGCAGTTTCCTTCAGGAATCCATTTGGGGGCCAGAAACTATTTCATAGGCTTGGAGAGAAGCACCTGTGGTACAATGTCAAGAGGAGTAAACAGAGTCATGAGGCCTGGGTTTGAATCTAAACTTAAGTATTTCCTAGCCATTAAGATCAGAGGCAAACTACTTGACCTTTCATTTTTCCCTTCATTCAAGCAGAGAATAAAAACTCTTACCCTGCCTGGGGGTTGTGGGTGGAGGATTTAAAGGGAAACACTTTGTAAACAGCTCTAAAATAAAAGTTGTTATTATTAAGAGTTCATTGGTACTTTCTTTAATTTCCTCCCAGGCTTGAAAGAGGACTCTCTGGGACCTCAGGGTTCCCTCCCCCACTTTCCTTCCTCATTTTGAGAACTGATATTCCTGGCAAACTAGGGTGGGTGACTGGATATTCTGGAATCCTAAACTAACTTCAGCTAAAGCGGGGAGGGAGCTCTGGGAAGGGCAGGGCAGCTACTCAGCCCTTGGCCAGAATGCCTGTGGGACTCTTAGCAGGTTTCACTTTCCAATAAACAAAAGTCAGATAAACTCCCCACCTCTTACTGACCTCCACTGACATTTAACAGTCCTTGAACTGATTCTGGGAGAATGAAACAGAATCTGGAAGGCAACGTGTGAAATGACTACAATAAGGTCATCCAAAAAGAACATTAAGGCAAAACCTAACACTGCTTTTCACAAGTAGCCTTGGCCCTGGAGTAGATAGGAGGAAATACACCTCCCTCCTTTCATTGGAGAGGCAGGAGGCTCTGGGTAGGGAGCAGTCACCATCAGGTGTGATCTCAGTTGATTTTCCGTGTTTTCTTAGTTTCAATGAGATGCTCCTTGAAGGAAGTTGGGTGGAAAGAAGGATATCCAGAAATGACAGTGCTTAAATCCCCCTGATGATTCTCTCCATTGTTGGGGTGTAGGGTGTGTTCAGGAGGCCTAGCACCTCTGGAGGGAGGATGGGCAGAGCCCTTCTGGGCTGCTCATCCTCTTGGGTGTCCACCTGCCCCCCAACTCCTACCTGTGGCTCCCAGAAGCTGTGGCCACCGCTGGGCAAGCAGCCTGGGCAGACGGCTAAAGCAGTGTAAGACAGCGTTAACAGCACACAGGAGGGCTGCTAGCACAGGTTCACTCTTGATCTGCTCAGACAGGAAAGACACTGAGAAGGGTTAATGATCTTACTTTATTCTAGTCTAGTTTTCTCAGAAGAGGTTGCTCATAATGGGAGCATAACTCCTATAGCAGTGCCTCATCATCCCTCTAGCAGGGGCCAATGAGAAGACATACCATTATGTCTCGATGGGGTCAGTTAAGACAGGCACAACTTGTGCATCCCCTAACTCCCCTCAAACCTAATAATGCTTTAAAGATGAAATAAAGGGGAGGCTAGGTGGCACAGTGAATAGAGCACCGGCCCTGGAATCAGAAGGACCTGAGTTCGAATCCGACCTCAGACACTTAATGCACACACAAACAAAAAAAACCTAGCCTGTGACCTTGGGCAAGTCACTTAACACCAATTGCCCTCCAAAAAGCAAAAAAAAAAAAAAAAAAGAAAAAGAAATAAAAAGGCATCATTAAAAATTTTTTAATTATCATAATCTAGCATGTTGCGTTGTTTTTCAGTCGTTTCAATCCTGTCTGACTCTTTGTGATCTCATTTGAAGTTTTCTTTGCAAAGAGATTGGAGGGGTTTTACAGATGAGGAAACTGAGACAAGTGGGGTTAAGTGACTCGCCCAGGGTCACCCAACTAGTAAGTGTCTGAGGCTAGATTTTGTTGAGGTTTAAGGGTGCTGGGACCCCAAAATATCGATACTTTGGGTCCTGCTTGAATGAATTCAACCCAAGCCTTCTTTCAGCCAAAGTAAAACACCATTTATTAAAGATCCACCATATTGGGTAGACTTAAGAAATACCACCATTGACTAGACTCTTAAGAAATCTGAGCATTTGTGAGGCTTGTATTGACAACTGGGACAGATAGAATTTGGTCTAGATTGAATCTCAGCCCCTTCATGGAGGCGAGATGGATTTTATATACAGAAAGTCTGTGGGAGGGATCTAGGGGTGGTCTAGTAGTCTGGGGTGACTGGAGGAGAGGTCCAGGAACCAAGAGAATGGGATTAAGGGTGGGAAGTACTGAGGCTACCTGGAGATAACAGAGGAGGGCCAGGCTAGATTAAGGGTAACTGAGATTTGGACATGGAAGGTTTATGACCTTAGGGAATGCTAGATTAAGTGGGGAGATTTAAGGAGAGTTCAAGGGGGTTCCCAGAGCCTATACTCCATTAATTTGAACTTGGGAAGATGCATTTTCCTGACTCCAGGCCTGGCACTCTATCCACTGTGACATCCAGGAAGACCTGAGTTCAAATCCAGCCTCAGACACTTATTAGCTGGGTGACCCTGGGCAAGTCACTTAACCTCATTTTGCCTCATTTGTAAAATAACCTGGAGAAGGAAATGGAAAATCATTTCAATATCTCTTCCAAGAAAACCCCAAATGGGATAAAAAAGAGTCAGATATGACTGGAAAATGACTAATCCACAGAAACTAGTTGACCAGTTCCCAACCATTCAGAGAGAAATCTAGGAGGATTCTTCTATCTCTGATGAGAGATCTCAGAAACTGCTTAGAAGAAATACTAGTAAATGGCATCACCACTGAATCTAACAGAACATATGCACCACCCATAGTGGGAGAGTGGGTGGCCCTAAGAAAAATGGAACCATATGGATGTATGTAGATCACTCTACTTTGAACAAAGGACTCAAGTGGACCAGTACAGTATATGATGAGTGTGAAATACCTTGGATTGTCAGCTAGGCAGCCAGTGGCTTTTGGGCTAGCACAGTATATGTTACCAGAGGTCTATGTCTGAGGAAGACAAGGAAAAGCCAGGTTTCAGCTGCTGCACCAGATCTGACCAGTTTTAATAATCACCCTCAGGGACCTTAGGGCCACCAGTCACTTTCCAAAGGCTTTGGGACTATGAACTCTGTTAATGTGAGTGTCTAGGGGTGCTGGGGACCCTGAAATTCAAAGGCAAATTCAAGGGCAAAAGGCATGGGTTCTGCCTTGAAAGAATTCAGTTTAAGCCTTCTTTCAGTCAGAGACAAACAAGGTTTATTAAAGCACCAGTTGGGGTGGGCAAGATTTTGAGAATCCGGGCATTTGGGCTCTGCACACCCCACCCCTGACCTTCCCCTGAATTTTCCTATGTGGCCCAGTCCCTGGCATTTGCCTGAGGCATCCTTTCAACTGTCCTTAATTCTCTGTTACCTCTAACCCAGTCCAGCCCTTCATGGTCTGTTACCTCAGGACCACTATTTCTTACCCTTAATCCCATCTAGATTCCTTCTCTGTTACTTCCAGGTCGCCCCAGCCTATTGGCCACTCCAAGATCCCGTCCAAATCTTCCCACAAATATTTTTCCCTGTAAAAGAGGTCAGTTTCATCTCCCAAATGCACAGGTTCTTAAAAATCCCACCTGCTTCTAATAATAAATTTTGTCTCTGAAAGAAGGCTTGAGTTGAATTCTTTCAAGGCAGAACCTGTGCCTTTTGCCCTTGAATTTCTGGGTTCCAAGCACCCCTAGACTGCAACAATGTGAGAAAGGCATATTTCTCTCATATTTAATAACTAATTATTGTATTGGGACCAAGGTTTTTCCTTTTACTACTTCCTTATTTAGAAACCAACCAGTGTGGGAAATCTCTCTTTGAGATTTACCCAGGCCTAGATCTAAACCGACTGTAAAAGAAATTCTAAGTTTAGGCTAATGGGTGTATTCCTGGCTTGCTGTGTTTGCTCAGATCAGATTGGGAAAATTCGGATTCTTCCCATTATCAAGACAGGTGATTAGGAAATTGATGTCCCTTTGACTAAGATTTGATCCCAAGATAGCCCACCTCACATTGTGTTAACCCATTAGAGTTGATTAGACACCCCTTGGTGTCTCTGGCACCTAGCTGCCCAAGAACATCCTTTTATTAATAACATTATGCTAGGGCAGCCAGGTGTTGCAGTGAATAGAGCACTTGCCCTGGAGTCAGGAGGACCTGAGTTCAAATCCGACCTCAGATACTTAATACTTACTAGATGTGTAACCTTGGGCAAGTCACTTAACCCCAATTGCCCTGCCATCCCCCCTCCAAAACAAAACAAAATAACACCATGCTGGCCTTATTAATAAAATGATTAAATTACCCCAAAACTATGTCTCTCAGTAACTTTTTAATTGTCACAATGACTTCATTGCCTCTGGTAAGACAGTGGGGGAACAGGATGGAGGTGACTCCACTTTCTGGCTTTTCCCTGCCCCCATTTTTCTCTTCCTTTATCAAAGTCCCACTCCAGAGAATCTAGAGTCACTGACCTCTTCCTACTGTCAGGAGACCAGGATCCCTCCCTCCCAGGCTCTTCCCAATAATGCCTCTCGCTAGATGCCTTAAGTAATCGATCACCAATAAGAAGAAAATTATACAAATGATCTTTGGGCCTCAGATTTTACTCATTTAATCCTGGAGATAATAGACATCCATGGGGTAGGAGGGGCGGAGGTCACACGGTGACCTGAGCCCATCGGGAAAACCCCATTAGAGCTTCCCCTGAGACTCGGTTTCCTGCCCTGACAAATGGGGATGGATCATCAGGTCCCCACCTCACAGGGCTATTGGGACAGACCAGACACAGATGATTCCAGCTCTGCCATTGACTTCCTGTGTGACCCACGTGAAGTTACTTAAACTGGGCCTTAACGCTGGGCCAAGTTGGCAGAAACACAGGTCAGAGCCACAGGGTGGAACTCTCACTGTATTTCCAGCTCGAAAACGATGATGATTCTCCAGTCAAACTTTAAAAGAGCCAGTTAAAAATCAGCTGTGATTATTATTGCTTTTAGGGTAAAGCACCAGGCTGTTAGGGTGGGGGCGGGGATCCGGTTAGAGCCTAACCCAGAGTTTCTTAACCTGGGGTTTGGGAACTGGAAAGGAAAAAATAATGATATCTCTATTTTCACTATAATGGGTTTACTATATTTTTATTTTCTGCATTTGAGAACATGATTCTGAGAAGGGGTCCACCAGGAACCACCCGAGGGATCCAGGACATGGAAAGGGTGAAAAACTCTTGGCTTAAGAGAACTCCAGGAAGGGAATCCTGGGGCCAAGAGAAGAAGGCTGGGTTGGGCTTTATTTGCCAAGGTTCTATGAAAATGGGCCTATTTTTAAACCTGTACCTGGGGCCTCATGGGAAGAGTTACCTTTGCACCTTAGCCCGAGGTTAATCCAAGGTGCACCCAGGGTTGGGGGAGGAAGAAGGTGGAACAGGCTTGTGCTGAGTGAGTCACCTTAGAAAGCTCTCCTGGGTAGTCAAACCAGTTGGTCTGCTGGGTTTCTGCTTCTCTCTTTAACCCTGCACAGTCTGATAGCCACTCTTTAGCAGTTGCAACAGCCTGGGCACCAGGCCTGGCAGCCAACGGACCCCTGGAGCTAGTCCTGTCTGTCTTCACTTACTGTGTGTTCTTGGACCATTGCGTAACCACCACTTCCCTTTCTGTGGACCTTAATTTAGAGCTGTAACTGCAAGAATTCTGCTTTTGGTGGTTTTTTTGGTCCCATCCTGTGATTTTTAAGAAAACTTCCTCTGACAAGAAAGTCCTTATGCCAATATATATTAATACCTGCTTGGCAACTTGTAGGTTTGCAGGGGTGGGGGACCTAGGGCCTCACACACAAGTTCCCCACCCCTGGGGGGGGTTAAGCGACTTGCCCAAAGCACCATCAATTCAAAGCTGAGGTCATCAAATCCAATCCCTTTTACAGATAAGGAAACTGAGGCACTGGGATGCTTAGGGATTAGAACCCAGATCATTCTGACTCAGACCTCTCCATCTACTTTTCCTTGTTCTCTCTCTGGTCGTGGGATCACAGATTTAGGTCTAGAAAGGCTGGTAAAGGCTAACAGTCCAACTCCCCACATTTTGTAAAGGAGGAAATTGGAGACCATAAAAGGAAGTAACTTGTTCTAGGTCTCACAGTTACTCCCTGAAAGGGACCTGGGAGACTAGAAGAATGAAGTCCCCTCTACAGAAATAGGGAAGCTCAGGAGAGAGTTAGAGGAAGAGAAGGAGCTCTGAAAGGACCTCAGAAACCCTTGGGTCCAATCTGCTCATTTTAGAGATGTGGGTTTGTTGTTGTGAGTGGTTGCAGTTGTGTCCAGCTCTCTGTGATCCTATTTTGGGGGTTTTCTTGGCAGAGATCCTAGAGTGGTTTGCCGTTTCCTTCTCCAGATCATCTTACAGATGAGGAAACTCAGATGAACAGAGTTAAGTGACTTGCTCAGGGTCACCGGGCTAGTAAGTGTCTGAGGCTGGATTTGAATTCAGATCCTCTTGATTCCAGGCCTGGCTGTCTATCCTGTCATCACCTACCTGCCCTATAGATAAGGTACTAGGGCCTAGAAAAGTGAGATAATTTGCCTGAGGTGGAAGGCTCACTCAATTCTCCTGTTTCCAAATCTCTAGCTCTCTTTCCCTTTTTCCACTGAACTTGGAGAAAAATCAATTGGGCAGTTTGGGGTAGGGGCCTGTGAATCTACTATCTTCCCCTCTTTTGGGGCCCATTTTCCCCTTTCAAATATCCACTGAGGCATAGCCCAAAGGAGAATTCCAGGGCTTGGGGACTGTGGTTTCTAGAGTCATCACAGGGAGAAAGCATGCCCCTGGATGTTGGTACTTGGGCAAAGCCCTGGCTGTCCCACCCTCCTTACAGGTCAGTACAAAGTTTAGGTGAGTCTCTAAGTTCTTTCTGGCTCTGACTTTCTGTTGTTTTAACAGCACTGTCCTTCCTCCCTTCTGGGAAGACGAGATTTTATCAAGAAATAAAGATTTCTCTAGCTGGTGGCTATTGCCTAGCCCTCTCTTCCAGGTCCTCTGTTATGAAGGATACAAAGAAATAGAAGCCTCAGTCCCCACCCTGAGTCAATCGACAAGCAGTTATTAAATGCCTACTGTGTACCAGATACTGTGCAGAGAGCTGGGGATAAATAGAAAAAGCAAAAACAGTCCTTGCCCTCGAGGAGCTTACATTGTAGAGAAGGAGACCACGTTTATGCCAGGATATATAAGCTAAATGGAAAGCAGAGAGGAGGGGGATGGCATTTGCAGCTTGGGGGACCAGGAAAGTCTTAAGGGAGAGGGATTGCCTTGTAGCACTTGAACAAAACAATAAAGTGGGCAGAAAATGACGGGTGGAATTGTGAGTGGTGTAAACTCAAAACCTGTAAAAAGGAAGAGGTGAGTGAGGATTCTTCGACTCCCCTCTTGCCTTCAGAACTCTGCCCAAGCACCCCCTTCCTCACGGGGTGGGGGTGGGGGAAACAAACAAACAAACAAAAAAATACCTTCCTGATCCCCTAACTGCTATCAATTGCCTAATTAATTCATACTTTTTTTTTCCTTTTTGGAGGGGGAAGGCAGAGCAATTGGGGTTAAGTGACTTGCCCAAGGTCACCCAGATAGTTAGTGATAAGTATCTGAGGTCGTATTTGAACTCAGGTCCTCCTGACTCCAGGGTCAATGCTCTATTCACTGAACCACCTAGCCACCCCAAGTCATACATTTTATTAAAGATTAATGTCAATCTCTCCCCAAACCACTTTGTATTTATTTTGTGCGTGCTTATTATGTGACTGTAGGTTGCCTTCCCAGATAAAATGTAAGTTCCTTTAAGGTAGGGTCTACAGTTCCATTGGTTTGGTTTTCATTTTATATCCATAGCACCTCCCTTAGGGCATGTCATATCATAACATCTAAGATGCTTGTCGATTAGCTAGAGAGGTCAGAAAAGGCATTGTGGTGATAGAGACTTATGCCGAGCAAAAGAAGGATATGGCCGGGCAAGAGAAAAAGGAATGGTGGTTTCTGAGTTGCTTTAATCCACACCGGAAGGACAAGAGCCACCTGCTTTCACTCGGGGAAGATACTGACAAAGCTCCATTCTATGAAAGATGGAAACTGAGGTGGCCAAGGTGAACGAGAATGTCGGCATCCTGGGTAGCAGAAACCACCTCTGTGTCTGTCCAAGGTAGGATGCTGGGCTTGCCAAGGCCACAGCTGGCTTTGCTATTGTTTGGCATATGATGAACACCCCAGGGCTCTGGTTATCCTTGGAAGCATCCACTGTGACTCTTGGCTTCTAATCAGATCAGCTGCCTGGCCCCAGTCAGCATCTCTCTAGGGCAGCTGGGGCAGGAGGTTTGGAAAAACACATCAAAACACATCTGCTATCCTGGCAAATCACTATTTAATGCACTAATCAAGCTCCCAGGGCTGCCCCAGGAGAAGGAAGGGGCAGGGAGAGTGGCGAAGGGAACTGGAAACCAGCTCTAAGAGAGGAGATGTGTCTTTGGGAGAAGCTTGGGGGATTCAGCTGGAAAAAAGCAAATCAGTGAAGAGATCAAAAGACAGAACTAGTCAGTGCTGGAGGGGCTGCAGGAAGAGGGGCACCACACCAACCCGATGCAAATTGGGCCAGTCATTCTGGAAAACAATTTGGAATGACTCTTAGGAAGTCACTAAATGTGCCAGACCCCCCCCCCCAGCATGGCATCATGGATGGAATACTGGCTCTGGGAGTCAGAAGGGTCTGGACTTCCTCAGACACTTGCTGGTTGAATGACCTTGGTGAAGTCACTTTGTCTGGGCTTATGTTACTCATAAGAGGGTTGGACTAGAAGTCCTTTGAGCCCTCTCCTGGCTCAAAATCTATGATCCATAAATGAATGAATGAATATTAAAAGCATTTATTAAGCACTTACTATATATCAAGCACCATAAATACAAATACAAAAAGCAAAGACAGTCTTTGTTCTCAGGTAGCTCACATTCTAATAAGGGGAGAAATCTGAAGGGCGGATGGCAAGGCCCAGGAGTTTTAAATGTGCAGTTGTAGGGCAGATGGCAAGGCTAGGGAGGGAGGGGTGGTCCTTAGATTATATAAGTATATCAATATGTACATCTTGACCCTCTGATTCATTGAGCCATTGTTAGGCATGTACTTGGAAAAGGTAGAAAACAGAAAGACAGACTCCATCCATACCAAAATGATCACCTAGTATTTTCTGCAAAGAATAGGAAATGAAACATGTGCATTAATTGTGGAATGGCTAAACAAACAGAGGTACATGACTGAAATGGAAGATGGATGTTCCTTTAAGAATTGATGGTTAGGGCGGCTAGGTGGCACAGCAAATAGAGCACTGGCCCTGGAGTCAGGAGGATCTGAGTTCAAATCTGACCTCAGATACTTATCACTAACTAACCCAAATTGCCCACCAAAAAGAAAAAAAAATTGATGAAAGTAAGGAAACTGTAGAAGCAGGGGATGACTAATATGAATTGACGTAAATGAAGGCAAAATAAATGGAAAAAATAATAAAATGAAAATGAGCTCCAAGAAATTACAGGCATGGCTCCAGAGAAACTGGGAAAATGCATCTCCCTCCCTTCTTTGTAGAGGTGAGGGGCTATGGGTGTGGAATATTGTATATATGTTCATGTGTTGGTTGACTTTGCTGTGCCCCCTTTTATTATTCTTTTTTGTTCTTTGCCACAACGGATAGTTTACTGGAAGGGGAGGTGGATGATGTACTAAAAAATAAATATGATATAACAACAAAAGGTATTAATAAAAATAAAAAATTTAAAAATGATCAGTCAATAAGCATTTATTGACTGTTGGGTTTTTAGAGGAAATAACTGTCTTACCAAGAATTCCACCTGGCCATGAGTGAATTTAGAAAAAGAGATGTTTATTTTACATCTTTTCGGACCTGAATCTGACTTGGCCTTTAACCTCTTGTGAAAAACCACAGGCACAAGCACATGTTAAGATATTTACAAAAATCCTTTTATAGTTCATCCAGATTTGAATTCCTTGCCTTGAATCACACTGGTCAGCATTTCAGGGTTCAATAAACCCCACCCCTTGATTACATCTTCTCATTTCCACTTTTCAATCCCCCCTCCTTTCTCATCTTTATTTATTTCATTATTTAATACAGGAAATGCCAAGCCAACCCAAAATACTCTTAGTCTCCTCTCCTTTTGTCTGCTTCAGATAGTATGAGAAAGGATTTTCCTCATTTGCTAAGAGAATTGACAAAAAAGTGAGTTTGAAGATTTGAACCCAGGATATCTGTGATAAAAAATTCCACTATCTAAGACTGGGTCTGGTTTGATGGACCTCATCCACTTCCTTTGTGAATGAAACCTGGCCTGGCAGTTCTTCTGATAGACAGAAAAAGGCCTTCTCAGAACAAAGTAGTAAAGGAGCTGAATTTCAGGCAGCCAACATTCCCTACTGCCCCCTAGCAGCAGTTTTATCTCTGACATTAGCCACCAGTATGACTTCAAATCATGTTTTCATATAATTTCTGTGGAAACAAAATTCAATCATACCTTACAGTATCAAGCCTGGAGTCAAGAAGACCTAAATTCAAATCCAGCCTCAGACACTTACTAGTTGTGTGACCCTGGGTAAGTCACTTGACCTCTGTCTACCTTAATTCACTGCAGAAGGAGATGGCAAACCACTCTAGTATCTTTGCCAAGAAAAACTGATGTACAGTATTGATGTAGTATGGTCCACAAAAAGTTAGAGATGACTAAATGACTAAACAACGAAGCATTTATTAAATGCCTATTATGTTCTTGGAACTCTGCTAAGAGATGGGATCATAAAGGACCACTGAATTGTTCAAGAGCGGAACCAAGGAAGGGGTATAGGTGTGTGTGTGTGTGTGTGTGTGTGTGTGTGTGTGTGTGTGTGTGTGTGTGTGTGTGTGTGTGTGTGTGTGTGTGTATGTACTTCTGCATAGTGGATATAGTATTTGATTTTAATCAGTTTGAGAACTCTCCAGGAGGAAGTTCATATTTTATTGAGACACAGACAGTATGGTAAAGTGGGAAGTGAACCAGATTCAGGGTGAGTGGACCCGTGTTTGAATCCCGGCTCTGCCCTATGTGTCCTTGGCAAAGCCCTCCACTTCTCTGAACCCAATATCCCTTCTCTGCAAAATAGTGTTGGTAGCACATCCCCTGGGTTGTTGTGAGGGTCAGATGAGATAATAGAAATAAAGAAGTTTGAAAACACCTTAAAGTGCCATAAAATGTCATCTGTTTTTGGTCTAGGCCTGTGATTTTTATCACAGGGAAATTACAAGATGGAAACTTTCTTCCTGGATTCCATCCTCCAACTCGTCTGTAATTTAGTCTGAGAAAATGACTTCAGTCCACAAGGGGCTAGCTCCACAGCCAGTGTGGGCCAGAACCCAGATAAGGGAAATACCAGGGCCTTCCCTTTATCCATTCGGCTCATAGAAATGTCAAGCCCTACTATTGCCCTCCAGGGCACTGAGGATGGGGCTGGGAGAGGCAGCCCCATACCCAAGATCTGAATCTGAATCTGGACTCCACTGCATTGCCTGACTTCTCCAGACCTTGCTAGAGCCTCAGTGTCCTCATCTCTGAAAGAGGGATGATCAGACTTGTGTAAGGGAAGCTAGATGTGCTTCCCACCCCTCTCCCTGGCTCAGTTCATGTAGCCATGGCCACAGAATGTAGTCACAGGGGATGGGCTTTGTTTTGCTTTGCTTTTTGTTTTGTTTATTTTGGAGGTGGGGATGAGGTTTTGATGTGTTAGCAAGATGGACTGGCCTGAAATCCTTTCCGGAGGTATGAACACCTTTCTGGCTGAGGCACTTTAATCCTGGACTACAGCCCTAGCTTTGTGATTGTTTTCTTATGGCCTAATAATGGCTGTCAAGCTGACCTTCTTAAAGTGCTGGTCTGCCCCATCATCCACTACTCAATAAACTCCAGTGGCTCCTCCAGGATCAAACACACAATCCTCTGTTTGGTGTTCAAAGTCCTTTTTGGGTTAGATGCCTGGGCATGGAGTTAGGAAGACCTGAATTAAAACCCATGGTGCAGTGAATAGAGCACCGGCCCTGAAGTCAGGAGGACCAGAGTTCAAATCTGACCTCAGACACTTGACACACTGGTGTGACCTTGGGCAAGTCACTTAACCCCAATTGCCTTGCCCTCCCCCTCAAAAAAAAAAGCAACCCCGTCTCCCCCCAAAAAAACCCCTGGCCTCAGATATTTGCTAGCTATGTAGCCTTGGACAAGTCACTTAACTTCTGTCTGCCTCCGCTTCCTCAGCTATAAAATGGGGCTAATAATAGCACCTACCTCCCAAGGTTGTTATGAGGAACAAATGAGATAACAGCTATAAACGTGCTTACCAGGGTGCCTGGCACATAGTGGGTACAGATTCTCTTACCTTTCCAGTCTCCTTACCCTTTACTCAGTTTGTCAATAAACATTTATTAAACACCTACTATGTGCCACCTCACTGCCCTCTTAATTCGGTGATCCTGGCTTCCTGGTTCCACCATGCACAGCTGTACCCACTCCCACCCCTGGCACTTTCATCCACTGTCCCCCGGGCCTGGCATGCTCTCCTTCCCTCACCTCCACTTCCTGGCTTTCTTCTAGACTCAGTTTATATCTCATGGAAGTCTTCCTTGGCTCTCTCCCCACCACCCCCACTCCCTGGAGCTAATGCCTTCCCTTTGTTGATTATCTCCAGTTCAGGTCGTTTGTTCATATTTATCTGCCTTTTGTCTTCCCCTTTAGACCCTAAGCTTGAGATCTTTGGCCTTTTGTCTTTGTATATATACAAACAGTATATGGAATATAGTAGGTGTTTAATAATGAACATGCTCATTGACTTGAGTCAAGAAAGGAACAATTTAATTGTCTGGGCAAACAATTAGCAATACCACTGGAGGCTTTAAAGAGCTAAGGCCAGGGTGAATTTTAGCAGTTTGAAAGTAGGCAAGATTGCAAGCCAGAACCTGCCCATGGAGAATCACAAGATCACAAATACAGAACTGGAAGGGAACTTAGGAGACAGATCCCTGCAGGGGGAAGGAAGGAGTTTCTTTCTTCTTCCAAACCCCCATTCCCTCTCTTGGCCATATAATTTTGAAGGGGAGCTACTAGACCAATAGAAGACACTGTATCCAGTGAGGAAGGGAGACACACTCCAGAGAGACACAGACAGATACAGAGTCACTCAAGGGAGGAAGCAGTTTCAAGGAGCATGACCCTGGCAGTCTAGAAAAGAGCCAGCTATGAAAAGAGCTAGACTCTTGGCAACCCAGCTGAGCAACCGGCCCAGCAGAAGCATTACATCCAAGGGGAGGTGCCTGAGGACTCCGTCAAGAGAGAAAAAGCCTTCCAGGTCTTGGTATACCTGGGATTGAGTTACCTTAGCCAAGCATGTGTTCTGTGTGTGTGATTCACTACCATTATATTGTGTTTGATATCACCCTTACTATGGGTGCTGTGTAGGAGTGTGCCCAGATTTATGGTGGTGATGTTGGGAGGCAGTACGGGCCTGGCAAGTCAAACCAGCATCACCAACCTGGTCACAATCTCCCCTCAGAACCTGATGAAGACCGTCCAGGACCCAGAACACAAGAACCTTGAGAACAGCAATGCTTCCAGCCCAGTGCCCTCAGTCATCATCCTGAGAAATGATCCTGGTGGAGATATAGCTTGGCAATTGCTTCTGCAGGTGCTACAGTCCCCCTACTTTCAGCTAACAAATCAATAAACATTTATTAAGGGGCAACTAGGTGATAAGTGAAAAGAGTACTGCCCTGGAGTCAGGAAGACCTGAGTTCACATCTGGCTTCAGACACTTAACACTTAATAGCTGTGTGACCAAGTCACTTAAGCCCAACTGCCCTGCTTTCCCCCCTCCAAAAAAAAAAACCCAACCCCAAAACAAAAACAAAAAAGCATTAAGCAACCTACTAGGTGCCAAGCACTGGGCTAAGTGCTGGAGATACAAAGAGAGGCAAAAGACAGCCTCTGCCCTCAAGGAGTTCACAATTCAATGGGGAAACATCACACACAAAGAAACCCAGAAAAGGAAATCTTTGCCTCCAAAGTCCTTGACACTGTTAGATGGTTCTATATAAAAATCTAATATACTTTTATCAGTGGAAATGACAGAGACATTATCATCTACAGCTTAAGGACCTTTCCATTTGACTTGCTGCAGAAACCTTCCAAGAGTGCTGTCTTATTCACTAGTAGAATGTGAGCTCTTCAGGAGCACAGACTATCTGACTTTTCTGTTCCTGGGGCTTTGCACTTAGTAAGTAAAATGCTTCATTCATTCATATCACCTTAGTAAACACCTTTGCTAAGAGTTGAGTTTATGGAACGATTGTTAATGGGAAGCACACCAGTGGGGACCCCTCAGTTATAACGTTAGAAAGAGCCACGTACAGGATACCTTAGTACTCAAAGTGTTTCCACTTTTTGTGCCAGTTTTTGGAGCACTCCATAAGAGTTGCTGCAATTGCCCTAATTGCTGCAGGAGACTGGTCAGGAAATGAGCTCACACTAAAGGGATCACTTAGTAAATTGTAAAGAGCTGTAGAATTGTCAACTGGCACTTTTATTATTGCTCCCTCATCAATGTGACTTATATGGAAAGCTGGTTTGCAGAGGTGAGTGTGGGAGAATTTACTGTGGAAGGGAAAACATCCAAATATAAATAGCCTCAGGTCCATTAAAAGGAAACTGTCCCAATACTATTTATGTGCCTTTGGGTGCGTTGCTTAAACTGCCATGGGGGCCACAGTTCAGCTTTGGTGATCATCAGTCATCTCTCCAACCCCCTTTGGGGAAGCACTTCCTCCTTGGGCCTCAGTTTCTTCAAATGTAAAATCAGAAGGTTGCTTTAGAAGGCTTCTGAGGTCCCTCCAGCTCTAGAATTCTGACAGTTGGCATGGCCTGGGGTGGGGGCAGTGAAGGAGCTGACGTCAGATTCCTGTTACTGAGCAGGAAACTATCTCCTGCCCTCCCTTCCTTGGCTCCGACAGAACAAAGCACACAGTCATCTGCCACAGGGACCAGCACGCACACACACACACACACACACACACACACACACACACACACACACACACACACACACACAGTCTCTCTTCCTTCCAAGCCAGTATCTAATTCCCTTTTGACTGGTCTGGAGCACCAGGGCTCAGTACAACTCACCCATGTTTGCTAAGGGAAGGTCAGTTCCACTGGCCTTGGTCCCACCTTTCCCTCTAGGGAAGAGCCAGTCCCTGTAAGGTGAGGACACTGTTCAGCTCATCCCTGGTACTTCCCAGGAGGAAGGCCTACTGGTTGTATGGATCACAAACCCACATCCTGCCCAGCTCAGCAGCCTCTGCCCAGAGACATCAAGGGAACAAGGAAATTAAAAGGGGTTTGGGGGGTGAGGGAGCAGTCAGTGCTTCTATCTCACAGAAGCCAGAGGAAAGAATGTCTGGCCAAATTCCAGAATAAGGTGAAAAGGGTGGTGGGGGTGGGGAGGAATCTCATTATGTTGTAAGACAGAGAGGTTTGGACAGCCAGGCATGGGTCTCTAGGTCATGGGTTATGGCAACTAAGTGGTACAACTGGAATCAGAAAGATCTGGACTTAAATCGTGCCTCAGACACTTCCTAGCTGTGTGATTCTGGGCAAGTCACTCCCCCCGCCCCCCAGCCTCAGTTTTCTCATCTGTAGAATGGGGATGAACACCTAATTGACAAGGAGGAAAGAGCTAGGTAAATAAATGTTAGCTCTAGGTGCCAGCTCTGGAGGGACCTGGGTTCTGACCAGCCTCTGCTGCAGAACATAAGTGTGTGATCTGGGGTAGGTGACTTCCCCTGTGCAGGCTTGTTTCCTTATGTATAAAATGAACTGCATGACCTTTAAGCTTGCTTTCCTGCTCTAAATCCAAAGAGCTGGTGTTACCCTCAGCCTCTGTTTACTTATGTGGACAAAGGAGAAGGATGAGGGGCCACAGGAAGGGGAAGGGGAGGGACCACGAGTGTTTGCATGTGCCAGACCTGAGCTCAATGCTTCACAAACATTGCATTTGCTTACAATACTGCTGTTACAGTGGAGGAAACTGAAGCAGAGTTTAAGCTCAGGATCTCAGGGATAGTTAGGGTCTGAAGCTGGATTTGAACTCAAGTCTTCCTGACTCTGGGCCCAGTGCTCTATCCATAGCACCATGTGACTTAGCATATGGTTCCTTGGGCACCTGCCAGGCTCAGAGCCATTGCCAGGAGAAAGGCCACAGCCTAGAGAAGGTCGGAGAATTCTCAGGAATCCAAGGGAGTCTGAACACCAAAGGGGAAGGGGAAAGGGAAAGCTCCATGAAAATTATTGTTATTATAATTATTAATTATTATTAACTGGCACAAGTCTCACAGAGGGAGGCAGACCCCACCATCACTCACACACACACACACACACACACACACACACACACACACACACACCCCGGGGAAGCTACCAGATGGGGGGCCGTAGCCAGGAAAGGCAGGCCTGGCTGAGGATGCACTGCTAAGGGCTCAGGACCCTCTGCTCTCTTCAGCTTCTCTTGAAGCCTTGGGCCCTACAGCTGACCTCCTGCCCAGGACTGGAACCAGGACAGAAATGCTGTGGAAAGAAGGGGCTGGGGAGGAGAAGAAAATCCCCCTATGGCTCAGATGCCCTTAGGATCCCCAGCAAAGAGAGAGCCCAGGTGTGACTGAGGGCCAGGGCCCAGGGAGGGCGAGCAGAGCGTCACCTGTGGAACCCAGAGGAGGGTTGCCAGCCTCCTATTCAATCAGGACCTCCATGGGGTGGAGCAGAGGGAGGGAGATGTAGGAGGCAGCTGGTAGCTGGAGGGACAGAGGTAGTACTTTATTGAGAGGAGGGCTCCTCCAAGGGTTTGGAAAAAGCCCAGAACCAGGCTCAGCCTCCCCTGACCCTCCCAGCAACCCTATGAACAGAGAGAACAGAACATCACAATCAAAAGACCCGCAAACAGCAGAGAGCGGAGGAGAAGGGGAGGCTGCCAGTTGGCAGGGACAGGGGGCCTAAAGTGCTGGAGATGGGTGCCAGCCACCTCAAGGCAGTGCCATGGTCTGCCCTGTGGCCCGGGTGCCGTCTGGCCCCTCACTCCCCAGGGTTAAGGTTCGTTGTGGTTCACAGTGAGACTGGCTTGGCTTCAGTGGCACAGAAGGGAGGAAGACACTGAGGAATTCCCCCTTACTCCAGCCTGGCCTGGCGCTGTGGCCCACCTCCTCCAACCCTCCTCTCCTTAACTCAACAGGCAGGGGGCAAGGGAATAAAGGGAGCAGGGCTGGCCTCTGGAATACAGGAGATGCTCTTTCCTGGGAGGGATTCAGCCAACTGGGACACCATGGGCTCCTCTCCCATGCCAGGGCAGGGGATGGCCTGGGGAGAGCTCCCCAGAAGGGGATGGGTGAGGGCAGGGATGGTGGCAGACGCTAACGCTCCACAGTCACCACTTGCCTGTTTTCCTGGGGGGAGGATGAATCACTCCAAGAGATAACAGAAGTTTAGGGAATTTCTTGTGGGACTGACCCAGTCCTTCCTAGCTATTTAATGGAGAAATGATTTTTTTTTTTTAAAGAACAACAATCAAAAGCTACATGGGGCTACACTCAGCTGGACCCGAGGATTAAATCCCCAGGGAAATCTCTGGCTCCCCTTGGAGGTGCCCAGGCAGAGGAAGCTGCCGGTGCAGCTCGGGGTGGGCACCAGGGGGTGACTGTGAGTACCTGCTCTCTCCTCCAAGGATGCTGATTCTGGCAGGGATGGGGTGGGGTGGCACTGCTTGGTGAAGGCGGGCATGTCTGGGGGGGCACCCCTCCAGCTTCTGTAGAGGCAGGAAGGGAGCATGAAGCTGTAATGTGCTCAACTAGTAAACAGGCCTTGCTCTCTAGGAGTGGTCTCGAGCCTCTGCCTTCAAGTAAGAAGGGCCCCCAGGTCCCAGTGGGCTCTGGGTTGGGCTGCCCTGGGCCTCCCTCGGGGGCTTCTGCCAGCTTGGGCACGGCAGGCTCGGCTCCCATCCTGGGGCTGGGGGTAGAGGGAGGAGGGCTCATGCCTTGTGCACCTCGCCGTGCCCATCTTGGGGCTCCTTGTGGCTGGGGGGAAAGCGCATCGTCTCCTGCCGGCCACCCCCACCACCCCCACTGTCATCATCTGTGCCTGTTTCCAGTCCCAGGATTTGCCTCTGAACCAGCTTGGCATAGAGGCCACCCTGGGCCAGCAGTTGCTTGTGGGTCCCCCGCTGTACTACACGCCCCTTGTCCAACACAATGATGCTGTGCGCCTTCTCCACAGTGCTCAGGCGGTGGGCGATGATCAGGACTGTGTGCTTCTGAAGGTTGCCATGGATGGCCTGCTGGATCTGGGGGACAGAGGGTGGTATGGTGGGGTGGGGCAGGACAGGAGGAAGGCCAGGAAGCAGGACAGCTGGCACAGTGAGCACAGAGCTGCAAGCCTGGGTTCCCTTCCCTGGACCTCACAGCCACTACCTCATCCCTTAGATCCAGGGATCCGAGAGAAGGAGAGAATCGTGGTGGCCCATGAGCCCTACTCATACACAAAGGGATCCCTGGCTGTGATGTTCCCAGCCAAATGCTCCCGGCCTCTGGCAGAAGACTTGCCAGAAAGGGGAGCCTACCACCTCCAGCGGCAGCTTGGTTCATTCCTGGACACTCTGATCTTCAGCAAGTTCTTTCTGACTCGATCTGACTCTTGACAGCCTTCCAGCACTGCTCCTGGTTGTGCCCTCCAAGGCCTAGCAGCACAAGGCTCATCCCTACTCCCTCAAATGCCTCCCTCCCCAATGTGTTCCTCTGAAGGCCAACCAGGCCCAGCTCCCTTAACCATTCCTCTCAGGTCATGGACCCAGGGTCCTTCATCCTCCTGGCCGCCCTCTTCTGGACACTCTCCAGTTTATCAATCTCTTTATTAAATGGCGAGGCCCAGAATAGAACACAACACTCGTGCTGCAGTCTGACAAGGGCAGAAGAGAGTGCGACTAACCCCCTGCTAATTCCTAGAAGCTGTGCTACTCCTTATGCCACCCGAGAACAGACTCACTTTTGGCCAATACATAATACTCCTGGCTCATCTTGAGCTTTTGGTCCACTTAGACCCCAAGATCTTCAGAACTCGGCACATCGTTTATCCCTTGTCCTATGCTTATGAAGCTGATTTCTTTTTTTTTTGGACACAAGTACAAGACTTTACATTTATCCCTACTGAATTTCATCTTATTATATTCAGTCCAATGATCTAGCCTGTCTGTATCTTTTTGGATTTTGACTATCATCTACTGTATTAGCTATCCTCTAGGTTCACTAAATGAATTCCCTGTATTTAGAGCTAGAAGGGACTTCAGAGATTTAGTCCAACCTGCTCACTTCACAGAAAGGGAAACTGAGTTTCAGAGAAGCCGAGTGACTTGGGAGCGTAGCTCATGGATCTAAAAGCTGGAATAACCCTCAAAAGTCATTTGGTCTGATCATTTAACTCCTGGGGAAACTGAGGCTCTGCAAGGTGGATACTTGCTGAGGGTCACAAAGCCTAGTACACCGTGCTGCCTCTTTAATCTCTACTCCCCCATTTCATAGTTAGGGAAACTGAGGCTCACAGAGATGAGGAGACTTGTTCAAAGTCCCAGAACAAGTCAAGGGCCACCTCCTTCCAACCCATCTAATTGCTATGTGTCACCAACCACTTTCCACAAAAAGTCCAAGGGACTCTCCCCGGCAGGAAGGGCCTGCCCCAGACCGGCCTTGCTCTTGCCGGCCTCGAATCCCAAGGATCTGCCCCTACCTACCATGTATTCGCTTTCTGCATCCAGCGCACTGGTGGCTTCGTCCAAGACGAGGACAGGAGGGTTCCGGACCAGGGCTCTGGCCATGGCGACTCGCTGCTTTTGACCACCAGACAGCTGGGCCCCCTTTTCTCCAGTCTCTGTGGCAGGCAAAAAAGTTGGCTCAAGATTCTGAGGAAAGTTCAGGACCTTCCCCAAGGGACCGGAGCAAATAGTGAAACCCTGAGAATGGATGACTGGTGGTCCCTGCCTTCTCTGTGAGTCTCCCCACCCACCACCTTTGGCAGCAACCTCCAAGTGTCCCTTCCAGAGAAGAAAGCAGCAAGTTAAAGCTTGTCCACTCTGCAGCGGTAGCACCTTAATGGTCCCCCCCACCTCTTGTGTGTTCTCTTGTCTGATTGGGAAAGGGCTAAGCACTACATGAGGAATCCAGAGAAGTATGGAAAAACTTACATGAATGAATGTAGGGTGAAGAAAGCAGAAGCAGGGGCAAAACAAAGACTACAAAAATGTAAATGGAACGCCAATACAAAAGAGAATTCTGCATAATTAAAATGACCAAGCCTGGCCCCAAAGAAGAGACGAGAAGATTCGCCTCCAAACTGGGAAGACTTCTATGAACTGATACAGACTGAAGTGAGCAGAACCAGGAGAACAATTAATACAGCAACAACATTCCCAAGAAAAGCAACTTCAGAAAGACTGGAGGACTCTGACCAATGCAATGACCAACCACGATTCCAGAAGATGGAGGATGAAGCTGGAGGACCCACCTCCCCACAGAGAACTGATGGGCTCGGGGTAGAGAACAAAACACGTTTTGGATATGTCCAATACGGGGATTTGTGTTATTTGACTATGAGGACTTGGAGAGGAGAGGAGAAGGGAGAGGAGGAGAAGGGAGGAAAGGAGAGGAGAGGAAGAGAAAACAGAAGAGAAAGTAGAAGAAAGTGAAAGAAAACAAAAGCCCACTAACTTGAAAATATCATAAAATTTAAATTAAAAACTGAACAAAAAGACCAACATAAACAAGTCAAAATAAGAAAATCCAGCTCCACCACTTTGCAGCAATGGGGGGGTGGGGGTACACTATGTACACCGTCACATTCAGCTGATGGCTGGGGCGGGTTTACAGAACTGCTTTACCCCTCCTGCCTTTCTTAATTCTTGTTACCAGGCATGACTGGCTGGGTAAGGGAAAGGGAAGGGTATGTTCAGAAATGGGGATAGCATGAAAAAAGCTAATAGGAAAGCCAGAAAGAAGGATTGGGCAAGAATAACAACTGGCCTCTCCATGTGCTTCTGGACATTACTCGTTTGATCCTTGAGACAATCCAATGAGACAAGTGCTACAGGTCCCCATTTTACAGAGGAAAAAAGTGAGGCTCAGAAAAGTTAATTCAATTCAGTAAGCACTTACTAAGGGCCTCTGTGTGCCAGACCCTGGGCTGAGTGCTGGAAAGACACAGAGAGGCCAAAGACAGTCCCTGCCCTCAAGAAGAATTAAATCAAGAGATTTGCTCCTGGTCACACAGCTGGTGACCGACCGGCCAAGGCAGGGTGTGAATTGTACAGCCCTCGCTTTGAGAAATCCTAGTGAGGAATCTCCAGGATTGGGAGGAGAAATGTTCTTCAGGCATGAAGGCACTTTTGGCACCCTTCATATATGTGGGCGTGCGCATGTGCAGGTATGCAGGTGTGCCCACCCTTCAGGGCCCATACCTGTGTTATAGCCATCTTGCAGCTCCATAATGAAGTCATGGGCGTTAGCCTTCTGGGCCGCGTCGACCACCATCTCAAAGGGCACCGTGGGCAGCCCATAGGAGATGTTGTCTGTGATGGAGCGAGCAAACAGAACAGGCTCCTGACTCACCAGGGAGATCTGCAGGAGGGGATGGGGGGGATGAGTGGGAGAAGGAGAAGAGATGAGGAAGAACAGCTGAGTTGGAATCCATCCATCCCATTCCACCCAACCAAAAACCGACTCTGGGAGCACTGAAAATTTATAAACTATAAGGCAACTCAGGCGTCCCTAGCCCAATGGATAAGTGGTTATGCCAATTCATCACTTAATCAATAAGCATTTATTAGATGCCTACAATGTACCAGCAGCCGGAAATACAGTTCAACTACCAATTTAAGCCCTACTATGTGTTAGGTACTGCACAAAGTACGGAGGCTCCAATGGCATAAACAAAATAGTTCTTGCCATCCAGAAGCTTGCTTTCTATGGAGGATAACAAGCCAAGATCCTAGTGGCCCTGTTGGCCACTGCCCACTCCCATCCACTGCCCAGAGGACCCTGGCCTACCTACCACTCTGTGTAGGTACTTGTGGTCATAGGAGCTAATGGGCTTCCCATCCAGCAGCACTCGACCCTCCTCCAGGGGATAAAAGTTCTCCAGAATGTTGACGCAAGAGCTCTTCCCACTCCCTGAAGGGCCCACAAGGGCAGTCACTTTCCCCGGGGAGAGGGTGAAGGACACATTCTGTAAGGAGACGGACACAGTGATCAGGGTTCTTCTCCTGCCCACCTTCAAGACTGAATTGTAGAACACCAGGCCTGGGAGGGGTCTCCAAGGCCAGCCAGCCCAACCCTGACCAGTGGTCCTGCTGAGACCTCCAGGGATGACTCCCAGGCAGCCCAAGGCACTTTGGGGTAGCTCCCACTCTGTTTCCTGGCATCCAGACTGCACTGTATGCTTCCCAGTCCCCACCAATTGCTCCTGGTTCAGCCCTCTGGGGCCAAGTGGAGTAATTTAACCATGCCAATGCTCGAAGACAACTCCTGGGTCATACACTGCCTTCCTGGTAATCTCTTTTCATGCTCAGTGACTTTCTCACGTGGTGACCTGACTGTCCCCTGAATGTTCTCCAGCTCGCCACCCTTCTTCTGCCATGGTGGCCAGAACTGAACATGACCCTGGATCTGCTCTGAAGGGAGTGGAGGACAGTAAGTCTCTTCTCGTGCCTGGACACCATGATTCTCTCCATGCTGCCTGGCTACCACAGCATGCAATGAACTGAAACTGAGTGTGGGGGCCACTGAAACTCTCAGATCTTTTTCAGACACACTGCTATGTAACCATGTCTCCCCATTCTGACCTTCTGACATTGGTTTTCTAAATCCAAGCTGAAGACTTGACATTCTACTTGGTGAATTTGACTCCACTGGTTGAAGCCCAATGGTATAGCCTGCATCCAATGTTAGCCCAGCCCTTCCAATGCTGTGTCACTTTTAGGACCCTCAGTGGACAGGAAATCCCCAGGCCACTGTTTCTGAGCCCCAGGCTCTCTAAGGCCCTGAAAGCTAGGCCTCTTCATCAGCAGCAAGAGGGCCCTGCTTCTGCCTGCTCCACACTGCACTCTCCTGACTCCTGGGCCTTCTCTGCCCATCTCTCTCAGGGACAGGGAGGGCCAAACCATGCAAATGCCAGAGCTGGAAGATATCTTAGAGATTATCTGGGAAAACCCAGTCATTTTCTGGAGGAAAAGACCATCCAAACCAAGAAGCACATATTAAACACCTACTGTGTATAAGGTGCTGTACTAGCTGCTAGGGATACAAAGACAGAACGACAAATGGTCTCATCCCACTGGGGAGGGAAGGGCTACCACATGTGACACAGAAGCAGGTGCAGGATAATTTGAGGAGGAAGGATTACTGTCTAGAAGGAAAAGGAATGAAGGTCACTGAAGTCCCCAACTTTCTGGAAGCCTGTGATTCAACCTCTCTCCCCACTGGTCAGAAGGCTGGCCTGCCACTCTTGGACTCCAGGTGGGAACATCATTGCCTGTGGGCTTTCCCGGCTTACCTGCAAGACCTGGGTATGAGGACGGGTGCGGTAGGTAAAGGTGACGTTCTCAAAGTCCACTCGGCCCTCCAGGTGATCAGGGGCCAGGCTTCCATCATACATCATAGTTGGCTGCCGATCAATGAACTCAAACACCTTCTCAGCTGCTCCTACCCCCTGCATCAAGCCACTGTAGACAGAGCCGACTGACTGGAGAGACACAAACCATCCCCGCCATTCCCTCCAAATTACTGCCTGGTAACTTCTGGGAGCCCCATCCCCATGGGCCAAAAGAATACAGAGGCTGAGCACAGAGGGCAAGAAGGGGAGGCCTTGCCCGTACCCCCACCCCTATCCTGGAGAGAGATGGCCAGGATCTTCCTGAAGAGCCAGGGAAGAAATTCTGTCCCATCAGCATCCCTGTGGGGCTGCAACCCCCTTCCCACAGGTACATTTACAGCTTTTCTTTAGCCTTGGAGAGCTGAGGATCTCTGAAGCCATTTCCTTTAGCTCCTCCCTGAGTAAGAATCCTCACTACCACCTCTCTGACAAAGGGTGCTGAGGCCCTACTTAAAGGCCTCCAGAGAGGGGAGCACATGGGGAGCCAGCCTGCACCACTGTGAGACAGCTGTCACTGCTAGGGAGCCCAGGAGAACAAGGCTGGTCCCTCCTTCACACTCTGGAAAGGCTATTCTGTCCCTCTCACCACTCCCCAAGGCTTCTCTTCTCAAGACTGAACATGCCTATGCCCTTCAGCAGATCTCCCCCTGTAGCTCCCTCACTGTCTTTGGGTCATCCTGCTGCTCCACCCTCCCCATGGTCATGCCTTGGCCTTCACTCCTCACCCCAGGCTCACCTCCATACAATCTCCCAGAACGAATTCATAGATGATGAAAGAGATGAGGTTCCCACTGGTCATCTGGCCCGAAATGACGAGGTGGCCCCCGTAGTAGAGGATGCTGACCTGTACCACCAGCAGGGTGAGCTGGAGGCCCAGGGGACAAAGGAAATTGGGATTTGGGTCAAAAGGTCCTGACTTAGACTGGTCTTCCCCCATCTCCCTGTGCCCCACTAGCCTGACAGGGAACAGAGATGGGGGGAGGGGATGCAGCAAGGGACTCAGCAGAGAAAAGCTCAGATTTGGGCACTGAGGCCCCTCCTTGCACTTCCACAGGATCCTGGAAGGGACCTCAGAGACCATCTGGTCCAGCTCCACAGTCATCTTACAGATGAATAAAGTGAGCCCCAGGGAGGCAGCATGATTTATGGAGTCCCAGAGCTAGAGGAGAGAGGGGCCTCAAAGGCCATTGGCCCAGGGAGTTCAAGTGGGTTTACTCAGGGACACACAGGTAGAAAGCCTCAGGGGTCCTCTGATTCCAGGCAATGCTTCTCTCCTGCATGACACAATATTGGCTCTCTGGTGAGGGATCACTATTAAAGAAGATTCCTTCCTGCCCTTTGGAGAAAGGGAAAGAAGGAGGGCAAGAAACCAAAAGACTTCCCATCTGGAAAATGCCCCTTACACAAACAACTCCATTATTTGTGACATGGGGAGGAATCCAGCCCCATGTTACAGATAAGGAAAAACAAGCCAGGAAAGATGAACCAAATCTCTTCCAGACTGTTCTTGGGATGTTGATTCTTTGAACCCAAGTGAAAGACTTTACATATTCTCATTTATTATCATTTCTTACCCACAGTTTGCTGTTAAGGTGCTATCGTCAATATACCAGCAAATTTGGAAAACCATATTGGAAACGATCAATTTATATCTCAATCCTAAAGAAGGGCAATGCCAAGGAATGTTCAAATTACTGAACAAAGTTATGTGCTAAAGGTTCTGCAAGCTAGGCTTCAGCAATATGTGAGCTGAGCACTAGCAGGAGAACAGGCTGGTTTTTGAAGAGGCAGAGGAAGTGTTGGGAAAGATTAAAGGCAAAAAGAAGAAGGGGATGGTGGGGGATGAGACTGACTGAAAGTGCCACGAAAGCAACAAGTATGAGCTTGGACAGGCTTCGGCAGATAGCGTAGGGTACAAGGGCTTGTGGACCCATGGTCCACAGGGTCAAGAAGAGGTAGACACGACTGAGCTGAGAGGAGCAAGGTCACGTGCCAGACTGGCCCCAGGGATGCTGCATGGCCACTGCAGAAGACGCCCTCGGGTTCCTAGCTCTTCGAAAGAAGACCAAACTCGAAGGAAGAGGACTTCAGCCCTCAGCCCAGGACTTGAGAGAGAAGGAAAAGGATAACAAAGTGGGGGGCCAGGAGAGGCAGGTGTTATCGGTTTATCATCATCTTAGAGCAATGTGATGCAGGGAAATGGCACTGGAGTTAGCATTAGGGGGCCTGGGTCCAAATTCCAGCTTGACCATTTACTACTTCTGTGACCCTGGGAAACTGTCGTGGGTCTCTGTAGAATGGTGGGGCTGGACCAGACAGCCTCCAGGATGCAGTCTATGATTTCATGACCTTGTTGTAAGGTACACTGCTCCTTTAAGGCCCTTTCATCTAGAGCAGCTGACCAAGAAGCCTTCATACTGGATGGAGACAGAGATGATTCTGCCTCTTTCTGCCCCCAACACAAGTGAGGCACCATTCCACAGCATTCACATGGGATTTACATCTGGATTTTACACCATACACCTTTGTTTCTGCTCCAGACTGTCCAAACCCTGTCTGAAAGCTGTATTTCTTTATGCAAACCTAAGAGCAGTTTTTATTAAAACACAGTTCTTTTTCTAACCCATTAAGGCATGAAAATGTCCACCTATAAAAGCAGCAATCTCTGCCATCATTGGACAGCTGGCACAGATCTTTCCCTTTACACACTCCACATGAAAAGGGCCTCAAAGGGCTGGTGCCCTCACCACTACCATGTCTCCCCTGACACTGAGAAAGCACTGACAGAGCCTGTCGCTAGGCCTTCCCCTCAAAGGACTAGAAATTCAGTTTCCTGAAACCCCATGAAATGTGGCTCATTTGTCATCCTCTTGCTGAACTGGGCCCCTCTAGCCAGTATCCTCCCACCATGGCTCCTTCTCTTCTTCCTGGAATCTCTGGTCCACATGAGAAACAGACTAGAAAATGGCAGGGCTAGGGAGGAAGAAGAAAGGGTAGGCACTGGGTTCCCAGAGATCTCTGGTGCAGAAAGGACAAAAATTGGTGTGGAAGGATGGAAAAGGGGAAGTCCTGTATGCCAGGGACCCAGCCAGCACAGATGTCTCTGCTAGGTCCTGGAGGTTGAGGAGCTAAGGGTTGGATGGGGATAGGGGTATGGGTGAAACCTACCCCACTGCCCCATACGTAGTACGTATAGGCCATGGCTTCCTTCCTGTTCAGCTTGTACACCTGCTGCAGCTTCCTGGCATACACCTCAGCCTCCTCTTCCTCATTGGCAAAGCTCCTGACTGTCTTCATAGCACTTATGGTCTCCTCCGCTGTATTGCTCGCCCTGGCCAGGGCATTCTGGACCTCTTTGGAAAGCCGCTACATGTCCAGGACAACCCAAGAAGGAAAAGGAGGAGAAACAGCAAATTAGCATCACTGCAAAATCTGTATCCTCTAGGGCCACTGCATTCCCATGTTAGGACTGAAGCTTCCCCTGCACAGACCACGGAGAGCCTTTGGGTTTCTCTCCCTCTGTGGACGACACAAGCCAGATGATTTCACTGGTATTGTGAATTCCCATCTGGCAATGCAGATGGACCCTTGTTCTGCAGTGCACAATCTCAGAGAGTTTTCTGGGTTAAGTGACTTGCCCAGGGTAATATGCATAGTATGGGTCAGAGGTGGGATTTGGGGGAGGCATGGACTTTCTTGACCAGTCATTTTTCTCTGCTATGTCCCTCACATAAAACATATTCAAATAATAAAAAATATAAATAGCTGTGTGGAAGAAACTAGGGCAAAGGGAGGACACATCAAATCTTTCACTTGGGTTTGAAGAATCAGTGTCCCGAGGACAAGATGGGAGAGAGGTAGGCAGACGACAGTGCATGTGAAGAAGGGGAGCTTTGTGGGCTTCAAAATCAATGCGAGTAAACGAACATGTCAGCCAAGAAGGCAATCTTAGGCCAAATTATAAAAGGCACCATGTTCAGCTAGAGAGAAATAATCATCCCACCATCTTCTGAGCTGGTCAGACTGCACCAGGAGCATTATGTTCAGTTCAGCCTAACCATCCACACATGAAAAAATCAACTGGATGAAAAAAATGCTTGTCATCAAGGCTGTGCAGTACCGGGGGCGGGGGGGGACAACCCACAAAGCTGTGTCATTAGCACATAAGTGTTGGGCAAATGTTCCAGCTGGACTATGCCATGGGCCCAGAAATGGAACTGGGGGAAAAGCACAAGTTGGACTGCATTTGAGGAATTGTGCTATACCTTTTAATAAGCCTAGCCTTCAGAGAAGGGATTCCTAAGCTTCATCAGCATACCCATGGGGAGTCTGGGACACTATCAAGGTTAAGAAACCCTTCTCTTGTTCAACTCCCTCGTTTTCCAGATGAGGAAACAGGCCAAGATCTCCCTTGAAGGGCAATGGAGATGACTGGTGGGTCAATTACCAAGGCTGAATTATGTGCACAAAGCAACATAAAAGATATTATCAGAGAGACAGGAAAAGGAGGTGGGCCAGTCATGCAGTGAAAGCAAATGATGGCAGATGGATGGCCTTCCCTTCAAGATGTGCTGGGACTCACTTAATGTCAAGAAGCCTAGAGGAAGCCCCCGTTTCTGCCAATGTGTCCATCCTAATAGAAGGTTTAATAGAGATCACAGACAAGAGTCACACAAGAGGAGAAGCAGTAGAGAGGTTACAATCTGCAAGGCTAGATAGAGGGAGGGGATGCCTCCATCAAGGATATGACTGATACATTCAGTTCAACAAATGATATTAAGGCCTTAACGAGGAGAAGCCTTTCTGAACTAGCCAAGGCCCTGGAAATGCCTTTCAGTAACAGGTCTTGGCATAGTCTTGGCCTCTGATTAGGCATAGTCTCGTCCCTGTCAGACAGGAGACTCAGGAACCTGCTACGGTAGGCCCCCAGTGGCAGGCAGCTGCCAGGGGAGCTGCAGTCTGACACCAGAGCAGGCGTTCCCACTTCTCCAACTGCTTCCTGCCAGGTGCAGCCTCCCTGGAGAAGAACAAAGGTGCTGCTCTAGGTCAAGGGTCTTTAACCTGTGTGATTTTTAAACATTTTGGTCAAAGTATTTCAATATAACTTGTAATTCTGTATATCTTATTTTATGCATTTAATAAATGACATTGATAGTGCATATCTTTATGGGGCTCAAGGTTGAGGAATTGCTCTATAAATATGAGCTCATTTGTCCTCACAACAACCCTTGGAGGTAGGAGCTATGATTATCTCCATTTTGCAGATAAGGAAACTGAGGCAGACCAAGGGGAAGTGACTTGCCCAGGGTCACACCACTAGTAAGTGACTAAGGCAGGATTTGAACTCTAAGGCCAGAACTCTGCACCTAGCAGCCAGTCTAAAAACATGATTCTAAGAAGGGGCCCATAGGTTTCACTAGTCTCCCTATCAGATTCGTGTCACACACACACACACACACACACACACACACACACACACACACACACACACACTGGAATAATGGATCTCCAAGCTCTTTGAAGACAGGGAATGATGCTTTTCTGGCCCCAGTGCCAAGCCCAGGAAGGTCACTCTGCTGAGGGGGCACAAGGGAGGAACAGATCTACGATTTCACTGTTTTCGCCAATTCCCAGTGTGGAGGTGTCCTCTACTAGGGCAGAGGGCACAGGGTTACCAGGAAGTACGCTGACTCGTCCAGGAAAAGGGAGCAGCACTTGAACACAGGTCTTCCTGAGTCCCAAGCTGGCACACTGAACACTAACCTGGCACACAGCAAGGATCTAATTGTTGACTGCTTGCTCCTAAGATCCTCCTCCTGGCAGCCCCATGGCAATGCTGACTCACAGGATCAACGGAGTTGGGGGAAAGGGGGAGGAGAGCACGATGGGGCCAAAAGCCTTCCTCTCAGCCCTTTGCTCCAGGGACATAGCACCCCGGCACCCCGGGAGGCTTCAGAGGCAGGGGGCTGTAATGAGGGCTAAGGAGGCTCACCAGGTGCTGGGAGAGAGCTGCTGTGGCTAGCCCCACTTTTCAGAGGAGGAAACTGAGGCTGAGAAAAGCTAAAGGTTTTGCCCAAGGTCACACAGCTAGTCTGAGTCTTGGTCTGAAGCAGGATTCAAACCCAGGTCTTCCTGACCCCAAGTCCAATTCTGTCCACTATGCTACTTTATGGGGATGTTCAATTGTTTTTCAGTTGTGTCCGAATCTTATGATCCCATTTGGGGTTTTCTTGGCAAAGATCCTTGAGAGGTTTGCCATTTTCTTCTCCACTCATTTTACAGATGAAGAAATTTAGGCAAGCAAGGTGAAGTGACTTGTCCAAGGTCACACAGCTAGTAAGTGTTTGAGGCTGGATTTGAACTCAGGTCCTCCAGACTCCAGGTCCAGCACTCTGTCCCCTGTGCCACCTAACTGCCCTATCTAAGCTTAAGCTTTAGTATTAAAGTATTTAGTATTGCCACCCAGGTGCTGAGGACTTGGCCACTTAGTTACCTCTTAATGGAAAACATGGAGGAAGGGGCAGCTAGTGAATAGAGCACTGGCCTTGGAGTCAGGAGAACCTGAGTTCAAATCTGGCCTCAGATACTTAGCACAAAAACTAGCCATGTGACCTTGGGCAAGTCACTTAACCCCAACTGCCCTCCAAAAGCAAACAAAACAAAAACAAAAAGAAAACACTGAAGAAAATTCTGAATTTAGACTCAACAAAGACCTAGGTTTGGATTGTCCGCCTCTGACAATCACTAGATGTGTGACTCTGAGTAAGTCACTTTACTCTCTGGGCTTGTTCCCTCATCTGTAAAATAGGAGGAAATGGATCTAACACACTGGGTTGTGGTGAAGGAGGAAGACAAGGGAGGAGGGAGGAGAAGGATGCGAGAAGGAGGGAGTGGGGAGAAAGAAAAGGAGAAGGTAGCAGAGGAAGAGGAAGAAGAGACCGCCCCCAGCAAAGACAATGCTGTCTCACATCTATATCACAATCCAAGGCCCCATTAGCACTTTACATATATGTCACCCCATTTAAGTCTCATAACAATCCTTTGGGGGAGGAACTATGGTTATAGCCCCATTTTACAGATTCAAGAGAGGCCTCTGTCACCCTGGATCAGGCCATCAAGGACCCAAGGGCCATGGAGAGAGCTGGGGAGGAGTGAGCTCTGGCCCAGGCACCTGCATTCCCTGCTGGTGGGGGGGAGTGTGCCTTGTGGAGGCAGCCATCATTAAATTGTTCTGGCATGGAATGTTATTAAAGGGTGAACCTCGAAAGATCCTCCTAACAACACACGCCCAGACTGGAAGGCCGGGTTTGGGTCCAGGGGCCCTGGCCACTCCAACGTCCCTGCTTCACTCATGCAGACCTCCCGTCCTGTCCTGTCTCCTCTCTCTCCAACCTTCCCTCTGCCCCGGGGCTCCCATCTAGGGCCCCCATCTGCTTTCCTAACTTTGAGGTGAAGATACAGGCCACTGACCATGTCCTGAGCCTCTGACACAGGCACGCCCACGGCCTGCTCACGCCTGCAACTTCTCTGGTCTCTCTGTTCGTCTGTAGCTCTCCCCTCTCTCCTTCTCTCCTCTCTCCGTCTCTGTCTCTAGGACATGTCCCACTGGAGGTCTCACACCTCAAATACCTCCTTCACTCTCCTCCCCCAAACCCAACCCTGCTGCTGACTTTCTTGGTTCTGTCTGGGGCATCCCCACCTTTCCAGCTACCCAGGTTCAAAATCTCCATGCCAGCCTGGCTCTTCCCTGGTCATTCTGTCTTCCCACCACCTCTGGGCACCAGCTCCCTTCTCTCGTCGAGCACGACCCTCGTCACTGATCCCTTGGAGCACTCAATCAGTCTTCTCACCAGTCTCCCTGCCTCAGTCTCCCTGTGCCTCAGCTTGCCCTTCTCTCCAGCCAGCCCTTCATGCCGCTGCCAAGTCACTTTCTTGAAGCCCAGCTTGGACGGTCCCTCTCCTGCTCAAGCCCCTCACCTCCCTGTGCTCCTTACTGCCCTAGGATCAGATTCACACTCTGGGAGGTTCTACCTGGAGCCCTTCAGGCTCTGCTTCCAGGACACTCTTCCAGCCTTTGGCACCCTTCACCTCCCAGGCCTGCTGACTCCCAGCTGCTCATCTCTTCCACCTCTGCCCTAGCATGGGGCTACTTGAGGCCTGGGATTGTCTCCCACCTCACCATTTAGCCTTAGCCATGATGTGTCCCCCAGAGCAGGCCTTTGCTGACTGTCTGTCCCCCCCAACCGTGTGCACTCACATGTGAGCATGCTGCTGCCCTTTGAGGGATTATCAGCACCTTGAAGAGCCTAGCACAGAGCCTGGCACTTAGTAAGTGTTCAATAAACGCTCACTGACTGATTGCTGGATAGGCCTAGGGAACGACAATATGAGCCAGTACAAAGAGGGTTGAAGTCTGAGGAGCTGGGTCCTGTTATTTACTCTTCTGTGTGTGTGTGTGTGTGTGTGTGTGTGTGTGTGTGTGTGTGCGCGCGCGCGCATGCGCGCACGCACACACACACACACACCTTGGGCAAGTCACTGTCCTTCATGTGACCTTGGTTTCCTCACCTGTAAAATAAGGGAGTTGGGGAGATGACCTCTGAGGTCCTTCCCAGCTCTACAGCTATGACCCTAAATGCTGTTCTGGGATCTGCTGAGTTTGGCTGGATAGTGCAGAAACTGTAAGGGGATGGGGGGAACCAGAGAGGTGGGGTGGAGAGGCCCCTGGGGCTGCCAGGTGAGCCCCCCCATAGGCTGACATGACCACATTCAGTGTTTCCATTTGGCCAGGAAAAGGCATCCATGTGACCCAGGAGCTGGGCAGAGGCCTCCAGGGTGGGACTGGGGAAACACAGCAGGATCTGTTTTTAGGGGACTGAGTCATTTCAGGAAAAGGGGGGGTGGGGAGGAATGGGAAGGAGGCCAGGGCTGACCAGCCTGGCACACAACCACAGTGCTTTCTTCTATAAGAGGCAGTGGCTGGGGAGGGGTGGGCAAGGCCGCAGGCATACCTTGAGCACAGGACAAGGGCTGCCCAGCCATCATTAAAGCCCCACCTTAGTCTCCAATCCAAAAAGCCAATCAACAACTCTTTTTTAAGGGCACTGATGCTACAGAGACAAAGAAGTAAATAATCTCTACTTGCAAGGAGTTTACATTCTAATGGGAATTTCCAGGGCACTCTCATAAGCAGATCTTGTATTCAAGGTGGCCTGGTGAAGGAGACAGGAGGCCTGGACTGAAGTCTTGCCATGGCCACATGCTGGCTGTGTGAGCCTGGGCAAATCCTCCTTGCCCTCAGACAACGCTCAAATTTTAAGTTACAAAGGAGTCCTATGCAGATGAAGTCCTAGGTTTGAATCACACACCCCCAAATCCCAAATAGAAATAGAAATATAGATAGCAAGAGAGAGAAGAGGGAGGTAGAGAGGTAGATAGGTGGATGGACAGATGGATAGGAGCAGGTACAGTGACAGGCAAACCCAAACCAAGGCCAACCACTTCCTGGCCAACGGGGCACCCCAGCCCATGACCCTCCTAATGGCCAGGCCCCTCCCCCTGACACCTGAAAGAGGAGCAAGAGCGGCTCTTAGACCCAGGCTCAGCCTGATGTTCTCTGCACTAAACTTCCAGGAGCCCGAGGCTTCTCCCCCTCTCCTCTACTGCTCTTTCTGTGGCTCTCTCCCTCCCTGTATTAACAGATACAACAGATACAAACTATGGCTAACTCCCACCTCCTGCTCCTTCATTCCCACCCTCTGCAATCACTGTTCCATAGTGAAGAAACACCTCTCCTTGCCTGGTTTTCTCTGTGAAGCTGCCTGGTGATGTCCTTGGCACACTCCTGGCCCTGGGAACCTGCAGGGAGCCTCTACTCGGCTGCCCTCTGCCATTGCCAGCCTTTCCTCCATCTCCACATGGTACCCCTACCACTTGTCCTCCTTTCCCTGGAGTTCCCTGGCTCACTAGCTTCCTCCCCACCTGCTACCCTTACACCAGGAGGCTTCAACATCAATGCTGGCACTCCCTCCCTCACCTCCTTCAGTCCCAGGACATTCACATGGGGCTGGTAACACACACATATCTCACCACAACCTGCACCTGTTCCACTTCCCCTATCTGACCATGACCTCGGTTTCTCCCTGGGCCTCCCCCCTCCTACACCTGTTCTTTGCTCTGCCCCCACTCATTACCTCCTCAGGCTCCTCCCTCTCCCATCTCAGCTTGGCACTGATGCTGCTCACAGGCCCTTCTCTGGTCCCTGGTCACACTGCTCAGCCCTAACTTACATCCACCCTTCTCCTCTCTTCTCACTCGATCACCCACTGAAGGCACAGGAAAATTCTTGTTGCAGATCCCTCCTTTTATTCCTCCTGGATTAATTCCCCAGGACCTCATCTCCCCCCAGAATCAGATCCAAACCTCCTCTGCCTTCCTCAAGATCCCCCAATCCTTCCCTCTCTTTCTTTCTCTCCCCCCTTTCCCTTCTCTCTCTCTACCCCTCTCTCCTTCTGTCTCTCTATAGCTCTCTCTCTCTTCCTCTCCCCCCTCCCTCTCCCTCCCTCTCTCTCCCCCTCTCTTTCTTTCTCTCCCCCCTTTCCCTTCTCTCTCTCTACCCTCTCTCCTTCTCTCTGTCTCTCTCTCCCCCCTCCCCCTCCCTCTCTCTCTCCCTCTCTCTTTCTTTCTCTCCCCCCTTTCCCTTCTCTCTACCCTCTCTTCCTCTCTCCCCCTCTCTCCCCCTCCCTCTCTCTCTCTCCCCCTCTCCCCCTCCCTCTCTCCCTCTCTCCCCCCTCCCACTCTCTCCCCTCCCTCTCTCTCCCCCTCCCCTCCATCTCTCTCCCCCTTTCCCTTCTCTCTCTCTCCCTCTCTCCTCTCTCCCTCTGTCTCTCTCTCCCTCTCTCCCCCTCCCTCTCTCTCCCCCTCCTCTCTCTTCCCTCCCTCTCTCTCCCCCTCTCTCCCTCTCCCTCTCTCTCCCTCTCTCTTTCTTTTTCTCCCTCTCTCCCCCTCCCTCTCTCCCCCTTCTTTCTCTCCCTCTCTCCCCCCTCCCTCTCTCTCCCCCTCTCCCCCCTCCCTCTCTCTCCCCCCTCTGTCTCCCCCCCACCTGAGGACCCTGCTTTACCTCTGCTGAGAAAACTGAGGCCATTCTACGTGAGCCCCATCCCCTCCCATGCTCTTCCTGATCCATCTGGCTGCCCCAGGCCCAGGCCAGCTACTTCCAGCTGTCCAGGTGATTTTCCTTCACTACAGACGTGACTGTGTGACTCTCCTACACAAACTCACCTGGTTGGCTCCGTGAAGCCCCAACAACCTGGCCCTAACCCATCTCTGCAGCTTCGTGTCCATTTTTTCTCGTCCTGTACTCTGTGATCCTGATCCTCACACATGACATGCCCTCTCCCATTGCCAAGCCTTTGCACTGGCCATGCCACATGCCTGGAGTGCACTCCCTCCCTACTGACCCTTCATACAGGCCCTGACTTCCGGGCCCATCTTCTACATTCAGCCTTTCTGATACCCGGCAGCGGCTCTGTGTCGACTGCTTTGCATGTATAGTCATATGCAGACACGTATGTCCTGACTGTCTCTCCCACTGGAATGTAAGCACCTTGAGAGGAGGGGTATTTCGATATCCCCAGGCCTAGCACAAAGAAGGCCCTTAACAGATGCACACACATGCTGCCCCCCACTACACACACATACACACACCATAATGTCAAATGAAACATAGTTCCTGGCCCCAAGGAACACGTTCTGTTGGGGGGACACCCAGCTAGAAGACACCAGACTGGACTTGCCACTTGTCAGAGGCCCTGGATTCCAGCAGGCCTGCAGCTAGCTGTCCTGGGGAACCAAGGAACATGGGAGTTTCCCGGCCTCTGGGGCCCCCAGCACAGCTCCAGGGCTGGGGTGTCCATCAAACCTTACCCCATGGAACTCTGGGTGATGGGCAGGAGCCCCACACCTGGAGAGACCAAGACCAGGGCCAGGGCCTGGCCAGGGGCCTACCTTGTAGTATTTGCCGTAGATATCTGACACCATCATGATGATGGGGAAGCCCATGAAGGTGACCAGGGATAGCTGCCAAGAGAGGCTAAACATGAAGACGACGACACCGGTGACCTTGACTGTATTTCGGAGAAAGATGTTGATGTTCTGGGAGACGAGATCGCTGACCATGGTGGTGTCCGACGTTAAGCGGGAGATGAGGTCCCCTGGAACACAGGCAGCTCAGCTCTGCACGGCGGCCAAGTGAGAGGGACAGTGGGAGAGGGAGGCGAGGGGACACTAAGGTCGAGCACCCCCAATCTCCTGGGTTCAGGGAGGCCCTGGTGGTGACGCACCACCCCATGGCACAGCAGGCTTCCCCACTGCCTTAGGAGACAACAGAAGCATTTACAAAGCACCTACTATGAGCCAGTGCTGGAGATGCCAGGACCAGAATAAAATCACCCCTACCCTCAAGGGCTGATCTTTATGAGCAAGAGCCCCCACCTGCCCGGGGGCCAAAGGGAGGCAGACACAGATACAGAAGCACTATTTTCCTTCTGCCTCATGCCCTCAAATGCTGCCTCTGCCCTTGTTCCCTCCGCCTTTCTCTTGAGGATCTGAGAACATCTGCTGAGCACTGCTGCGTTCTCTCTCCCCACTTCTCCCCTATCCCATGCCCCTCCAAGGAGCTGACCACTGTCACTGAGATGGGGAAGCCTCCCCCCAGAGACGGGCAGTGACACTCCCTTGCTGTTCTTTCCCCCTTGGGAACTTGGGAAATGCCCCGCTGGCCTCTCTTTGTGCCCTGGCTGCCTTGGGAAGTTTGGGGAAGCCCATGGAGCCCTGCTCAGAATCATGGTTTTTACACAGGATTACAAAGGAAAGCAATTATACTGAAATACAGTTTATCAAGATATTTCTAAAAACAAGCTCCTGAGCCCCAGGTTCAGAACTCCTAATCTGGCAGACCCCTTGGCTGAGCCCTCACACCTCACCCACCAGGCACTGCCTCTGTTACTGCCAATGCTCCTATTGAGGACAGGGAGGGCAGCTAGCTGTCCTAGGTCCCAGGGGAAGTAAGAAACACAGGAGCATCCTTTCCTGCCCACTTCTTCTGCCTGAGTTGCCACCCTCTCCAGGCAGGCACAGATGTCTTGGGCTTGGGGTTCTAAAGGACAAAGCCTGCTTTACTGGAGCAGTCCTCCGTCCATGCCCGTAAAGACTGCTGAACACATCCTATCCAACGTGGTCTCTGCACACTCCTCGGGCAGTATGGGGAGGAGCCCAACATCCTGGCCTGGCCCTGGGCCCTAAGAATTACCACCCAGAGGTGTGGTCAGAAGCCCAAAGTTACCCTAACTCAGGCCTAAGATTGTGACCAAAAACCTCAGTCCGTAGGCCAGACCACCAAGGACAGAACATCGGCCAGGACAGAAGAGACCCACTGGCTCTGCTCGCTGTCACACATCCCTCAGCCTAGGGGACCAAGGAAGAGAGGGCTGCGTATAGCCAAGGACAGGCCAGCAGGGGGGTCCCTTCTTCACCCACTCTTCCATCTTCTCTCCTTCACTCATTAACTTCTGTTCATTCTTTCCCTAAGTTCTAGTTCTTTCATTCCTTCAGTCCTCATTTATTCTCTCAGTCTTCCTCATTCATTCTTTCAGTCCTCCTCATTCATTCATTCCTCCAGGCTTCCTCATTCCTTTACCCCCCTTTCATTCATTCATTCTTTACATAAGTATTGATTGTGTGACTAGTATGTCCATGGCACTCCAGACAGGCTCTGGGACCAAAAGAGGAATCAAGGGCTCTGGGGGCACCAACCTGTCCGGTTCTCATCAAAGAAGCTTGTCTCCTGTGACACCAGGGAGCGGAAGAGGCAGTTACGGAGGCGGATGTTGAGTCTGGCAAAGACGAGTGTAAAAATGCCGCCCCGAATACCTGCGGCAAATGAGCTAATTGCAGATGAGAGATGTTAAAGGAAAAATGTCCATCCAGCACCGAGTTTAGCAAACCCCGATGACGCAGGGGAGTGGGGCCAGGCTAGTGTTCCCCCACCCCACTCCCCACAGGTAGGGTCCTCCCCAAACTCGGCACTCCCTCCAGCCTTCTTGACTTTCTTGGGCTGCCCACCTCCCCTGAGGAACTCTCTAATCGAGTTTCCTAGTCTGCCACATAAATCACAGATGCAGACCCGTAGTTCAAACTGCTAATTTTATAGATGAGAGGAGTGATAAGCCCCAGACCATGTAGGCAATGAGCAGCAGGGCTGGGGCTGGAACCAGACTTGAAGACTTGCCATGGTTTGGGAAGGGCCTATGGGAAGCTGGAGGGATCATGAGATCATGGTTATAGAGTCTGAAAGGATTTTCAGACAGAGGCCCAGAGAGAAGTGACCTGCCCAAAGTCTCATACCAGTGGGAAGGAGAAGGGTTAGCTTCTGAACCCTGGGCCTCTGGTTCCAAAGCCAGGACTCTTTCCACAATCTCAGGACTGTAAGATGATTATCATAGGAAATTTTCTATCTTTCTTCTTCTGTACCCAAAAAGTCTAAGCAAAGCGGGAGGATGTGAGGATGGAGTGAGAGACTGAGGATAGTAGGATGAGGGAGAAGCAAACTCCTCTTCTACAAAACAACACAAAAGCAGACCCAGCTCAATCTGGGGAACCAGTCTCTGAAGCTGGCACCAAAGGTGGATACAGGTCACACCCCTTTCTTCCTTTAATCCACTAGAACAAGACACATTTAGCTACTTCTAACAGGGCACAGGAACAAGTGTGGCCTAGAACCTAAAGCAGGAGACCCTCTGGGCTGGGTCTAGCCCCAGGCTAGGTCATTAATTGGGAACAGTAGGATTTACTAGAAAGTGGCCATTTTTAGAAACAAGAGTGTAAGCTAGGGGGATTCTTAACCTTTTTGGAGGCCTGGACCTCTCTGGCAGTTTGGGGAATTCTATGGGTCCTTTTTCAGAATAAGATTTTTGAATACATAGGATTAAAAAAGAAAACCCTTAGGTTGAAATACAATTATCAAACTATTTTTTTTTTTAAGCAATTGGGGTTAAGTAACTTGCTCAAGGTTACACGGCTAGTCATTTGATTTATGCGTGGGTGCTCATTTTCTGAGGCCGGATCTGATCTCGGGTCATCCAAACTCCAAGGCCGGCGCTCTTACTCACTGTGCCACCTAGCCGCCCCTTTTAGGGCAATTGGGGTTAAGTAACTTGCCCAAGGTTACATGGCTAGGTTTTTGTTTGTGCGGATTAAGTGTCTGAGGCCGGCTCCGAACTCAGGTCCTTCTGATTCCAGGGCCGGCGCTCTATTTACTGCGCCACCTAGCCGCCCCCAAACTATTTTTTAAAAAACAAGTTTGTGGAACCCAGGTTCAGAAGCTCTGGTCTAAGCCTTGAACTATAGTAGATTTAACCCCATGTGATGGAAATCTCATTAACTGATGCTGTTCCTCTCTTCTCCTACCAGCCCCCTCCTCTCACTCTCTCTCATCCAGAAGGGACACATTTAAAGCCACAGGTTAGATCCCAAAGCAGATCCTCTCCATCTGACACCAGATTAGGGTGACCGAAAACCCATTAAAGGGTTTCCCAGTCAAGGAAGCCCTACTGTTTCTGTTAGGACCCAGTCCTAAAAACGAGAAGATCACAGGCTCTGGGAAGAAGGGTGGGGTGGGATGGGAAGCCAGCTACCTGCCAAGAGCGAGGAGGCACATGATGACCACGGCTGTGGTGAACTGGTCCATACTCTTCTGGATGACGATGCCATCGATGGCCCGGCCGGTGTAGTAGGGAAGGAATGTTTCTCCTGCCAGGAAAGGGGGATGGTCAGACGGGCCCAGCTTCTCCACGGTGAGCAGGGCAGAAGGGCATTCCAAGCAGCCAAAAAGTGGTCTCTGTCATGTCTGTCATCCCAGGACAGAGGACATTTTTCTTCTACGGTCCAGACATTCAATTTCATTAGTATGAGATACAACTCCATGTAGCAGACAGGCCCTGGACTTGGAATTGGGAAGGCCTGGGTTCAGATTCCACCTCAGACACTTTACTAGCTCTGTGACTCCGTGAAGGTCACTGAACCTGTCTGCCTCAGTTTCCTAATCTGTAAAATGAAGGAGGTGGACTCAATGACCTCTATATCTTTAAGATCCCGTGAACTCCCAGTGAGGAAATTCCCTCTACCAACATAGGTCAGCAAGTGTTCTGGGGGAGGGAAAGGAGCAAGAATTAATTAAGCACCCACTATGAGCTAGGCACTGTGCTCAGTGCTTTACAGATAGCATATCAAGTTCTAGAACTCTGGGTCTTCAGCAGCTGACAGGGGAGCCCTGAGACGTTGAGACTTGTCCAGGGTCACAATCAGTTCTGCCTTTGATGCTGGCTCTCTCTCCACGATACTATTGTCCTCTGGGGGGGCATTTTCTTGTCCAAGGCCTTGAAGGCTAGAGCCAGAGAGTGCTGTAGGTAAGCTTACGTACAGCTCCTTCTGGTCCCTTTTTCAGCACCCAAAAGCTGTCTGCATGGCATTCATCATCCCTTGCAAATCCAGCAAACTTATGTTTACCTCATAGGCAAGAATCAGGTATTCAGAAGATTCTGCCCTTCCCTAAGAGGAGGGGACAGCCCTCTACCCTCCACCAGCTAGGGATCACCAATCCACTGGACCACCAGCTGTTTCCTGAACTCAACACCAAATCTCCCACCTCCTACCACATCTCACTGGTCAGATTGGCTAAGATGACAAAACAGGAAAATGTGGAGAGGATGTGGAAAAGTTGGAACACTAATGCGTTGTTGGTGGAATTGTGAAATGATACAACCATTCTGGAAAGCAATTTTTAAACTATGCCTAAAGGGCTATAAAATAAGTGCATACCCTTTAACTCAGCAATACCACTTCTAGGGTTGTATCCCCAAGAGATCATAGAAGTGGGAAGAGGCCCTATATGTGCAAAAAGGTTTATAGCAGCTCTTTTTGTGGTGGCAAAGAATTGGAAATCAAGGGGATGCCCATCAATTGGGGAATGGCTGAATAAGTTGTGGTATATGAATATAATGGAATACTACCGTGCTATAAAAAATGAGCAGATGAACTTCGTAATAACCTGGAGAGAATTATATAAACTGATGCTGAGTGAGAAGAGCAGAACCAGGAGAAATCTGTACACAATTACAGACACAACGTATGTGTGATAACTAACTTCAGTAGACTGGGCTCTCCTCAGCAATGCAAGGTTATAAGACAACTCTAAAAGACTCATAATGGAAGGAGATGTCTACATTCAGAGAAAGAACTAGAGTCTGAATGCAGATTGAAGCAAACTACCTGCTCTTTCTTTTTCTTGTTTTGTCTTGTTTCCTCTTTCCCGTTGTTCATTCCATCAGTTATAATCCTTCTCTACAACCTGACTAATGTTTAATGTGAAGGTATTTACAGATCCTATACTTGACTGCATGCTGCCTTTGGAGGGGGGAGGAGAGTGAGGGAGAGAAAATTTGAAACTCAAGGGTTTGTGGAACTGAATGCTGTAAAGTAAAACTAATAAATTATTTTTAAAAATCTCCCACCTCCAAGTATTTGCAGATGCCACCTCCATGCCCAGCTCAAGTGTCCTCTCCCCTGGTAAGTCCTCCCTGATTTCCCCAGTTGTTAATGCTTCTCTCCCTGCTCTGTTTACAACGCAGCATACGTAAGTTAAAAGGAAGATCCTTGAGGACCTGGCTTAGGTTTCACTTATGGGTCTGTGCCTCTGGAGCTTAGCTGACTACCTGGCTCACAGCAGGCATTCAATGACATTTTGGTGAACTGAGTCACTCAACTGAGCATTATTAACAGTCTGCATTTCTGTATGCTGTACAGACTGCAAAACATCCAAAGGACCCTGTGTCTCAGGTAGCAAGAAGAGTATTATCCCCATTTTACAGATGAGGGAATGCCAGGCTCAGAGGCAAATGCAAACAGCTGGGAAGTGGCAGGAGCCAGGACCTGCATCTGATGCATTTACTTTCAAAGGATCAGACAGAACACAGTGAAAGACTCCGAGTGCCAAACATCACACTGAATACAGTCTAGTCTGTCCTTGCTCCCAACGATTCCCCCAAGGATGCCGGCCTCCTCTTCTCTGAGCTTCAGTTGTCACCACAGGATTCTGGGCTGCATCTGCCCAGATCCCATGCCAATCTGTCCACGTGGAATTGTTCTGTAAAACTTGGATTCAAGCAAAAGGCCTCACTTAAGGATCTAGAAGGCTACATATGGCCTCAAGGCCAAAGGTTCCCCAGCCCTGGTCTGGCACATGGCAATTAATAAATGCTTAGTGGTCAACTGACATGTTCTAGAAGCACATCAATGAGATAATTATGTAAAGTCCTTTATAAACCTTAGAATGCTACATAAATGTTGGCTATTATTATTGTTGCCAAATATTATAGGATGAAAGATAAATAAGAGACCTCATCTAGTCTATCCTCTTCATTTGACAGATAAGGAAACTGAGGCCCATAGGGTTAAATGATTTTCCCAAGGCCACAAAGGTAGTTTAGTAAGCACAAACTTAGGTGCTCTGACTCTGAGCCAATGACCTTTCTAGTACACCATGCTGTCACTCTCATCAACTTGTTTCCTCAGGGGGGTTTCATTTCCTCTCTGAGCCTCAGTCTCCCCATCTATAAAATGAAGGATTGGGTTGGGTAGCCTCTGAGGTCCCTTCCTGCTCTGCCATCCATGATCCTCTATTTGAGTTCAATGGGCAGGAAACTTCTAGGTACAGAAACCCCTTGCACACATGCAGGTCAGCAACTCATCTGCAAATTAGAGCGCTCAAGAACTGTCTGGATGTCCTGAGGACAGAAGTGACTTGCCCAGAGAGATATGGCCAATATATATCTGAAGTAGGATTTGAACTCAGGTCTTCCAGACTCCGAGTCTGATGCTCCAACAGTCTACCACACATGAATGGATTTACTTCTTTAACTGGAGATCAGAACATTGGGATTCTGGATAAATGGGGCTTTCTTCTCACTGTTCTTTGGCTTAAGGCGAGCTTCAAAGCCACCCTCCCAAGTACTTTCTGCTTTCTCTGCCAGCTTGCAAGCTCCTCACCGGCAGGTAGCATGGCATGTGGCAAAGAAGTTTAGGGCTGAGTCAGCAAGACCTGCTTTCAAACTCCACCTTGGACACTTCTCTCACTGTGGCAGGTGACTGAACCCTTCATCTGTAAAAAGGTCCCAATAATACTTGCCTTGCCTTCCTCACCAAGGTAGTATGAGAGTTCTACACAGTAGCCTCTGGAGGAATGCTGTAGCTAGACTATACCAGGCTTAGAGTGGGGAGCTGATGAAGGGTTCTGAGGAGGGAGGGTGATGTGGTCACACACTGAGGGGTTTGTATGAAATCAATCAACACACATACATAAGCATTTATTAAGCGCCTGCTATGAACCAATTAGTGTACATCTCCTGAGGGCAGGGACTTTGGGGGCCTTTCTCTCAACCCCAGAACTTGGCACATAATAAGTATACAATAAATGCTTGCTGACTTATCAGAAGGATCTAAAGACAAAAAAAGAAACAGTCTTTGTCCTCAGAGGACTTGGGTTTAAATCCTTCGAGCCAGCACTTATGACAGTAGAACAAAAACCTCAGTTTACACATCTGTAAAATCTTTACAAGGCAGTTGTGAGAAGCTCAGATAACATACAAATCTTGCAAATCTTAAAGACTATAGAAATGTCAGCTACTATTCTCTCCTTTGTTTTGTTCCCCTTCTATCCTCCCCCCACAGTGCCTAGGATAGAGCTCCATCTTAAGAGGGGTGCTGGCTGGCTGGCCATGCTTCTGGAAATCTGGTATTCTCCATGAGAGGTGCTAGCTGGGGAGGGGGTACTGGCAGCAAAGACATCACAACCAAGGCACCTCTAAGGGGCAGCATTTTTCCCAGGTGCCTGTGGGCAGGGGTTAGAGTGCCTGAACTCGAAGGGTCTGCCTCCTTGTGCTGGCATCATGCCTACCCAGGCTGAGCATCTCCTCTCCCCATCAGTCAACGTAGCCAGGCAAACTCCCAGCTGGAGGGCTTGGAGACTTTCTCTTGGTCACTGCTGCCCTCTGCTGGTACTCTGGCCAGGGAATCACCAGCCTCCTCAGAAAGGGAAAGTTGATTGAAAATTATGGGATCACATGGGATCTACAGCTGAGAGAACACTTAGAGAAGGAAACTGAGTCCCAGAGAGCTCAGTGACTTGCCCAAGGTAACACAGTCGTACCCCGCTCATACACTGTCCATAACGTCCTGCACTAAAAGTCAGACCCGTGTATCTCCCGCCTGCTCTGTGATGGAGACTGGAAACAGGCAAACAATGAGACTCCTTCAAGTGAGTGGCCACATGCTGAGGGACGGAAAGAGCTAAGCTTTGGCTACCAGCACATTCACTCTCTAATGATGCTTTCCTTGGATAAAAAAAGGAAAGGAAAGTAAGCCATTAGGGGGTCAGCAGGGTTAAGATGGTTCTTTCTGGCTAGACTTTTGCTTTTGGCCCAGACCTCCAAGTTCATTGTTGGGACTCCTGGTGTGGAAATTCCTCCTATCAATATAAAGAGACAAGGGGTCTATAATCTAGTCTGAGGAATGAGTTGCTTGGGGGCCACGAAGAGGCCAAATGACTTGTTTGTGAAGCAGCTGGTGAATGCCAGGCACTGTACTGGGCCCAGGGTCACCCACCTAGCACAGGCTAAGGGAAGGATCTGAATCCAGCCAGCTCTCACTGTGTGTCCCCTTGTGGTCACTTAGTCTGGCTGGGCCTCAGTGTATTCATCTGTGAAGTAAGGGCCTTCGCCTCAGTGGCCTCCAAGGTCCTTTCCCACTCTAAATCTATGACCCTAATACGATTCCAAGCCTGGCCTCTCCATGATGCCACACTATCTGAATAAGAGAGCTGCTGACAACATGTACCACATGTGGATGCCTGATGGCCAAAGGATGTTTCGGAAGGTGCTTTGAGCTCCACAGGTCTGCTGCTAAGAATATTAAAAATGCTGAGGGTGCAGGAAAGTCAGGCTCTCAGAGCAGTCTGAGCCACAGGCCCCTGGATAAATTAGTAACAGTGGCTGGATGGAAACTGAGGCCCCAGGGTTCAAATCCCGACTCTGAGTGACCTTAAATAAGTCACTTACATTCTCTGGGCCCCAGTGACCTCACCTGCCAAGTGAGAAGGCCCCCCAAGGAGCTCCATGAACAGCTGCTCCATGAGAGCATTCTCTAGCACACAGCACTAGTCTGGGGAATCCTGGGTTGCTTTGGGCAGTCTGGTCAACCCTTCTCAAGAGAACACTTTTGAATGCATGAGTAAATGCACAGGGTGACAAAGGGAGCTAATTAAACGATTATTGGAATATCTAAAAACAATCAAACCCCAGTAACCAAATTTTTGTTGTTGTTTGTTCAGTCCTGTCTGACTCTCTGACTCCATTTGGGGTTTTCTTGTCAGAGATACTGGAGTGGTTTGCCATTTCCTTCTCCAGCTCATTTTACAGATGGGGAAACTGAGACATGGAATTAAGTGACTTGCCCAGGATCACACCGCTAGGAAGTGTCTGAGGCTGGATTTGAACTCAGGTCTTCCTGACTCTAGGTCCAGTGCTCTGTACCACTACCTGCCTTTTTCACAGGTGGAATCTTCATTGATAGAAAGAAAGAATTCTCATCCTGGAAGTACCCAGGATGAGAGATGTTGCTGAAATCCAAACTCTTTCGAGTATTCATTCATGTATCAGAATGCTGCACACCCTGGATTTCTATCAGGTGCTGATTGGGCCAGGAGAAGGGAGTCCAGCTTTACACACCTGTCTTCTCAGGGAGGGGGTGAGAGCAGCTCTGTCTCACTAAAGTCCCGCCCCCCAAGAGTCCCATGAAGAGTTCACCCAGATTTGGGTGGGAGAATATGAGGAAGTTAGGATAGAAGACAGACTGTCAGAATCAGGCTGAGGTCAAGTGGAAGAGGGCCCAGCCCAAAGAATACCCAGATCTGTTCCTGGAATGCCTGCCTTCTTAGGGCCCCTCTGAGTCTCAGTTTCCTTATCTGTAAAGTGGGGATAACAGCTACTTCACAGGACTATTGTGAGACCTCAGAGATCACATGTTCAGAGCACTTTTCTACACTATGAAAGTGCCAGCTATTATCTATTCTCTCCTCTCCCCACAGTGCCTAGGACAGGGCTCCATCCTCAGGGGGCTGGCCACACTTCTGGATGTTCTATATTCTCCATGAGAGGTGCTAGCTGAGGAGGGGACACTGGAAGCAAAGAAATCACAACCAAGTCACCTCTAAGGGGCAGCATTTCTCCCAAGTGCCTGTAGGCAGGGGCTAGGCTCCCTGAACTCGAAGGGTCTGCCTCCTTGGGCTGGTATCATGCCTACGCAGGCTATGTACCAACTCTGGCCCAGGCAATGTGGCCAGGCCAGTTCCCAGCTGCAGGGTTTGGAGGCTCTCTCTTGGTCACTGCTGCCCTCTGCTGGCACTGGCCAGGGACCTGACTGCCTCCTGACCTGACCATCTACTTTTGCTCACATCTAAGGCCTTGCAAACTCTCCCTGAGGGAGCCAGAGCTCCGGCTTTGCTCCAGAACAGCCACCAGGAGACATGTGCAGAGGCTCTGATGGGCAAAGAACCAGCTATAGCTCAGGTCCCAAAGAAGGCTACTTAGTGTGGAATCTGAGGGAGGGAAGTAGTAGGCATTGGCTGGAGCTGGAGCCAAGTGGAAGAAAGCAGAGGTGGAGCTAGTCAGGTAATGGGCCTGGAACTGGAAGGAGCCTTAGAGACAGGTTGGTGCAGGCTTAGGAGGGGCCTGGGTAGAGTAACTTAACCTGCTGGGGCCTCAGTTTCCTTATCTGTATAACAAGAGAGGATGCCTCTGGGGCCCCTTCCAGCTCTAACTCCATCTCTACCAGGCTGCCTCTCCAATGCCTTTGTTAGTAGGGATCCGCTAACATACCTTGTGCATGGATGACCAACTTCTAAAGAATTAGTTATTGTTTAGATGATGATTCGGAGGGCACTTCAGGGCTTTTCAGGGTCACCATTAGGATCGTTATAAACGGTGCCATACAGAGGGCAGAAAACACTGGCCCCTGGGTCACTGTGGCTAAGGGCACACTGGAGAAATGGGTGGCACTTGACACCTCAGTGCTACAGCAGCTCCCTGAGAGGAGAAATTAAACAGGGGGCGTGATCTGCATCAGCAGAGGGAGCCAAGTTCTCCCTGTGCCTACAAAAGTAAGAGACACAGACAGAGGCAGAGAGAGAGGGAAAGACAGACAGAGGGACAGAGAGACGGAAACAGAGAGAAGCTTGCCCAGAGGCAGCACAGTAGAGCTGGCTAGAGGAGGAGCAGCCCCCTCATTATCCAGACAGGGAAACTGAGGCAAACCAGAGCCTTGTCCTAGGCCACAGAGATAGTAAGGGCAGAGCTAGAATTTGTGCTGGGGTCCTCTAACTACAGCCAGGGAGCAGAAGAGGCAGAGGATGTCTGGTTAAGATGATGACAAGAAAGTCTGTCACAGAACTGAGCTCACCTGTATAAACCCCAGCAGTATCTAGGGGGGAAACAGAGAGTGTTGATTTGAAAAAAGAGAAAATGTAGGGAACAAAGAGAACTCACTTGGAGTCAGGAAGGCAGGAAAGTCTGGGTTCAAGTGCTGCTTTCAACACTTAACAGGCAGTATAAGTCTGGCTATAAGCCGTTAGGCTGCTTCCAAGAACTGTAGGTAGCATGGTGCCTGGAACACAGAAGGTGCTTAATAAATGCTGGTCAGTTTGGTTATCTACTAAGTCATCAACAAGCATGTATTAAGCACCTACTGTGCTCCAGGCACTGTGCTAAGTGCTAGGGATGCAAAGAGAGGCAAAAGAGTCTCTGCTGTCACAGAGCTCTCGGTCTAATGGGGGAGACAACATGAAGAACAACTATGTACAAACAAGATTTATACAGGATAAACTGGAAATAATTAACAGAGGGAAGACCCTGGAATGAAGGGGGATCAGGAAAGGCTTCCGGCAGAAGTAGGGGCTTTGGCTGGGGCTTGAAGGAGGCTAGGGAAGGCAGAAGATGAAGCAGAGCAGGGAGAGCCGTCCCAGCCTGGAGCACAGACAGAGAGGATGCTCAGAACCTAGAGATGGAGGGTCACGTGCAAGGGATGGATCCCTGGGGATGGAGAGAGGAGGGGAGGGTGGCGAAGTCTGGAAAGGGAGGAAGGGCCAGGTCATGGAGCCTTTGAAAGCAAAAGAGCACTGTAGACTCGATCCCGGAGGCCAAAGGGAGCCACTGTAGTTGAGTGATGGGGGGTGGGGTGGGGGTGATAGGGGAAGATCTGGGCTTTAGGAAGCACCATTGCACATATGACCAGAGTCAAGGATAAGACTGGAGGAGGAGCCCAGGTGAGGAGGGGCTTTGAAAGTCATGGCTGGCTTGATGTCTTAGTTGACAGACAGGCCATGAGCTTGTTGGAAGCTGCGTTGGAGGAAGGGCTCCCCACCCTGGGAGGGCCCTACACAGCAGGAATGAAGGCTCTTTTGCGTATTCCCACATAAGAGGGCTGTGTGCCCTGAAAGCGCACTGCATGACAGCCGTCCCTGGAGAATACGGCCTAGTTTTAAACATCTGTCTACGTCAGGAGGAACGCAAAGCAGAGGTGTCTTCCTCAATGATGCCCCCAAGAGTCATGGTGAGGAGTCAGCCCAAAGTGTGGCTGATCAGAACGGAGTAGAGTTAGTTATGAAGGGAAACAGAGGGCTAAAGTCGGGGGCGGGGCAAGGGCTTAGGAGCCCAGTCCCACCACAGGCTGGAGAGCAGTCAGAGCCCTTCCTGGAATGCTCGCTTTCAGAATCCTTCTGAGTCAGCTTTCTCATCCATAAAGTGGGATGATCACAGACCCCACCTCACAGGGCAGTTGTGAGGGTGCGGTCAGACAATGAACTGATAAAGTGCTCTGTAAACCCTGAAGCACTGCAGATGCTCCCTGATTTCATCTGTCTTCTCCTGGGGAACATAAGCACCCCAGGGGCAGACACTGCTCCTCCTTTTCCTCTCTGCCCTCTCAGGGGGCATAGGGCCCAGCACATGGTGAGAACCTCATAAGTGATGGCTGGATCAGACGATGCTTCCTTAGCTTCCTTGGGCAGCTTGGGTCAGTGGACCATGGAGCTGGGATCCAGATCGGCCTGCAACACGCCAAAGATGTCTGGGCCTCATCTATAAAAGGATGGGGTTGGAATGGAGGGTCTCTGGGTCCTCTTCCAGGCCTAGATCTGTGAGCCAGTCTCAGCCCAGGTGACATCTCCTCCGAGAAGTCTTCCTGGATTTCTCTAAGTGGTTAGTCCTTCTCCCCAGCCTCAATTTTACCTTAGCAGAATGTGAGCCGGGTGTGCAGGCTGGGACTGTTTTATTTTTCTGTGTCCCCCAAACCTAGTAGAGTTCCCAGCATACCGTAGGCAAGTCAATATTTACTGAATAACCGAATCCAGTATTTACTGATGGTGGCCCAGTCCTCCACAAATGCCTCCTGAAAAGCCTAGGGTTTTTCTGGGCCCCATCTCTGCTCACTCTTGTAAGACTGTGTCTACCCCACAGGTTCTAGGCTCCTAGATCTAGACCCTGAAGATACCGCTAGGACCAAGTTCCCCATTTTCCAGAGGAGGAAGATGAGATGACTTGTCCAAGGCCACCCAACCAGTAAGGGGCAAAGCAGACATTCAAACCAGGTCCTCTGACTCCAGGCATGGAACAGAACGCTGAAGTCTTGCAGTTAAGATGGCGACATGAGAGGTTGTCATGGAGCCCAGCAGACCCTGAGAAGGACCCCAGAGGGAAATGTGGTGCTCCTCAATGCCACTACCCTGCCCCCAGAGTTTAAGCACCTCACGAGCAGGGATGACTTAGGTTCTCTGTCTTAGTAACCTCAGCACAGTGGCTGACACAGAGCAGGTACTCAATAAATGCTTGTTGAAACAGAAAGGTAGGAGCCAAAGAATAGTAGGAAATGGGACAGCCTCACCAACTCTCCCCTACCCCTGTCCCTAACAAACTCTTCCAAACAGACTGAATCTTGACAGAGAAACTCAAGAAAAAGTCACAGTGAGTCATTTTCCCAACCCAGGTAATCACAGGGAGACAGACAGAGGTCTACAGATACTAGGGGTGGGGCACCATCAGAACTCCAGCCCAAGCCCAGGGAGAAGCTGCCCACTGGTCCCAGGTCCATCCTGGAGCCCTGGGACAGGAATATTTGCCAAGTTGTAGCCATGTTGCCCATCACCCAGTTTGGGGCCTTGAATCCAAGGTGGGCTAAGGAGGGTATTTGTGTTCAAGGAACAGTAGCAGTCTCTAGGTGGGGTACTGAGAGAGGAGTGGGTTCAGAAGTGAGCAGGGGCATGCCTTGGCCCCAGGAGCATAGCAGGGTCTCTAATCCAGCTTTTAGCCCAGTCTGAAGCCTGCAAAGAAATAACAAGAGCAGGAATCTCAGGCCATAGGAGAGTCTATAATTCTACCACTTTGAACTAACAGAGCTTTCCAGTTCACTGACAGGGGCAGGGACCAGAAGTATCTTGGGCCCTTACTCAGGCCCAAACCCAGGTCAGAACTTACAGACCCTCATGCCTGGGGGCAAAAAGCAGACTTTTCTCTGAATCAGACAACTTTGGGAGCACAGAAAGCTTGCGAGTCCCCAGTCTGTCACTGAGGTCCCAGAAGAACACAACATTTAATAACCCAAGAAAGCAGTAATGGAATCAGCCCAGATCTTCCTTTCAAAAGTGCTATAGAGCCCAGCCCTAATATCAAGTCAGGAAGTAGGCTAGAAGGAAGGACAAAAACAGCAAAAAACCAAAACAAAACAAAGGATTCCACAAAATGAGCTGTTATGATAGCAGAAATGCTCAAGACACAAACCCAGGAGAAGAGAATGACTCCAAAACATCTACAAGCAAAGTCTCAGAAAACAGCTTGGGAACAAACTCAAACACAGTTCCTGGAAAAGATCAAGCAGATTAAAAAAAAAAAAGAGTTAAAAATATTTTTGTCAGTGAAATAAGATTACGAGGAAAAAATTGGAAAAGAAAGGGGAGCTATGAAAGAATTAGAAAGGAAATTAACAGTGTGTAACAGAGGTACACAATTTTGTCAAAGCAACAAACTCCTTGAAAGTTAGAATGTGGGGGACAGAGCCAAGATGGTGGAGAAAAGATGATATGCCCGAGCTCTCCCCCAGACCCTTCCGCACACCTTTAAATAACACCATAAAACAATTCCTAGAGCAGGAGAACCCATAAAAGGATGGGGTGCAATGATTTTCCAACCAAAGACAACTTAGAAGGCCAGCAGGAAAGGTCTGTCATACCTGGGTGAGAGTGGAACGCAGTCCAACACAGGCTGTGCCCATGGAGACGGGGTCCCAGCAAACTAGCAGTAGGTCTTGGAAACCACTGAATTAGCAGCAGCTGCTTCTGGAGCTCTCAGTCCACAGAGAGCAAAGGGGTCAAACAACTGGTTAGAAGATTACAGGGGTCTCTTTGCTTTGCCCATACTTGGCTCTGAGGTGCAGTCCCGGGTGGCAGTCCTAGGGCAAGGAGGAGCACTAGTACACCAGAGCTTGTGGTTGTAGTAGAGTAGGGACCCTCCTCATAATCCAGGGTAGAAAAGAGTACTTGCAGTCACTCATAGCAGACCATAGGCCAAGAGAGTAGAGTAAACACCCTCTCTTTAGATCATACCACCTAGAACTGGAAACTTACAGGTCCCTAGAAGTAACTCTGAAAATAGCTGCACAAAACCCGTGAAACTTGGGACATTGTGTCCCCCATCCTGGAAGCAGAGTCCAGAGGCTGGGAAATGAGCAAACAACAGAAAAAGATTCTGACCCTAGAAAGTTACTATGGTGACACGGAAGAATAAAACACACACTCAGAAGATAACAAAGTCAAAGCTCCTACATCAAAAGCCTCCAAGAAAAATATGAATTTGTCTCAGGTCATGGAAGAGTTCAAAAAGGATTCTGAAAATCCAGTAGGAGAGGTAGGAAAAACTGGGAAGAGAAATGAGAGTGAGGCAAGAAAATCATGAAAAACAGTCAAGAGTTTGGTAAAGGAGACACAAAAAATTTCTGAAAAAAATAACACCTTAAAAACCATAAAAGAGATAAAAAGAGCCAATGAAGAGAAGAATGCCTTAAAAAGAAGCATTGGCCAAATGGAAAAAGAGGCACAAAAATTCACTGAAAATTAGAATGGAGCAAAGGGAAGCTAATGACTTTATGAGAAATCAAGAAACAATAAAACAAAACCAAAAGAATGAAAAAAAAGATGAGGTGAAATACCTCAATGAAAAAAACAATTGACCTGGAAAATATATCTAGGAGAGATAATTTTTTTTCTTTAAAGCAAATGGGGTTAAGTAACTTGCTCAAGGTTACACGGCCAGTCATTATTACATGTGGGTGCTCATTTTCTGAGGCTGGGACCGATCCCGGGTCATCCCGACGCCAAGGCCGGCGTTCTTACTTACTGTGCCACCTAGCTGCTCCTAGGAGAGATAATTTATAAATTATTGGGCTACCTGGAAGCCATGATCAAAAAAAGAGCCTAGATATCATCTTTCAAGAAATTAGCAAGGTAAACTGCCCTGATATTCTAGAACCAGAGGGTAAAATAGACATGGAAAGAATCCACCAGTTACCTCCTGAAACAGATCCCAAAATGATAACTGCCAGGAATACTACAGCCATTCCAGACCTCACAGATCAAGGAGAAAATACTACCAGCAAAAAAAGAAAAAGAAAGTACTACAAGCAGCCAGAAAGAAACAGTTCAAGAATGATCATGGAGCCACGGGCAGGATAGCACAAGATTTAGCATCTTCTACATTAAAGGACCAAAGGGTTTGGAACATGATATTCAGGAGGGCAAACCAAGAATCACTTACCCAGAAAAACTGAGTATAATCCTTCAGGGGGAAAAATGGATCTTCAGTGTAATAGAGACTTTCTAGCATTCTTGATGAAAAGACCAGAGCTGAAAAGAATTTGACTTCCTAATACAAGACTCAAGAAAAACATAAAAAGGTAAACAGGAAAGGGAAATCCTATGGAACTTAATAAACTGTTTACATTCCTACATGAGAAGATAATACTTGTAACTCATAAGAACTTTCTCATTATTAGGGCAGATAGAAGGAGTATATATAGACAGAGGGCCCAGGTGTGAGTTGAGAAAGAAGGGAGGATATCTAAAAAAGTAAAATTAAGGAATGAGAGAAGAATGTACTTAGAGAAAGGAAAAGGGAGGGGTTGCATGGGATAAATTATATCTCATAAAAGAGACAAGAAAAAACTCTTACAGTGGAGGGGAAGAGGGGGAAGGTGAGGAGGAGTGGATGAACCTTAATCTCATCAGAACTGCCTCAAAGAGGGAATAACAGACACACTCAACTGGGTATAGAAATCTATCTTAGGGAGGTAAGATTGGAAGGGGATAAGAGAAGGAAAGGGGGCAGAGTGACAGAAGGGAGGGCAGACTGGGAGAGGGAGTAGTCAGAAACAAAACATTTTTGAGGAGGGAGGGGTGTAAGGAGAGAGAATAGAATAAATAGAGGTATATGATGGAGGGAAATAGTTAGCAACAGTAACTGTGAAAAAAAATTTTAAAGCTAGTTTCGCTGATAAAGGCCTTATTTCTCAAACATGTAGAGAACGGAGTCAAATTTATAAAAATAAGAGCCATTCCTCAATCAATAAATGATAAAAAAAAAATGAACAGTTTTTAGATGAAGTAATCAAAGCTATCTATAGTCATATGAAAAAAAATGCACTAACTCACTATTTATTGATTGGAGAAATTAAAATTAAAACAATTCTGAGGTACCACCTCATACCTATTAGTTCAGCTAATAGGACAGAAAAGGAAAATGAGAAATGGTGAAGGGGATGTGGGGAAAATGGGGCATTGATGCCCCACTGATGCATTGGTAGAATTGTGAACTGATTCAACCATTCTGTAGAACAAACTGAAACTATGCCCAAAAGGCTATAAAACCATGTTTATCTTACAATATCACTACTAGGTTTGTATCCCAAAAAAGATAAAAAACAAAAAGGAAAAGGACCTTATGTACAAAAATATTTAAAACAGCTCTTTTCTGCCAGTTTCAAAGAACTGAAAATTGAGGGGATGCCCATCAATTGGCAAATGGGTGAACAAAATGAGTATGATGGAATACTATTGTGCTATAAGAAATGATAAGCAGGGGGTGGCTAGGTGGCGCAGTGAGTAGAGCGCCTGCCCTGGAGTCAGAAGGACCTGAGTTCGGATCCGGCCTCAGACACTTAATACACACAAACAAAAACCTAGCCGTGTGACCTTGGGCAAGTTACTTAACCCCAATTGCCCTCCAAAAAAAAAAAAAAAGCAAGAAATGATAAGCAGGATGCTCTCAGAAAAACTTGGAAAGACTTACATGAACTGATGCAAAGTGAAATGTACTGTGTACAAAGTAATTTTTAAGTAAATTTTAAGATGTTAGCTATGAATACCTAGCTATTCTCAGCAGTACAATGACTCAAGACAATTCTGAAGGACATATGATGAAAAATACTATCTGTCCCCAGAGAAATAACTAACGGTATCTGAATGCAGATTGAAGCATACTTTTTTAACTTTATTTTTCTTCAGGGTTTCTTTTTTTTCCTGGTCTATGTTTTCTTTTACAGCATGACTAAAATGGAAATGTTCTGCATGAGTACACATGTGTAACCTATACAGAATTGCTTGTTAGGGGTGGGGAAAGGAGGAAAGGAATTTGGAATTCAAAGTTTTTAAAACAAATGTTAAAAATTGTTTTTAGAAGTAACCGGGGAGAAATAAAATACTAAATGAAAATTAGAATGGACCAAAGAGAAGCCAATGACTCCATGAGACAACAAGACTTATTAAGACAAAGTCAAAAGGCTGAAAAAAAAATAGAAGAAAATACAAGGTATCTCATAGCAAAGACAACCAACCTAGAAAACAGAACAAGGAGAGAAAATATTTAAGGATGATTGGACTTTCTGAATGTCATGACCAAAAAAAAAGGCGACTGGACACAATATTTCAAGAAATCTTAAAATAAAACTATGTAGACTTCTTAAAACCAGGGGGCAAAGTGGAAACAGAATCTACCAATCACCTCCTGAATGAAACCCCCAAATGAAAACTCCCAGGAACACCATAGTTCAAACCCAGAACATCTAGGTCAAAGAAAAATACTGCAAGCAGCCAGGAAGAAAGAATTCATGTACTGAGGATTGTACAAGTCAGTCAGGATCACATAAGATTTAGCAGCTATAACTTTTAAGGAACAGTGAGCCTAGAATATATAATTCCAGAAAGTAAAGGATTTGGGCTTACAGCCAAGAATAACTTTCCCCCGAAAAACTCAGTATAATGGAACAGGAAGGAAAATGGATCTTTAATGAAATCAGAGGACTTCCAAGCATTCCTGATGACCAGAGCTGCAGAGAAACTTTGAAGTTGAAACACAGGAGTCAAGAGAAACATAAAAAGATAAACTTGAGTGAGCATTCATAAGGGACTAAACAAGGATAAACTGTTTACATTAAATATGAGAAGATGACAGATGTGTTCCTTCTGATCCTTATTACCATCTGGGATCACATCTTGTCTGGGAGTAGTTATGTTTTGTTGACCTTAAGAGAAGAATGGAAAGAGAGAGGAAGAAGATACTGGGAGATAGGTGAAGAAAAAATAAGGTTGGGGAAATTCATCCCACAATTGTCAGGGCTTAAAAGTAGATGTCTATACAAATAAGGAGGAAAAGAGGGGGGGAGTGGCTGACACTTGAACCTTACTCTTATCTGAAATAGTCAAAGGAGGGAAGAATACACACACACACACACACACACACACACACACACACACACACACACACACACACAGAGAAGGGTAAAGAAATATATTTCACTCAACAAGGAAATTGGAGGGAAAGGGGAGAGGGTAAAAGAGGAAATTGGAAGTAGGGTATATTAAGGGAGGGATTAATTCTAAGCAAAACAAACTCTAATTATGGATATACAAAAATAAAGTAGCTCTTCTAGTAGTGGTAAAGAATTGGAAACTGAGAGGACACCTATCAATTGGGGAATGGTCAAACAAGTTATGGTATATGAATATGACGGAACACTATTGTGCTTGATGAAAGGGATGATGAAAGGGATGGTTTCAGAAAAACCTGGGAAGACTTATGTGAACTGATACAGACTGAAGTGAGCAGAAGCAGAAGAGTTTATACAATGTACAATGACAATCATATGGTTAAGATAAATAACTTTGAAAGAATTAGGCACTCTGATCAGCATAATGACCAATCAGGCTTCCAGAGGACTAACAATGAAACATGCTCCTCACCTCCCAATAGAGAGGGGAAGGACTCAGAGTGCAGAATTTTTTTGGATGTGGTCAATTTGTTTTGTTTGATAATACATGTTGGTAACAGCTATTTTATTTTTCGTTCTCATCTGAAGGGAAAGGGAGAGGAATGGAGAAAAGGTAGATTTTTGCTGATTGAAAAAATAAAAACAGAATTTTTTTAAAAAAAAGAGACACTATAAAGATGAAAATTTTGAAAGATTTAAGAACTCTGATCAATGCAATGAATAACCATACAGGATTCCAGAGGATTCATCATGAAGTGTGCTTCCCCACTCCTGGCAGAATGGGGATAGCCTTAGGGTACAGAATATATCTGGATGTGGCCAATGAGGGAATGGTTTTGCTTGAATGCGTATTTTATTGGAAGGATTTTATTTTCTCTCTCCAATAAGGATAACTACCCAGTTGGACTTCTGCTTTTGGCTGCACCCCATCCCTTGCACCCCAGCATGCCCCCATCCTCTCTTACTCACCAAGAGCTGCCACCACCAAGAAAAAGGAGGCAGCCACCAGGAAGGCCAGGTCAGGCTTAGTGTAGGACAGCAGTTTCTGCAGCGTGGCCCCCGATGCCTCCTCCTGCTTTGGCTGCCCCTCTGTTGGGTAGCCCACACCCTCGCCTGGTGCCCCTGGCTCCAGTGCCCTGTGGCCTGGACGCACAGTGGACAGCAGCCACCAGAGGAAGAACGTGGCCCCGATGGAAACATAGGTCCAGACAAAGAGGCCCCAGAACCAGGGGTCCCGGATGGGCTTGCGTACCTCAGAGAAAAGGAGCATTTTCACCATGGTGTAAATGCCCACAAAGAGGCACACCAGGGTGATGAAGGTCCAGGAGGCCCCAAGCCGCCGAGGGCCCAAGGCGCTGTTCTTGGCCACACCGATGGTGGCCCCCAGAAGCAAGCAGCTCCGGTACAGACAGGCAGCCCAGAGGTCCAGCACCGAGTCGAAGATGTTGAAGTCTCTCAGGTCTTGCAGCACGCCCCGGTCTCGATGACTGAAGGCATAGAGCACCGTAGTGATGCTCACATCCACACTCATGAAGGCCCCTGTGATGGCCACAGCCTTCCAGACCCTCATCCTGCCGAGCAGTAGGGCAGGGAAGGGGCCTAGCAAGGGACCAGATCTTTAGATCAGAGCAGATGGGTTCATTGCTTCTGAGTGAACATTGGGGTACCTGGAAGCCAAGAAGATGATGTCAGAGGATGGAGATAAGATGATGTGGGGGAAGGGGTTTCCCACATAAGGTTTCCCATATAAATCCCTGGGTCAGCCCTCATTTGGCTCAGATTTTAAGCTCTCAATGTGGAATTGGAGGGCCATAAAATTTAGAGCTGGAGGGGCTTTCTGAGGCCATTCAGTCCAACCTCCTGAGAAAGAAACTGAGGCCCACAGAGGTCACAGGATCATAGATACAAAAAACCCCAAACACTGACCTCAAGGAGCTCACACTTTAATGAGAGAGACAACATCCAGACAACCGCACATGCTAGATCTATAACTGATGGGGAAATAGGGGCCTGGATAGGCCACAGACTAAGACTGGAAGAGACCTTAGAAAAAAATCTCATCTTCCCCGGCTGCTTTACAGATAAGGAAACTGAGGCCCAGAGAGGGGTCATGCAGGTAGAAAGCAAAGCTGAACTTTGAACCCAGGTCCTCTCAGAGTCCAGATGTGTTTCTTCTTAGGCAGGTCCATTCCTCTTTTCTGGGCCTCAGTTTCCTCATCTGTGAGATGCTGAGTTTGGCCAAATTGGTCTCTGAAGGACCTCCTAGCTCTCCACTCCCTCTCCCCACTCAGGAGGCTGTTCGGGTTAGTCAGTGTCAGAGCCAGGATTCAAACCCAGGTCCCTGGGTCTGAATCTCATGTTTCTTTCCCAGCACTCTCTGGACCATGTTCGGGGAGGGAGGTTGGCAACCAATGACAAGACACACCAGAGGCACCAGTCACCCTTCCCTTCCAACTCTCCCAGGGAGAGAGAAGAACTCCAAGCACTTACCCTCCCCCAAGAAGTGTCTAGAAACTCCACTTACCGCCCACGTGACCTTGGGCAAGTCACTTAACTCCTCTGGGCCTCAGTTTCCTCACCTGTAAAAGGAGGGGGTTGAACTATGACCTTATGACCTCCTCTAATCCCTACCCTCTGCACCCTTCCCCTACCCCTCTAAGCCACCTGGAGCCAAAGTCTTCCCTCATTTCATCCAGGGTGGGGGAAGGGACCTTGATGGGCCTCCATCCACCCACAAGTGTGGTTCAGAGCACCCCTTGTGGGAGGCTCTGGTGGAAGAAGAGGGGGAATCCTCTGGCAGGGGAAGCCCTAAGGGCAACCAAGGAAGTGGTCCTGACCAATTGGGGCTTGACACCAGGCTGGCACTGGAAGGCTCTGCCATTGAGTTCTTGTTTAAAAAGGAGGTGAGCCTCCAGGAGCATGGGGACCAATCAATCAAGACGCAGTGATTAAGTAACCATGCATGCAACGAGAACTGGTTCTGTCCCCAGCTTACTAATGGGTGGGTTGTGAAAATATGGACACATCCTTTCTCTCATCTAGATCTCAGGTTCCCTCACCTAAAAAATGAAGGAGAAAAGCCTGAAGCTTCTGCCTGGAAGGACTATCCATTTCAGACTCAGTGATGTGGTGCAGAGTCAGGAAGAACTGAGTGTAGAGTCAGGAAGAACTGAGTTCAAATCCAGCCTCAGATACTTAATGGCTGTTTGAACCTGGGCAAGTCACTTAACCTCAGTTTGCCCCAGTTTTCTCATCTGTGAAATGGGGACAATAATAGTACCCACTTCCCAAGGCTACTGTGTGGATCAAATGGGATGATATTTGTAAAGCACTTTGCAAACCTCAACGTACTCTATAAATGCACTGGAAGGAATCCCAGATGCCACCGAGCCCAACCCTGACCCAGTCCTGTCCTGAATCTCCAACTAGCTTGCTTTTGTATTTTCAGCACAGAGTTTGGCACCTGGCACTTAGTAAACGCTTTTTTCGTTAGTTTTTACCAAGTAAGTGAAAGCCAATTCAATTTAACAGGTATATTTCTTTTTTTTTTCTTGCTTTTAGGAGGGGGGAAGGTAGGGCAATTGGGGTTAAGTCACTCGCCCAAGGTCTCACAGCTAGTTTTTTGTGTTAAGTGTCTGAGGTCGGATTTGAACTCAGGTCCTCCTGACTCCAGGGTGGGTGCTCTATTCACTGCGCCACCCAGCAGCCCCTAACAGGTATATTTCTTTGTTTTTTGTTTTTGTTTTTTGCTTTTTGGAGGGCAGTTGGGATTAAGTAACTTGCCCAAGGTCACATGGCTAGGTTTTTATTTGTGTGTGCGTTAAGAGTCTGAGGCCGGATCCGAACTCAGGTCCTTCTGACTCCAGGGCCAGTGCTCTACTCGCTGCGCCACCTAGCCGCCAACAGGTATATTTCTTAATGGAGGACTAGTGAGAAGAACAGACCCATTCAGTGGGAAGGGTCCTTAGAAACCACCCCATCTAACCCCCTCCTTTTCCAGAGGAGGAAACAGAGGCCAAGAAACTGGAAATGAACTCAGAACTGGTGACCCCATGCTCAGTTCTTCAAGGGAAGTGATAGAATTTGAACCTGATCTGGCTCCAGGGCCTTTCTGCCAAGCCCTCCTGTCACCAAGAGCTCTTCCCAGCCCTCCAACATCCTGTCAAAGCTAGTCCTGTACCAAATTTCCCGCCCCCAGTCATCACCTTTCTTACCCGCTTCCCCCGCTCCACGATAACCCAGCTACATCTTACACCCTCTAACCATGATACTGCAGTGAGACTCACTCCCCCAAATCTTTGGAAACCCAGGGACATGACGTGACAATCTCCCCACCCCCGATGCCCAGAATAACCCCAGCAACATCGAAGTCAGTACAAAGTCCTTCCTCCCTGCTCTGAAGGAGCCTGAAAAGCATGCCACGCCCCCCCCCCCCCACTCTATGAGACCTAAAACTATGAGTCCCTATGAGAGCAAGTAAGGCTGGGCCAAGAAGGTGAGATCTCAAAGCAATTTCCCCAGGGCCAGTAGATGCCAGCTCTTCTCTCTAAATAATCCTCCTCCTCTGAATATCCCTGTTTGGAAACTGAACATAAATAGGATCAAGAAGACAGGAAAAGCTGGATACCCTAGCCAAGGATGACAGGGAAGGGGCAGAGAGGCAGGGAACATGGGAGCAAATCCCACTCGCCTGGGCAAGCCTGCTTAGACCCTGCTCAGACCCTGCCTTCCTGGGACCAATTATCTGAAATGGGAGGGTGGCCACAAGGAAGGACAGCCCCCGCAGCAGGTACCTGAGTCAGCGTCTCTATCTCTATCTTCAGGGCCTTCCCAGAAGGCTAGGTGTGAAGGCAGTGACTGCATGTTGGGCCCTGGACCAAGGAAGAGGAGAGGACAGAAGGCAGAAGGTGGGGAAAGGACTCCACCCCCACCTGCTCCTCCTCTGGCCCCAGATCGAGCAGGCTCAGCCTTCCCACTCTGCCTGCTGCAATGCAGAGCCCATGGAGAGTGTGAGTGCCTGCCTGGGGCCCAGAGGAGGAGGAGGGGAGGCAAAGGCCCAGCCTACCCCCTCCCTTCCCTCTGTTCCCCTCCAAGCTTCCTGGGCTACATCCAGGGATCCAAGGAGCATCTCCCTGTGGCCAATATGGGGAGGGCCCTCTCTTGCTCTTAGGCTGCAATCATTCTTTGGAAAAGAGAATGAAGACAGGACTGTTCCTCTTTCCCCTAGAGCTTCTGAGGCACAGGAAGGAGGCAGAAAGGGTATGTAGGTAGGTCATTCTGGCCAAAGACCTGGAACTTGGACCACCTGGGGCCTGATCTGGCTTCCAGATTCTAGAGTAAAGATCCTTAACCTTTGTTTGTGTCCTGGACCCCTTGGGCAGTCAGTCTGGTGAAGCCCAGGGACTCCTCATAATGCTTTTAAATTCACAAAATTAAATACACAGGATTACAAAGCAAATTGATTACACTGAAATAGAAATCAAGAACAATAGTTCATGGACCCCACATTAAGAATTCTTGTCTTGGGGACAACAGGGTCTGCTGGAAGTGCATCAGAGAATCTGCCCTTCCTATTTTACAGAAACTCAGGGAGAGAGGGACTTGCCTAGGCTCACACAGCTGGTGTCCAAGGCAGGATTTGGAACCAGGTTTTCCTGACTCTAGGCCTGGTATTCTACTCACATCTGCCGTTTTAAAGAGTTTAAATTTCTCATTGTGCAGAGGAGGAAACTGATGCCCTCAAAAGGCTTCAAGTTACTTGGTTAAAGCCAAGGCCAGGACAGGGAACCAGCTCTCATTCCTAGGCCAACACTCTTTTTTACTACACTCTTCAGTCCTACTAGGATCACCTCCAAGTGTGAAGCTGAGTCTGCCTAACAGAGGTCAGATTACGTACAGCTCCCAGGAGAGCAAAGACACAGAAAAAAAGTCATGGTGAAAGAGTGTAGAGGCCTGGTGGTGACTAGGTGGCCCCAAAAGGCTGTATGTAGACTAAATGTGGCACTCTGCAGCCATTTTGGGTGCCACACACACCTGCCTCCTGTCCTCTTCCTGTCTCTGCTCTGCCCAGCACTCTCCAATGACAGCCAAGAGCCAGGACCATTACAGAGTGATGGGCATGCCAGGGTGAAGGCAAGGACTGCAGCACCTGACCAGGGCACATCCTTTAAGAGGTGAGCCCAATGCCCAGCATGTGAGCACCAGCTTGCACTAGAGATAGGTAGAGGTGAGAGCTGGCCCCACTCCACTCCCTCAGCCAGCCCTAAGGGCTCCCCATCTTTGGGTAAGGAAAAGAGGAAAACGAGAGATAATAACAAAATAAGAAGCTGGTGTTTACTTAGCACAAAACTAGAGAACAGATACCCCTAGACCTTGAGGGGGAGATGTAGCAACCTGACTTGGCACATGGGATACACTGGATCCTCACAGGAGCCCTGTGAGATGGGTACCATAACGCCACACAGCTAGTAAGTGAGGGAGAATTTGAACTCAGTTCTTGCTGGCTCCAAGGTGAGCGCTCTCTACTACACTGTGACCTTGAGACAGTTATTAGCTTTCTGTAGACTTTATCTTCCTTACATGTTGCAGGATGGGGGTGGGCCTAGATGATCTCTGAGACCAAATAGGGAGAGCTGGGTGAAGTCCCTTTGCTAGCCTTGGTATTCTAGGAGCCTTCTGGGGTCAGACTTGTTCTTCTGGGCCTTGGAGGGCAAGGCTAGTATCAATGGACAAAAGTGGTTAAGAGGCCCATGGAGTTTTCATATCTGGGAGGACTTTGTCAGCCAGAAGGGCCCACGTCAGGAAGTGATGGGTTCCCCACTTTTGAAGTCTTCTGGGAGAGGCTCCCTGTCTAATAGAGGAGTAAGGATTTCCCCCACCAAGAGCACCTTGGATACCCCTTCCTCCCATCACAGCCCATCTTCTAATATATTTCTCTGGGTATATTTTCAATCTCCCTACATCTCCTCCTCTATCAACAGAAGGTAAACTCCCCAAGGACAGGGATTGTTCTGTTGCATCTTTAAATGAATTTCCCAGTGCCTGGCACAGAGCAAGCACTATATAAATGTTAGCTAGTGCTGTTATTCCTTAAAAGGATCAGAAGGCTGAGATATTCTGAACAACCTGACTAAACATCCCAGGGTGCCCCTCTGGGCCTCAGTCTGGTATTTTACATTTAAATTCATCCCAACATGAATTTATTATGGACCTCCTACGTGCCAGGGACTGTGTAAGGCCCTGAGAATACAAAGACAAAAAGGAATCAGTCTCTGTCCTCAAGTAGCTTATATTCCACTGGGAGGATGGAGAGAGGGAACAAAATCACCTCTACAACCCTCTTTCCCTTTGGGCCCATAAGGTCCTTTGGCCAGGTTCCTCTCTTTTACTTCTGGCTGACTTTTGGTCCCTGGCCCCAATGCCTTCCATATCTCCTTCATGTCAGCCATACCTGGGTGGTGGGGAGGAGGCAGGAGAATTAGCAAAGCTGGCACAGATAACGAACACTAGGCATGTACTTAGCTTCTTGGAAAAATTAAACAGCATGACAAGGCGAGCCAGATAAGAGTCCCTGGGGAGGCCGTCTGTCAGCCAAGGTAGAGCAAGGACAGAAGCATGGGGCATGTTCTGAAAAGACTCCCAGATTTCTCCTCTCCCTTCCTTTGCTCAGGTACAACCTGGAAAGGAGGGTACCTTGACATCTGTTGGGGTACATCCCCCCAGCCTGACATGGATGAGATGCCCTATCTCCAGGAGGCAGGGGCATGAGGAAAGATCCATTTGGGTCAGAGCATCCTGAAGTCATTCACTTTAACCCCTGCCAGGGGCATCTGAGAGACACTGACCTCCACACCATCAGTCTTGCCCAGGGAAACTGTCTAATCTCCCTTACCGTTTAAGACTGAGTCTAGGCCAGTTGCCACTGTCCCCAAATGACAGGAGGGCAGAAAGCCAATCTAGGTCAGCATGTGGGCCTGCCAGAAGCTAACTGATCCATTGCCAGGACCCCTGGGTCTCTTGCCCTCAAGACCTAGGGAAGCAGCATGTCCCAAGAGAGGTACTAGGAGAAAGCTTCAGGATTATGGTAGCATGAAGCATAACTCCCTGCATTCATGGGGCATTTTCACATTCATTACCTCATTTGACCTGCCTAAGATTCCAGTAGGTATGAAAGGCAAAATACTTGTTCCCTTCTGACAGATAGGGAAACTGAGGCCTAGAGGGGAAACCTGAGGCTTCAATCAAGTGGTTCATCAAAGGTCAAAAACTGAGTCACTGACAGATCTGGAACCAGAATCCAAGTCTCTTGACCCTTGCCTCCATTCACTACCCCCCAGTGCCATGGGAGGAATGGGTAGTAACCAGACACAGAACCTAAGCTATGGTTTGGGCTTGGAGGAGGAAGGATTAGGAGCTCCAGATAAGCGGACCAGCAAAGTTCTCAGAAGAATTCTGGAGAGACCCAGTTATGATGGAAAGAATGGCTTTTCTTTCCCCTTTCCTTAAGGCCTTCACCAGGTTCTTGGCCTCCCTATTCTCCCCTCACCTGGGACTATGGGGCCTCAAGAGTTAAAAATAATTGCAACATTAAACCGCAAGCTCAGCCCTCCTAGACCTGCAAGGGATGCTGCAGAGGGAGGGAGAGAAAGAGAAGGAGGGAGAGGGAGAGAGAGGAAACAGTCTCCTCTTCCCTGCCTCCAGGCCAGCAAGGGAAGGCATGAGGACCACAAACCACGGTCCGCTCCTGGGGAGCCAGCAGCCCCCTCTGGCCGGCCCACCTGCAGCTATCTGCTTTGGCGGTTACCGGTGAGGGGGGCTGCCCAAGCCTGAGGACAGGTGCTGGGCAGAGACCCCAGCCCCTCCCTCCCCTGCCAAGGCGGGAGGCTCCCCCCAGGGCCCCTCACAGTCCCGCACGGGACCAGGGGAGGGTAGTAAACAAAGTCCCGGCGGCCGGCCTCACCGGCGGTTTGGGGCTGCGGGCAGACGATGTGCCCGGCACCCCTAGGAGGCAGCCGGAGGGCACAGGTGTGGGGGGGGGCCGGGGGTCTCACTGACGCCCACCTTGGCCTCATTTTCTCTAGACCACATTGTGGGCAAGTCCAACCCCTCCAGACCAGTCGGTGCTGGAGGGAGAGGCCCCCCAGCCGCAGCAGCTAGGGGAGTGCAGGGGGGGGGGTAGCTCCCCCCAGCCTCCGCACCTCCCACAAGGCGCCTGGCGCCCCGTGAAGGGGGAGGGTCCCGGGACCCCGCCCGCCCTAGGCCCGCCTTACCTGTTACCTGGCGCCAGGTGGGCCGGGGCTGGGCGCTGCGCTGCACTCCGCTCTGCGCGGTTCATGGGCACCGACTGCCCACCGCCCGACCGCCCGGCCGCTCGGGCGCCGCCACCGCAGCCGCTGCAAGGTCGCACGGAGGGAGACGGGGCCGCCCCAGGCTGACGTGCGGCCGCCTTTCCCTCCCCTAGGCCCCGCCTCCGAATGAAAGGCCCCGCCCCCGACCCGTAGCCCGTCCCATCCAGAGGCCCCGCCCACAGAGAGGCTCCGCCCCCACTGGCCTCTGCGGCTCTCCTCCCCCACAGCCTGCCCTTCCAGACGTCCCTCCTGCCAATGACTTGCCCTGCCCCAGGGCCCGCCCCGTCCGAAGTAGCCCGGCTCTCTCCCACTCGCACTGACCTTCTCCCTTCCTCTCCAGAGGCTCTGCCTCTCACCGCCCCTCGCCCCACCTTGACCTAGGCGCCACCCCCAGCGGCCTAACCTCGACCTGGAGTCCCGCCCCTACACCGGCCACAATCCCCGCCCCAGGACACGCCCCTTGGTATTCCACCTGACCAAACTATTTATTCCTGCTTTCCCCATCCTCTCTCCTCCCCTCCCCCTGCCCCCCTCGTCTCTTCCCGACCCTCGAGGCAGAGGGCTCTGCCCCCCCCCACCCTCCGCCCATGACCTGCCCCATCACTTGACCCTTCCTATCACCCCCACCCGTCCTGAGGCCCCGCCTCTAGAGGATAGACTCTGCCCCCACGACCTCTGTGGCTCCGCCCCCGGCCTTGTGGGGGGAGGGGCGGGCGCCTGAGTCCCCGCTCCAGAGCCTATCCAATCCCTCGACCCCACCCAGAGGTTGACCCTGCCCCGGGACACGCCCCCAACTAACCTGCCCCGCCCCCACTCCAGGATACTCCTCCCATCTCGATTCCCAACCTCTCCCGACACGCCCCAGAATGTTCCGTCCCGCCCCGCCCTGCCTCCCTCGGGCTCCGCGGCTCCACCTCTCTCGCCCCAAGCCCTGCCCCGCCCGGGGTAGGCTGGGCATGTTCTGACACGCCCACAAGCCCCCCTTTACACCTCCTTCCTGCCAGGCCCGCCACGCCCCCTCTCAGTGCTCCGCTCACGCCCCGCCCCCTCAGCCCTGGACTTCAGCTCCCGAGGACCCCCGCCCTTTCTTTCCCGGCCCCACACCTGGAAGAGCCTGGGAAGAACCGAGGAGTCCTGGAGGAGCCCAGGATCAGTCCCCATCCCCAGATGGAAGCGCCCTGAGGGCAGGGCCTGGCCCCAAGCTCTCGGTAGATTGCGGTGGCCTGCTGCCTTGCACGTGGGAAGGAGGAAGGAAGCCTGCGTTCATGGAATCCTTAGGAAGGACCCAGCGCATGCTAAAGACGCGACCTTAGGAGCGCAGATCCAGAGCCGAAGGAGCCTTAGGCACCATGCAATCCAGCTGAGGCCCAGGGAGTGAAAGGAGCCCAGGACACAGCGGGACAAGGGCTTCATTTACAGAGGAAGAAGCTGAGGCCCACGGAAGGACCGCGATTCTAGGGGCGGATGCAACCTTCCAGGTCTAATCAACCAGCCCCTTTATTTTACAGATCAGGAAACTGAGGCCCTGAGAGACGTGACTCAGGATTCAGTGTCAGTCTTCATCATAGCTTATGGCCATGCCCTCTCACAGCGCTGCCATCCTGATGGAAGCCCCCACTCCATCCTCCACCCAGCTCTCAAAGTGGTCTTCCTAAATCATCGGGGCTCCTATCACCTATAGGATCAAATACATAATCCTCCGGCTTTCAAAGCCCCCAGCTATTCTGCCCACACCCCTTTCCAGTCTTTTTGCGCTTTAGACTTCACCTAGTACTCTTCCATCCAGTGACACTGATGTTCCTGGAACAAGAAACTTCATCTCCGGACTCTTAAGTGTTTTCTTGGGCTGTCCCCTCATGCCTGGAATTCTCTTCCTCCTCTGTGCCTCAGGCTTCCTTCAAATCCTCCACAAAACCTCGCTTTTTACCAGAAGCCTTTCCTAATCTCTCTTAATTCTAGTGCTTTCCCTCTGTTCATTATTCCAAATTTATCTTGTGTATATAACTTGTTGGTTACATGTTGCCTCTCCTGTTAGGACTATGGAGCTTCATGGGAGCAAGAATTGTCTTTACCTTTCATTGTCCCTGACCAGTGGTCCTTGCAGCCTCTTCTCCAAGGCCTGAAATGAGTGAAGTCGGTATCTCCCAAGGCAGCCCCTCCACTAGGGGACAGATCTCATTCCTGTTAAGTAGTTCATCCTGATTGGGAGCCTGAAGCTTGCTCTGCAATTTAAGCTTCTCACCCCTCTTTTACATTGTTGTTATTCAGTCATGAGCCCATTTGGGTTTTCTTGGCAGAGATACTGGAGCAGTTTGTCATTTCCTTCTCCAGCTCATTTTACAGATGAGGAAACTGAGGCAAACAAAGTTAAGTGACTTGGCCAGGATCACACAGCTAGTAAGTAGATTTGAACTCATAAAGACTAGTCTTCCTGACTTCAGGCTTAATGCTCTATGCACTATGGTGCCACCTAGCTGCTCCGGTAATGATGATAGCTAGTATTTAAAAGGCACCTAGGATGTGTTAGGAACTTTACAGATATCTCACTTGACACTAACAATAATCATGGGAGGTTTGTTGTTATTATCCTAATTTTATAGTTGAGAAAACTGAGGCAAACGGGTTAAATGACTTGTCCAGGGTTGCTCAGTAAGTAGGTGTCTGAGGATTTATTTGAACTCAGGTCTTCCTGACTCCAGGTCAGGTGCTCTAACCATTGTACTACCTTGATGCCTCGCTTTGCCACTTACCTATGCAATCTTGGGCAACTCACTTAAGTGTGTGTGTGTGTGTGTGTGTGTGTAGGCCCATTTCCTACTCTCTAAAAATGAGGGGGTTGGAATGTATGGCTTCTAAGGTTCTCCCAGCTCAAAATCTAGGTTCCTGTGAATAAGTTGAGTGCAAATCTGGACATCTGAGCCAGCTCCATGTTTGCACCTGTCAACACAAGCTCTAAAAAAATCTGCTTATTCTAAAATTAGCCAAAAATCAAGGAGGTAGATGTGATATAAGATAACTGCTGCTTTTTGTGATTTCAAAGAACTGGAAACTAAAGGGATGCCCTTCAACTGGGAGATGTCGGGACACATTGTGGTATATGAAGGTAATGGAATGATCCGGCTGTACTCTAAGAAATGATGAAGGGGTTGATTCCAAAGAAACTTGTGAAGACCTATATGAACTGATGCAGATGGAAGTGAGGAGAACCAGAATTATGTCTCCAGTAACAACCTTTTAACTTCCACTCAATGCAATGATCAACCTCAATTCCAGAGGACTGGTGACAGAGTGCTGACAGACAGGTGACAGAATTGGGGAACAAAATGGGACACACATTTTTCCAACATGGGGATGTTTTGCTTAACTTTGTGTATTTGTTCCAAGGGTTTTCTTTTGTTTTCATTGGGGTGGGGGTGGGGGGTAGGGCAGCGTGTGGATGGGAGAGAAAATAAATTGAAAAGAAAATGGTGCCCCCCCCACTTTTTATGCCAAATCTAAATGATTTGGGAATTATCTGTGTCTCTGCATCCTGTTCCATGAGTGTGAATATAGCTGTTAACTGTTCTTGCCTAGCCTGAAGGTTGGGCCTAGCCATGGGCAATGCTAATTAATACTCAGACTGGTCAAGAACACTTGAAAGGGGGATAAGGGGGAAACTATCTGCTTCTGAGACAGGAAGAAAATTAAAAGCTGAAGGATATTAGAGTGAGGAAGCTGTCCTCCTTCAGAGAGCCAGGCCCAGCTTATCATTTTGACAAAGATGATAATTGAAACCCAGATAAGAGAAATGGCTTGTTCAAGGTGACCAGAGGTAGTTTGTGGAAAAGCTGGGATTAGAGCCTGGGCACCTGAGTCCTGGTTCAAATTCAAAGCTCACTCTCTCTGTCTGCCCCACACATAGTAGGTGCTTAATAAATGTCTGCTGACTTGATGACTTACAGGTCTGACCTGCTTGCTATGGGGAGCACCCTCCCTTTTGAGTCCTGGCCTAAAAGATTAGTAAATTCTGAGAGGGCAGAAGGAGATGCCTCCCAGGACAATGCCATCCTTCCACATTCAACACCTGTAGTAGAGATGTTGTTTAAACTTTAAATGACTTCTCACCCAGGGGAGCTCTGGCCTGTACCTGTATTGAAGCCAGCTGAATTTTTAGTTCTCTGGGAGTGAGGGAGGGTTTTGCTGGGAGCTGTCACTATCTGGTTGGTGAAAGCACTATGCTGTGGACATGGCAAGTCAACATCCTTCCAAGTCCATCCTCTTGGATGGCTGGAGTCTTGTTGGACCCTACTGCTGTATGAGCACATTTGAGTGTTCCCCAGGGCAGGACTCCAGGGACCCAGTGAGGCTGTTGTTGGTCTCAGATGCTTCAGATGTCTGAACTTTCTGAGTGCCAAGGAAGAATAAAATCCCCAGGGGGCTGGCAGAAATACATTTTCTGCTCCTGGGAAATCTAGAGTTTATTTCTGGGTGGAGGGTTCTGCTCATGCTTTAGGGTCTCCAGAGTTTAGCCTGCCTGTGTCTACCTCCCTTCTGAGTAAGTCAAGGAAGGGCCTTGTTTCAGTCTTATCATCAGAGACAAACCTATGGACACCTGGGGAATCTTAACCCAGTGCCGAGCATATCCTAAGTATCTAAGTGTTGTTTGAGTGAATGCAGGTTTACAGTCTGGGAATCTGGCTAGAGATCACAGCTTGCAGGGCATTTAGGGCCAAACCCAGAAAAGAACTCTTTACTCAGGTCAGCTAAATCTGGGCTCTGCTGACACATGCTGTGGGCAAGAGAGTGGGAACAGGGAGAGAGGGAAGAGAGCACCAGCCAAGTCCAAAGTCTTCTCCACCCTCCCCCGCCACACACAAAAACCCAAACCCAACAATTTCTGGTAATGATCCTATACATTGATTTCTGCAACCTGAAGAGCATTTTTTGTAAGACCATTTATTTACAAAGGAATTTTAGAATGTTTCATCCTTTGCAGTTATGATCTAGCCTGCGGCAAAAGTCCATCTTTACAGCTTAGGCAATGGCTAAAAATGCAGAGAAATCAGAACTCCATCTGATTTTGACATATGGGGGAATTTTAACACAAGAAAATAACAGGGAAGCAGTGGTCATACATGCAGAAGACTTAGGGGCTCAGCCTTTATCTTGGGGTTGTGAGGGCTGACCCGTCTGGGCAGGACTTGGCCCCAGAGCTCCAGAAAGCCAAGGCAATCCAAGTGGGCAGCCAGATGATCTGGGCTCAGAGGACTGGGATTTTAATCTGAATCTGCCATCTTGGATAACCCTGGGCAAACCCCCTTCTCTCTGAGTCTCAGTGACCCCCCATGCCTGAAACGCTCTCAGCCCTCATCTCTGCCTCCTGGCTTCCCTTCGAGCCCTAAAAGCCCACCCAAGCCCCAAGGCAGGAAGCCTTTCCTGGACCTACCCTTCTGCTATTTCTTATTTGTGTGGTTTTGTGCACAGTCTCCCCCATTAGACTGTGAGCTTCTGGAGGGCAGGAGTTATTTGTATCCCAGCTGTAGCCCAGTGCCCAGCATAAATGAACGCTTGTTCACTTGAGGGGATGGCACAGATGACATCCAAGGCCGTTCCTAGCTCTAAATTTGATGTTTCCATCCTCTTTTTATGGCTATTCAACCATCCCATTTATTTCAGACCCCACTCCTGTAACTTGCTACCTGTGACCTTGGGAAAATCACTTGACCTTTTAGGGCCTCAGTTTCCTCATCTTAAGAAAATGAGGGGGCTGGGCTGGATGACCTTGGGGGTCCCCTTCAAGCCTGAAACATACCATCCTGTGGCTTTAAAATCACCCTTGGCAACTCTTCAATCAGACTCCTAAGCTCAGCCTCCCCTCCCCATCTGGCAGTGAGTGAATTACTACCAAAAGTAAACTAATTTTGGTAAGAACCAGAGCCAGATCTCATTTCGAGGGGCCACTGGCTCTCAAGGCCAGAGGTCATCACCAAACACGTCTCTAGGGTGAAATGGAGGGAGCATGGAAGCCCCAGAGGACCCTGCCTCCCTTCCTCCCCATAAGCAAAGATAACAGACAAGAAGAATGTGCTCATTCAGTCCTCATGAAGCCAGGTGAGATGCGGTTTGGCCCTCTGAGGTTTGTCCAGAAGCCTCCCTGAGTTGTAAGAGCAGATCTTAAGGAAAGATCAGTGAATTCTGAGAGGGCGGCAAAGAGATCCCTCCCAGGACAATGCCATCCTTCCCCATTCAACACCTGTAATGGAGATGCTGTTTAAACTTTAAATAACTTTTCACCCCATGGAGCTCTGGCCTATGCCTATATTGGAGCCAGTGGAGTTTTCAGCTCCCTGAGAGTTGAGTGAGAGCACTGAGGAGATCTCAGTCACTCTCTGGCTGGTGAAAGCAGGACATGGAAAGTCAAGGTGCTTCCAGGTCCATACTCTTGGATGGCTGGAGACTTGGTGGCCTCTGCTGCTATACAAACACTGACACATTTGAGTGTCCCCCAGGGCAGGATTCCAGGCACCCATTGAGGCTCTGTTGGCATGCTGGAGGAGTCAAGGCCAGGCTGCCTTCCTCGAGCCCCTGCAGGGCATAGATGCCTCTAGCTGGGCCCTTTGGATGATTCAGGCTCTGAGGCCAGCCTCTGTGGTCTTCTGGGGCGTGTCAGCACTTCTTGTGTGGGAGAGAGCACCCATATTGGGGTGGGTGAAGTTTAGCACTGCCTACCTGATGAGGGACCAACAGCGCTGAGTTAGTGGGTCAGTGCTCAGCAGAAGGGGACTGCTTTCCCTCAGCCGCCGGTGGCTGCTCTGAAGGCAGGATGGTTTCCAATTGAAAGGACACGAAGGGGCTCTTCTTGAGCTTTTTTAAGGGGTTGTCTGTGAAGCCTCGGTCCTCCGAGTTGAAGGCCAAGGCTGCCAGGCGCCCAGCTTTCCTCTTCATGCTCCTCCTGTCTCCCTTGCCAGAGGCAGCCATATTGTCAATCACCTGTGGGAGGAGGGGGACTGGCTGAGGTGGGGCAATGAAATCACAAAGGCTGCCCCGATCAGGAACCCCAGAAAAGGCTTTGGTCATTCCTCCTAGAGCAACAAGCAAATGCTGGGCTGGGGACAAAAGACACTATCAGCTTGTTCCTCAAAGCAACATGTAGCTTTCACTCTAAAGACAATCAGCTGGGAAGATCTGGGGGTGAGCCCTCAGGCAGTAGCTGGCTCAGTATGTGTGGACAGTCTGCCCTCAGGGAGCTGAGAGGGAGAGGTGAAGAAGGACCAGGGCAGGGGAGGAAGGCTCCAAATTAGACTGCAAGAGCCCATGTCCAGGAGTGCCCATGGAACTTACGAGCTTCCTCATAGCCCCCTGCTGCTCTTGGACAGCAGCAGTGAAAGGGGGGAGGCTGTCAGTTTTCATGGAACCAGGTCCCTCCTCCTTCGGGTCCTTCACAGAATCAGCCTGGAAGGCACAAGACAGTTCATTCATCCATCAACAGGCATTTACAGAGCTGAGATTTCTAGCATGTGTCAGAGCTGGGGTTAGGGGGTAGATGGACACACACATACAGAGACACACACACACAGAGACACAGATACACAAGACACACGCACACAGACACACATACAGACACACACAGAGACACAAACACACATACAAGACACACACATGCACACAGACACAGAGATACACACACATGCACACAGACACACATACCAGACACACACAGAGACAAAGACACACACACAGACACACAGAGATACACACACATGCACACAGACACACAGAGACACAGACAGACACTAACATGGTGCACTGTGAAGAATGCCTGACTTAGAGTCAGAAATGTCTGGCTTCAAGTCCCCTCTCTGACACTTTAAGCTGTGACCCTGGCCTGTTTTCTCATTTGTCAAGTGACAGGGCTAGAAGGGCCAGCACCCAAGGGAGCTTCCTGCTCTCAATCTATGATCCCCCCAACCCCTCTGCTCCTGCGTGTCCTCACTTCCTCATCACATGAGACAGCCCATGAAATGCTCGCAGACCTTAAGGAGGACAACATACACCTGCTTCTATTGTTGTGGCTGTTACTCAAGAACTTGTGGTCCTCCAGGGGATGGAGGCATCCCTTCAAGTCCTCGGGCTCCAGGTCCCCCACCCCTGGGTGCCAGGGCTGGCCGGCTCCACCTCCAGTCGGGCCCCCTCTCAGGTACCTCAGAGGACAAGCAGATGTGGCGGTTAAACAGGAGGAAGAACGGTGTGTGTTTGGTGACAGAGCTGACAGTTGTGCGGAAACCAAAGACCATGGGGTCCAGATGCTCGTCCCAGTCAGGCTGCTTCTCCTTCACCACCCTCTGGAGGGCAGCCTTCAGCAGCTCGGCCGTCGCCTCATCCAGCCCCGTGGGATTGGGGGCAGCAGCAGGTGTCAGCGTCTGGGAGATGCTCCAGTGCTCACCCAGGTGCCGGCTCACCTGTACAGGCCCGGGAGAAAGGGGGAGGTTCCCTGGGCCCAGCCACACTCACCAGAGCCTCTCACAGGGACAGCGGCCTCCATCCTCCCCATGTAGGTGGCCTCCCCGCCACCCTTGGATCTGGCCCTTAAGGAGAGAGACATGTCAGGAGGGGTTAACTTTCTGGAAGTGGAAGGTTATCTGGTCCATTCACCAGGCAGCACTAGATCCGCTCATATTGGCGAACTGGCTAATGGAGTGGGACCTTGGGCCCCAGACCCAATAATAAGGAGGGGGAAGCTGTGGTCTAGTGGGCAGGAAGCTGGCTTCGGAGCCAGGAAAATATGGGTTTACATCCAGCTTCTGACACCAGGGGCTCTAGGCCAATGGTGTCAAATGACAGTAGAAATGCGGAGGGGCACTGGCCCTGGAGTCAGGAGGATCTGAATTCAAATCTGGCCTCAGACCTTAGTAGCTGTGTGACTCTGGCACATTTAACCTGACTGCCTCCAAAAGAAAAATAGCAAGTAGAAATGGGGGCCACGAGATCCTCTATAAGGATCCCTGCAGGCCACATACCAATGTGGAAAAACTACCTGTGGAATAGCCCCACCTATTAATATTGTCAATGTTTTGTGGTAGGTTCATTTATTTTGTTAAACATTTCACAATGATATCTTAATTTGGTGTGGAAAGCACTTGGGGGCACCATGAGTCTTGTGTGGCCTGCCCCGCAGGACATGTGTCTGATAGCTCTGCTCTAGGCAACTCTCTGTGCTGCTGAGGTGTTGACCTACATTGGCAGAGGGTCTTTGCTCACCTGGGAATTCTCTAGCCCTTTCCCTGTCCTGAGAAAGTGGTACCAGGGACAGAAGCACAAGTTCTATCTGAAGCTTGGGAACCCAGAGCTCCAATATGTTGCTTCTAACAGATGAGAAGCCTGCAGCTGCTGTTTCTACTGTGGTGTCTGACTTAATCCCTGCTACGGGAGCAAGGTGGCCACAGACCTGGGGTGTGCATAAGGATCTGTGATGCCTGCTTCACAGGAAGGCCCAGGTCACACAGGGGGCACTATGATTCTAAACCAGCTCCCCTAACTTTCCAGTACATCACAGCGGCCTTCTTTAAGGGCTGGTAGCCTGCCTTTTCCCTTCTCCCACTCATCTGAGGCCTGTGGTCCCAACAGTTTCCTCCCCTCACTCCCTCCCCTTCACGTGCCAATTCTGGTCCTTCCCTACGCCTGATGGGGCAGGATGTGCCAGGGGGGAGACAGAACATGATGAGGGCACACCAAGAGAAGCTTGGAACTGTAAAGCAGACCCCAGGGAGGCTGTCCATTCTAGCATCTGACATCAAGCAATCTCCCAAGGCCTTCTGATGGAGAGACAGCAGAGGCTGACTAACAGGCAGGGAAGGTGGGCTGGACAAAGCAACCTGCAGGACAGGCAAGCAGACCCTGTGCACTCTCTCACTCACCTCTTCACAGAAGGCCCAGTTCTGACTGCAGTAGATATTTCTGGAGGCACCAAATCTGCCAAATGAAAGACAAATCCAATGGGAGGGAAGGAGGCTAAGACTGGCTTTCTAAAGGTGTTCATGAAGGTGCCTTTGAAGGGAAGGACACATTCCATCCTCCAATCCCCACCAGAGGTGACCTGAAGATGCAAACTCAGTCAGGATGGGTCACTTCCTTAGTAACAAAAGAAGCCGTATCCTGATACCTGTAGAAGAGGCTGGCCAGGGCCTTGGCCACAGAGAGGGCATCCTTCTTCCGCAGTGGGATGGCTTCAATCCACTTGGTGAAGTAATCTGTCACTATCAGGACATGTGTGTTGGCTCGGGCTGTCTCTGGGAATGGTCCTGCAGGGTGAGGTTCAATTCAACAGGCATTTAGTAAGTGCCTACTGTATTCTATATACTGAGCTAGGTCCTAGAGATGCCAGGACAGACATGCTAACAGGTGGAGTAACAGAGGCTGGGAAAAGGAGGGATGGAGCATCCTAGGCATGGGGGAGAGGAAATGGTTGGTACAGGAGGTGTCAAACCTCTGAATGAGGCCCAAATCAGATTAAAATGTAATTGGGAAATGGTTAACAAAGTTAATAGAAATACAATACAGATAATGTCAATCTGTGGTTTTCTTTTTTAAAATATTGTATATTTTTCCCAATTATATATAAAAACAATTTTTAACATTCATTTTTTTAAATTTTGAGTTCCAAACATTTTGCCTCTTCCTTCCTCTCTCCCTCCCTGAGAAGGTAAGCAATTAGATATACATGTGTATCTTTTCATAATAGTCATGTTCTGAGAAAAAACACAGAACAAAAAAATTATGAAAAAGATAAATAAAGTAAAAAATATTATGCTTCGATCTGCATTCAGACTTCATTAGTTCTTTCTCTGGAGGTGGATAGCATTTTTCATCATGAGTCCTTTGGAATTGTCTTGAATTGTTTTATTACTGAGAAGAGCTATGTCATTCATAGTTGATTATCATACAATGTTACTGTTACTGCGTACAATGTTCTCTTGGTTCTGCCACTTCACTTTGCATCCGTTCATATAAGTCTTCCCAGATTTTTCTAAAACCATCCTGCTCATCATTTCTTATAGCACAATAGTATTCCATTGCAATCACATACCACAACTTATGTAATCATTCCCTAAATGATGGGCACCCTCTCAATGTTCAATTATTTGCTATAATTTGTTGTTTTCTAAGTCAATTTGGGGCCCGCAGAGATATGTTTCTATTTGAGTTTGGCACCCCTGGGGTATCTTATTGGAATGGAGAATGCCTGAAGGGCAGCAACATGAAATGATTCTGGGAGAGTCAGTAGGAGGCAAACTGTGAAGCTCTTTAAATGTCAGGCAGGAGAGTTTGTATTTTATCCTACAAGGCAATAGGGAGCTACTAATGATTGCTGAGTGACAGGTGAGGGAGTCAGACTGTGCTTGGGAATATCAGTTTGGCAGCCATGTGGAGGACAGTCTGGAAAGGGGAGACTGGAGTGAGAGGACACCAAAGAGGACTCTGGAGAAGAGGCTAGGAGGACCTGAACTAGGGAGGTGGCTGTGGGATACAGAGAAGGGAATGGACATCAAAGATGGAGTGGAGAGAGAACCAGCAAGACTTGGTACCTGAGAGAATGAATATAACAGACACCTGCCAGGTTGGGAGTCCAGGGCTTCCTCACTAGCTAGATACACAAGCAGCAGGAGCAGAGCCTGTGTCCAGACCTTGGAATTCAGGGATGGATGGAGCCACACTGTGGGCTGGGCTGGACAGGCCAAGGCTCTCCTATGATCCCTGGTATGAGGATTAGGGTCAGACCCACCTAGTCTGGGAACCTGCCCCAAGACTTCCCAGTAGCTTGTCAGTGCTCTGAAGGAGGCCAGCCCAGAGGCCAGTGTTCCTAAGTCTCACCCTGCACTCACCTTGGAGCTCCATGCCCAGGACCTCCCAGGGGGTCTCCACCTTCACTGGCCTTGCCTTCCTGACCATGTTCTTGGCATGCTCGGCATTCTGGCATGTCTGGCACATTCTGATCTGAGAAAACAAAGACCCTCATAGAACATCACACCATGTCACATCACTCTTTATGTGCATGTCCCTTCTCCCTAACTAGACCGTAAGCCTCAAAAGGGAAGAACCATGTCTTATTCATCTTTGCATCTGCTAAAGTACTCAACACAGGGAAGGCACTCAACAAGCATTTTCTGTGTCTAATAGAACCCACCGTTGGGTCACAGTTGTAGAGCCAGAAGGGACCTCAGTCTAATGCCCTCCTTTTAGAGAAGAGGAAACCTCAGCCCAGGACTCTGAGGTGTTCACCATGTGAGTGTGGGGGAAGTGGGGCAGGGTGGAAAGCAGCCTGCTAGTGAGAGGCCGGAAAGGCCTGGTCTCGAATCCTGCTTCTGACACTTACCAGCTGTGTGGCCCTGGGTGAAACCCTCTCTGAGGTTCTGCCTCCTCCCCTGTAAAAGGGAGATGATGAGACTGGCCTCAGTAAGTGGTTCTGAGAAGAACCGGGACCTTGTGTCAAGAACTCCTTGGTGCCCCAGAGCATCTTGGGTGTAGAGGTGGAGACAGAGGTTCAAAGACGGGGCCTTGTCCAAACCCCTAATTATTTTTTGGCTTTATTAATTTGCTTGTTTACTTTGAGTTTACAAGATTCAGTTCCCCAGTTCTTTGAGTTTCAAATTTTCGCCACCCCCCCCCACACCATGGCAGCATACAATCAAGTATAGGATCTACAAATACTTTCATGTTAGACATTAGTCAGGTTGTAAAGAAGGATCATAACTGATTGGAATGAACAATGGGAAAGAGGAAACAAAACCAAACAAGAAAGAGAGAGAGCAGGTGGTTTGCTTTAGTCTGCATTCAGACTCTGTTCTTTCTAGTCCTTTCTCTGAATGTAGACATCTCCTTCCATCATGAGTCTTTTGGAGCAAATTCCTCATTTTACATGGAAGGAAATTGAGGCCTGGAGGTGGCGGAGGGGAAGTTCAAGTGATTTCCCCCAAGGTCACAAAGGTCTCAGAGACTTTGTATAAGGATAGATGAATGAATGAAAAAGCACTTACTGATTCCCACATGCCAGGGACAAGGTCTGGGGACACAGAAGCAAGCAGTTAGGACAGAACTTGTCCTCAAGATGGGAGAAAACAACACGCGGGGCGAGGGGGGAGGTTGGCAGGGAAAGACAGTTCTATACACTGTAGGGCTGGACGTGTCAGGGAGGATTCTTAGCTTACAGACCCAGGGAGACACTGTGGGAGAACAGCTGAGCCCCAAGGCTTGATAGGCAGAGGGGAGAGTCAGTAGGCAGCTGAAGGGTTCGGGCGCCCCTTGAATGACTGGCACCTGGGACAGGGGCTGCCTGGGAGCGGAAGTAGAAGGACCTGCGACTTTGAGAAAGGGTCTGAGTGCAGGTCTGGGGAGCATTTGCAGGTGGGTGCAGTGGAAAGGGGAGAGGGGATTTAAGGAATGACTTGGGGAGAGCCCACCTAGACTGGATGCAGGCATGTTCTGGCTGCTCACAGAGCTGCCAGCAGAGAAAGACTGAGAAGGAGGGAGGCTGGGTCCCAGGCTATGAGGATCTGGGCATGAAATAATCAACCAAAAACCATGTGTCAAGGGTATTGATGTGCCAAACACAGCGCTAGATACTGAAGACAAGAAGGAAACAAATACAGTACAAAGAAGGAAACTATCCCTGGTCTCAAGGAGTTTACTTTTATTAATGTATTTGTATATAGTAACATTATAATAACATATAGTAACATAATATTACTATAGCTTACCTTTATTGCTATGTTAGTTATATTATATACACTAATAACCTCTGTTAGAAATCTCAGTTTCTCCATCTGTACAATGAGGCCCTGGACCAGAAGCCTCTGAGATCTGTTCCAACTCAAAGATGGCTCCCTCCCTTCCCCTGTGCTAACAAGTCTCCCAAAATTCAGCAAATGATTTGCATTGATGGGAGAAAAAGAAATGGAGAAAGACAGAGAGAGAGAAGAGAAACAGAGAAACACAGACTCAGAGACAAGAGAGAGATTCAATTCAAGTAACATTAATTAAGCGCTAGCTGGTACACTGGATAAAGCCTTTGGCTTGGAGTCAGGAAGACCTGAGTTTGAATCCAGTCTCACACTTACTGTGTGACCCTGAGCAAGTCACTTCTCCACTGGCTGCCTCAGTTTCCTTACTTGTAAATGGGGATAATGGTAGCAGATAGTACCTCTCAGGACTGTTATGAAGATCAAACAAAAAGAAATTTGTAAACCACTTAGCCTAGTGCCCCGTACATAGCTGGTACTTAAATGCTTATTGCCTTCCAGGGTCTGGGAGGGGCGTTCCCTGCAAGGTATAATGCTGGCCATACAAAGATGAACAAGTCTGGTTCAGTGAAAAAATTGCCCTGGGCCTGGGAGAACCAGAATACAACTCTGGCTTTGCCACTCCCTGGCTATGTGACCTTATACAAGTCACTTAACCTCAATGGGCCTCAGCTTCCTTATCTGTAAAATGAGGGGAAGGGACTGATCCTACAGATGGAGCCAGGACAAAAACCAAATGAAACAGCTCCTGCCCTCAAGGAGGAGGTAAATGCAGTTCAGAGTAGAGAGGGAGGGGCAAAGGGAAGGGAGCAGCTTTGGGGATTGGAGTGAACCCGTGTAAAAGTCAGGGAGACATGGAAGGGAACGTGTAGCTTTGGGAAGAGCAAACAGACCCATTCAGTGGGAACATGGAGTACGTGAAGGGGAGGAATCCTGAGTGGAAGTCGAGAGAGTAGGCTTTGGGCTGGCTCCTCTGACGCTGTGTAAAGGAGAGGGCAGAGAGGGGACCCAGGGAGACCTAGGAGGGGCTATGCCAATAGCGCCCAGGAACGAGTGTGGCTAACACCAGAGAGGCTGTGCAGAAGTAAGGACCCCATCTGGTAACTGGCTGGATGTGGAGAGTTTTGGAAAGGGGAGGGAAAAGCTGCCCCCAAAGTTCTGGTCTGAGGTGCCGATGGGATGTCCAGGCAGAGATGGCCAGGAAGAAACTGGAGATGTAGGACTCAGGAGAGAGAGGAGAGATGTGGGAGCAGTTTATGTAGAGATGATATCAGAACCCAGGAAAACAGATGAGGCTGCCAAGCTGAGAAAGTGTGGGCCTATGTGGAGCCTTGGGAACACTCACACTATATGGGGGCAGGGGACAGACCAGATCCCCAAGGCTGCTGGTGGCCTCCCTCCCAAAATACCTCACATTTATCTGCATTCCTCTTTACTTTTCCTCTGTGTATACTTATACATGTGCCTGCAGTCTCTCCCATTAGAATGTAAGCTTCTTGTGAAAAGGGACTGCTCCGTTCTTTGTCTTGTATCCCCAAAACCTGGCACAAGAGCTTGGTACATAGGATGAGTCATCAAGAAGGATGAATCTGTTCTCCTGTCTCCTTCTCTCTCCCCCCCTCCCTACCTTTCACCATGACTCTCCTCTCTTTTCATCTCTCTTTGTGCCTCCCTCCTCCTAAGCCCATCTTGTCCTCTCCATTCCCTTGAGTGGTGCTCCCTTTACCAGCTGATGCCTTCCTCTGCCCACACACCAGCACCCTCCCCTTAGCCCTTACCCAGTCTACCACGTCCTTGACGATCCCCAGCCAGTAGTAGCGCCTCTGGATGCGACGTGCTGTCTTCTTTTGGCCCAGGTGGTGGCCAGCCTCTGTGAAGTGGCTTTCTAAGAGCACCTGGCGCCGTCTCTCAGGGTCCATCACCACCTCCCTCTTCACGTCCTTCTTCATCCCCACGTAATACAGGCAGCCCCCTTTGGGAAACAGTTTAAATTGGGCAGGTGGGACATGGCATTCCCATCCTCCCCCGGGGGTGGGAAGAGGCAGGGGAAAGGGCTTAGGACAGAGGCCCCAGAGGCAAAACTCATCATAGCCATCGGTCATCTTGTCTCCCCAGTTCCTTCCAAATGCTCCTTCTATGCCTGATCTCAAGGACCTGCACCATCCTCTGCCCTCTTTAGGACATCCTCTGGAAATAGGCACCCAATTCATAGCAGCATCTTTGTGGTAACAAAACGTGGGGAACAGAGTGAGCCGGGGGCCTATTGACTGGCCAAAGAAACTAGCATGTGACTATAACGGGACATTGTTGGACTTTGGGGAGAAATTTGAAGTCTTGCTACTGACTCTGTGATGGCTGCTTCCTTTTCTCGATGTTCACGTACCATCCCTTTAATGCTCTGCTCCAGAATTCTGACCAGAAGCCAAGTCAAGCTCACTGGCCTGCAACCTACACACTCTTTCCTGTTCCATTCCTTTTTTGGATAATTGAGACATTGGCTCTTCTCCAATCTTAGGGTGCCATTCTTGTTTTCCTTATCATTCAGCTTATGGTTACCCATCTCTAAAATGTGGCATTTATCACGGATCTCCCTAGAAGCCCTAAATCCTATGACCTGAGGGCAGCCAGTGGAAAAGAAGGAAAGGTAACCTATAAAGTAGGGAAGCAGTGCATATAGTGCATTAAAGGAGGAGACCCAGCTTAGGTGGGGAGCTGGGGAGAGATCCTCCAAGAAGGACATCCCCTGGCACAGGGGAAGGGAAGTATAAGGAAGGAAGGCATGGACCAGAAGGGACGAAGGATTAGGAACATGGGGGGGGGGGATAGGATAGGGCAGTGGCGGAGATGGAAGGCATGTGCTTGTTAGTATCCCCATTTACAGGTGGGGAAACTGAGGCAGGGAGATGTGACCTTTCTTGCCCAGGGCCACAGTTATGGCTTAGGACCTAGAGGCAATCAGAACTGAGTCCGAGTCCAGCCTCAGGCACTAACTAGCTGCCCACCCCGGGCAAGGCCATTTCTGGCCTACCTGCCTCAGTTTCCCCGCCTGTAAAATGGGGATAACAGCACCCACTTCCTGGGGTGACTGCTAAACGCAAACGGTATAAGAGCTTGCAAACCCTAAAACGTCCCGTGGACGCTGTTATTATTGCCAATTACTGTTAATATTAACGAGTGCAGGCCACGGTAGGGAGGGCTGCGGAATCCTGGAGGGCACACTGGGGCACGGCGGGGGGTTGGGGGGAGGGGCGGCGCTAAGAGGAGGAGAGGCTCAGGGTCTCGAAGGCTGGAGCGCCGAGGAAGGGCCGGCACGTGGAGGGAGCGGCGAGCGCGCGTGCGCGGCGGAGAGCGAGGCTGTCCGGCAGGGGGCGGGGGCGCGGGCGGGGGTGCGCTCACCCTCGAGTACAAACTTCTGCGCGTAGCGCTTCAGGTTCTTGCGCTTGATGGAGCCGAAGGCGGGCGGGAAGGCGCCCTCGGCCAGCAGGCGCCGGATGTCGGCGAACTTGTTCCCGCAGGGGCCCGGGCCGGGCGCAGTGGCCGCCGCCGCCGCCGTTTCCTCTTCCTCGGGCCCCTGTGGTGTCCCCGCGGTCCCGTCCATAGCTGCGGCAGCAGCCGCCGCGGGGGCAGCCCGGACGCTATTCCCGGGGACACCTGAAGGGGCGGGGCCGAGGGGAGGGAGGAGGTCGGTATAAGGGAGCGTTGGCCAAGAGGCGTCCGCAGTCAGCTGCGAAGGTCCCTGTCGGGGATCGTGTGTCAAGAGCGGGTCTTGGGGCCGGGCGCACAGACTTCCGAAGGGAGTCTCCTTCCACGCTTGAGCCGCCTGCCCTCCCCATGCCCACCAACCCCCGGAGAGCCAGGAGAGTGGCCGGGCGGGGTTTGGGATGAAGTGGATCGGGACTGAGGAGTGGCAGGGGGCAGGTTAAAGGGGGGCACGCCCTGGTGGAGGGGCCGTTAGAGAGGGGACCAGAGCACGGGGGAGAGAGGTCAGGGCTGGAGCCTTCGCATGAAGGAGCTTTTAGGCTAAGCTTTCGCTTTTCTTTATATCTTGGCACGTAGTAGGCAATTAATAGGTGGTCAGGTCACAACCAAAGCACTTAATAAACGCAGATTGACCAAAGGGAAAAGGATCCAGGACAGAAGTGCAAGGATCACAGCATTACAGACTCAGGGCTGGAAGAAGCCCCCCTCCCCATTTTATTTGTTGTTCTGTCATATCTGACTCTTCGTGACCCCATTTGGGATTTCCTTGGCTGTGGTTTGGAGTGGTTTGCCATTTCCTTCTCCAGCTCATTTTACAGATGAGGAAACTGAGGCAAACAGGGTGAAGTGACTTGGCCAGGGTCACACAGCTAGTAAATGTCTGAGGCCTAATTTGAACTCGGGAAAATGAATTTTTTATACTCCAGGCCTGCTACTCTATTCACTGGACACCTGCCTCCTCCAAGCCAGAGAAAACAGGCCTAGGAATGCCTCATTCAAGGTCACATAGTTAGCAAGAAGGATGAGGTCATTTCAATTCTGTTATGGAAAGGGATGGTGTGTAGAGGGGTCAAAAAAAAAAAAGCCCCACAGCCAGTCAATTCCTAAGAGACCCCTGTGGTGGGGTGTTGAGGGAGGACTAGTGCCTCTGGTATAAGGGTGGCTAGAGCCCTTTTCAGGAATGCTCACCTGTCTTCACCTGAGTCTCACTTGTGAATCCGACAAGCTGTAGCATGTTTAGTGGCCAAACCATCTTGGCAGATGGGCTCAACCAGATTAAAGCTAACCGCCAGATCTGAAGCCCCAGTTGAAGAAGTGGATAAGAACAGTTTGTTCCAGTGGCCACGAAGGCTTTTGACTGAAGAAGGTGCTGTGGAGCACTGAAGAGTTTGTTCAGACATTGAAGATGCCAGTGTTGTTCACTGTGTCCTAGGCCACCAATGGTCTGGACTTTGAAGACTGTTGTACTTTGTGCAGCCCTGTCTCATTTAAATCTAGCTCACTGGAAAGTCAAGATAGCACCTGTAATATCGGTCCTCTTTGAAAACAAAGGATGAACGGAAAACATCCATATTGCTCAATTGCGGAACTAAAGAGATCTTCAAATCCAGTCTCTCTCTCTCTCTCTCTCTCTCTCTCTCTCTCTCTCTCTCTCTCTCTCTCCCTCTGTCTCTTTCCCTCTCTCTGTCTCTCTCCCTCTGTCTCTGTCTCCTCTCTCTCTCTTTGTCTCTGTCTGTCTCCTCTCTGTCTCTCTGTCTCTCTCTTTCTCTCTCCCTCTGTGGGAAAACTGAACCCAGGACAGTGCTGTAACTAAGGTGGAGTGACTGTGGCTTTGTCTCAGGGTGCTGATACTGAGTCAGTAAGAACAGTTCATTACAAGGATGATGGCTGCACACCCCTAGTGAACTCATCTCCTGCCCTTCTGAATTTCCACCCCCTGAGGCAGATAGTATTTTTTGTCTACTCCAGGCTTCATCTCCATCATCTGAATTTGTCTTTAAAAAGTTGACCTGAGAAGTTGTTGGGTGCCCAAATTAGTGAATGATGTGCCCAAAGTCAAGCACAGTCTCCTGCTCTTTTCCCCAACTGTCAATGTTATAATTACTAATCAATAAGTCTCCAAGTCATTGCCACATGAGGCTTGGAGGAAAGTGCTAGAGATGTTTAGCCCTGGGAAGAAACCATCCTGGGGGGCCCTGGTAGCTACCTGCAAGTATTTGAAGGGCTCTCTCATGGCATGGGGGAATAGCCCTGTTCTGACTGGCCCCAAAGGTAGAACTGGAAGCAGTGGGGGAAACTCGAGTGGGTTTAGGTTTGATGCTGGGGAAGACTGCCTAGCAGTTGAAGAAACCACAGCGTCTGGAGGTGCCGAGTTCCCCATCATGTCACCGAGTCAAGGCGGAAGGCGGTTTGGGGATGACCTTGGGATGTTAGAAGCTGCTGGCCTTGGGAGAGCCTGGGTTCAAGCCTGGACGCCTGCACATCCTGCATCTGGACCGAGTGACCTCCACAGCCCGCAGGCTTCTCGGCCTCGGTCTTACTCCCGGAGTGGAGAGGACGCTGACGTCACCAGTGGGCGGGGCTCCAGGCACACCTGAGCCTTGGCGTGCTCACCGGTGAAAAGGGAATCCGCGCGGTGATCTCTGCCCCTCGGGGCCCTTCTCGGACCTTCGTTACACTGCGGTGTAAAGGAGCGTCTGCGCTCCCCTCCCCGCTTCCTCTGTAAAGGGGCGGGGGGCGGGACGTTAAGTGCGGCGCCAGGGTTTTCTATGAGTCGATCAGTTTCGCTGATGTTCCTCTCTTCTCCCTTTTCTTTTAATAAATTATTACAAGGGACTAGGAGTGGGATGCAGAGGGAAATCCGGAGGATGTAAAAGCAAGTATCAATAAAAACTTATTTGAAAGATAAACGTCTGCTCTTCTTGACGCTTGGCTTCCCTGGGCCTTTGTAACACGAGCAGCTGGCCTAGAGGGGCTGAGGTCCCTCACCAGACCCCCCGACGCTGCAGCTCGAGGCTCGGCGATCACTTCCATTGGGCCCTGATCCCTAAGCGCCCCGACGCTCTTCGCCTAGACCTGGTCTGAGTATTTGGAGCCGCTCCCTGGTTTCCCGGGCTGGGGGCGGGGCAGGGGGCGGGGCGGCTCCCTCGGGAATGCAGGAGGTAGTACGGGGGCCGGGAAGGGCCAGCAGGCCGCGCGCCCCTGCGCCGCCGCTCCGCCCGCTGCGCTCCGGCTGCTGCTGCTGGCGGTGGGGCGCCATGGCGGCGCCCGGGGCCGCGGCACGGCGCTTCTTTCGCTGCGCCTGCTTCTGCTCCGAGAACTTCTTCCTGCCCCGCTACCAGCTGCACGTGCGTTACGTCGAGGAGCAGCAACTGCGCCGAGACTACGGCCCGGTAGGACCGCGGCCGTTGTGCGGGGACCCGCTGGGTCCGGGGCCTGGATCACGGGGGGGCCAGGACGGTGCCCACCCCGGACTGGACGGGGCAGCAGGCAGCTGTTGGGGGGCGGGCGGCGTAAGCAGGAAGAGCACGCTTCGGACTCGGCCTCTGTCATGGCTTACCCTTTGCCTCAGTTTCCTCTGCTGTAAAATGGGGATCCTCACAGCCCCCACCTCCCAGGGCTCCCTTCCCCCTCTGACTCCACATCTAAGCCCCTTGTGGCATCCTCCCAGTGCCATGGATCATTCGGAGGGGCGCTGGGGAAGGGGTTGCTCAGATTGGACCTCAGCCTACTGATCTGTAAAATGACCTCTAAAGCCCTATCCCGCTGTAAATCCTGTGCTTTTATACTGGAGGTAGAGTTCAGAGCTTGTACAGCCAGTGTGACCAGTGTGGTTTGAATGAAAGAATACAACATGTATTAAGCACTTATTGGGTACAAAGCACATAGCAAAGTCAGACAGCCCCTGCTCACCAGGAGCTGACGTTCTAGTGGGGAGACCACACATCCTGGAGATGTGAGCACAAGTCTAACGGAAAATCCCCCTGGACCTTGGGGCAGCAGAAACAAAGCAGATGTTGATGCCTCTTCTTGAAGGTGAAGGATTCTTAACAAGAAGTGCCAACTCCTAAGGAGTTTATGTTCCTTAATCCACAGAACCCAGACAGCAAGTGGGATTTGTACCTATATCCTGAGACCAAGTTTGAGTAAAAGGAAGGGCAGTTAGGTGGCATAATGGATAGAGCACTGGGCCCCGAGTCAGGAAGACCTAGGTTTTAGATCCAGCTTCAGACCCTGGGTCAAGTCACACTTTAATTTTTGACTGACTCAGTTTACTCATTCTGCAAAATGGTTGTTGTAGTTCCTACCTCCCAGAGTTGTTGCCGTAATCAAATGAGATAATACATGTGAAGTGCTTTACAAACCTCCAAGTGCTAGATAAATGTGAGCCATTATTAGTAAAAGTGCATTTGTTTCTTAGAGGAGAGGTGTAACAGAAAGAAGACCAGGGTTGGAGTCAGAGAACCAGGGTTCAAATTCTGACTACATGCCATCTGTGTGACCTGGTCCCTTAGTTTCTTCATTCTGATAAAATTCGGTGGGAGGGGGTGAGAGGTTAGATTTCTTGACATGAATTTATGATCCTGTAGTTCCAAAGCCCCGTCTAAATGCACTTTTGACAGGTGAAGACACCTGAGATATTCTTTGAGTCCCACCACCAATATTTACTAAGCTGTGTGACCATGGACAAGTTGCTTAATCATTCTGAACTTGTTTACTTAATGGAGGCAATAATAGCTCCCGTAGTACCTCAGAGTTGTTGTGAGGTTCCTTAAAACATTCGATAAATATCTGCTATTTTTGTAACAAAGGATGACTTGGGTTGGGTGAGGGAGGGGGAGTGGAGACTATATTTGGAAATAAAAGAGACACAAAAACAAAGGTATCAATAAAGATCTAAAAAGCCCTCAAAATGTCAGCAGTTATTGTTAAGTGTCCCTGTGATTTGTAGCAGGACAAGACTTTAAAACCACCTAATCCAACTCCCTCATTCTTTAAAAAAAAAAGTTATTGACATTTTTTGTTCTTATATCACTTTCATGTCCAATTATAGTCCTCTTCCTTTACCTCACCAGAGAGTCAGCCTGTCTAACAAAGATAAAAGAAAGGGGTGGGGGAAGCAGTTCAGCAAACCTAACCAAACCATTAATCAAATCTGACAGTACACATAGCTGTCTGTACCCATGGTCCCCCATTTCTGCAAAGAAGAGAGGGAGGAACATTTTTTTCATCTCTTATTTGGGACAAGAATGGTCCTTCTAATTATGCAGCATTCCAGTTGTTTTTGGTCATCATTTTGTCATTCTTTCCATCAATATTGTAGTCATTGTGTATGTTTCTTGCTGTCCCTTTCATTTTATAGATGAGGAAATGGAGGCGGGAAGGGATTTGCCCAAGGTCACACTCAAGCCAGGATTGAAACCCAGGTCTGTAGAGTCTAAGTCTACCAGTGTTTGCTCATAAGACAGTGAAGTGCTTTATCTTTGAAGGATGTCATTGTGAAAGCCTTCATTCTTCAAAAAGATCTGTGGTTTCATTGGTCTGGGCTCTCCTTCCCTTTGTGGGTGAATTACACCCCTTGTGCTTTTTTGTTAATGATGTTGTTACATTGTCAGCCCATCTTTCTGCAAGGGTTACATGTTTTACAAAGTGCTTTCCTTGAAACAGCCCTTTGAGGTGGGTGATATTGACCTCATCTTAAAGGTGAAATGGGGAAACAGGCACAGGGGGTTAAATGATAGCATTGGAGTCTGAATTCAGGTCTTCCCTACCCCCAGGCCCAGAATTCTATCCACTACATTGTTTGGCTACCTCCTATTCCTTACCTCTTTGCTGACCTTCTTGTACTGAGCCTCTCTGAATTTAGTCAGGCTGTTTGTAAGTTTAGAAATGGAAAGGACCATAGACATCTATGAAAGACAGGAAAGACCACTAGCTGTGTGATCTGGACATGTCTGCCTCAGTTTCCTCATCTATAAAATGTGGATAATAACAGTACCTCCCTCCCAGAGTTGTCATAAGGCCCAAATGAGATGATAACTGTGAAATGCTTAGCACAGTGCCAGGAATATAGTAGGTGTCTAATAAATGTTAGCTATTACTAAGTTATCTAGTCAGGATCATAGCTCTAGAGCTGAAGAGGCTCTCAGAAGCCATCGGGTGCAACCCTTTCATTTTATCAGAGGAAACTGAGGCCCAGGGTCATACAGGTCATGGCAGGCCCTCTGACTCCAGAGACTTTGCTTTTCTTTTGTACCATGATCCTATCCAGTGAGGTCGTATAGTCCAGTCCGCCTTCCCCCCAGTCATAGATCGGCACATTGAGGCCAGTAGGACCTCTGGGGCTCACCTCTGAACCCTGGTGAGACCTTCAGGTGGGGGTTAGTACTCAGTACTAACTTCAGTTGGGGGTCATGCTCTGTATCTTCTTCCCACCTCTGACCCATGCCTTCCTTTGTCTGTTCCAGATCCTCAAGAACCGTGGCTGTATGAGTCCTGAGGACTTTGATCAGGTGGTGGCTGAGGTAACAATCATCGCCCATGCCCATGAATTCTGGTGCTCACTCCTCAAGAGAAAAGGGAAGTCAGGAAGACGGGCTCAGGTCTGCCAGTCTGCCCCTGACACATAGTGTTCTATTACCCTGGGCAAGTCACTTGACCTCTTACTGCCCCCAGGCAGCTCTCTTAAGACTAGAATGTGCAGAAGAGGTACCATCCTACGTTAGTAGAGGGAGTTTCCTCACCTGGGAGTTCCTTATACCAATGAAATCAGACCAGTCCTTATATCCTTTTATTATTATTGTTTCTGTTGTTGTCATCACCTGTAGCTTGAGAAGGAGGTCCAGCGGAGGAAGCAGTTGGTTCAGGAGGCCTCAGAGAGGAAAGCCACCATTGCCAAATCCTACATCCCAATCCAGCGCCAGGTATATGGCTTACAGGTGTGTATAGGTGGGGAGGGCCCAAAAGGGGTAGTGGGGGTACTGTAAGATAATGGCTCCCTTGGGGTGTGAGCAGCCAGCCCTTGCAGGGGCATGAGAGACTCTTAAAGCATCTCCAGCCTCAGCAACGTGTGCCATGTTTATCAGCACAGACGACCTCTCTCTCCCCCTTGAAGTCAAGTGGGGAAGCCAGACCTTTTTTGGGTGTGCCCCCATCCTTGCTCCAAGCTAGAAATGTTCCAATAACTCCCTGAACTCTCTGTTGGGGGGCAGTTTCCTCCTGGGATGCATATCGTATCATATCTTATCTGTGCCTGCCCTCCTGTATGACTCTCCATTCTGTCGAGGGCACCCCTCCAATGGGGGCCTCTCTTCAGTTCTCTTGACATTAAGTGGATCCCAAGTCTTTATATCAGTTATCCCTTACTTATTTTTTCCCCTTGGGTCACACATTTTCCTTTGTATTCCCCTTGTTTAATTCCTTGTTTGTAATCTGAGTGAGCCTCTCCACTGCCCAGCCTGGCAGCAACCAAGGTGGGAAGCCAGTTGTCTTTCCAAGTGTCTATTGTGGAGTCATTCAGTCTTTGTGTAGAGCGTGTGGGGTATTTAAGTTTTCCCAGCCAACACAAATGAACAGGACAGTTTTTAGTACATATTAGTTTAAAATATGTTCATTTATATATTAGTATATTAGTTTAAAAAATGAATTAAATGTAACCGAATTTCATGGGTTCATATACAGTCCTATTTTCTGTGGTCTTTGGTATGCTGATATGTTCCTGTTCATCGATGATGGTTGACTTTATTGAGGTGGTGCATAAAACATTGGCCCTGGAGTCAGGAAGACCTGAGTTCAAATGCAGCCCCAGAGACTTACTAACTGTATGACTCTGGGCAAGCTGCTTCACCTCTGTCTGCCTCAGTTTCCTTATCTGCAAAATGGGGATAATAACAGCCCCTGCCTCCCAGGGTTACTTTGAGGTTCAAATGAGATCTTTGTAAAGTACTTTGCAAACCATAAAATAATTCTATAAATGCTAGCTATTATTATTAATAATAAAAATAAATTGAAGCCCCCCAAACTATACAAACCCATTAATTGGGTAAATTGGTCTCTCTTTGTAGAACTTTCCTGTCAAACTCTCTCAAGAGTATGTAGTGTTCCCAGAGGATTCATGCAGACCTGGCTTGTGACAGTTTTCTCCCTGTTTCATCCATTGTTTGTTCCTGCTTCTCGCCTCCCTGGAGGACTGGACAGAACAAAGCTGAGCTATCCTCCCAGGGGCACACATCTCTTCAAGAACATAAAGCCTCTTTGGTTTAGAGAGCTCTTATGGCACCTAGCAAATGAATCCTTCAGGAAGTATTTATTAAGCACCTACCTCTTCTGGGCCCTGGAGATACAAATCCAGACATGAAAATAGAACCTGCCCTCAATGAGCTCCTGTTCTGTAGGAATGACACAGATTCTGAGCCCTTTGAAGGCAGGGACAATCTTTTTTATATCCCTGGGGCAATGCCTGGCACACAGTAGGTGCTTAATTAATTCTTGTTAGCTTACAGAAAGCTCCCTTTGGACAGTGCACATCTTTTCAGGAGGGCCCCTGTTTCCAGGATGATGTCCAGGCCTTAAGTGGCTCCCAGGCTTAGGACTCAGAGAGGATGTCAGAGGGCGTTACCCCTCTGATGTTGATTCTTTCTCCTCTTGCCCTCCCTCCCCCCAGGAGTGTTTTCTGGCCCCAGAGTTTCTGGCTGTTGTTCAGTACTGCGTGAGCCCAGGTGCTGACCTTCCAGGCCTCCTCCAGCGCATCGTGACCTTGTCAGGTAAGGTCCAGTCCCCTTGAGGATGTGCCCAGTCTTGACCTGCTTTCCAAGCCCAATAACAGACTGACTTCCATAATAATGATCCCAGCTCACATTTTGATGGTTTTACCAATCTCTTCCTTTACATCAATGCTCCCACCTGGGGCATCCTCCTTCCCTCCTTTTCCCTCTCTATGTGGAGGGCAGGGACTGGCTGGCTTTTCAGATATTCCCAGAGTTTAGCACAGTGCCTGGGCATGCAATAAGTGCTTGTTGACCTGTAGAACAGCCCAGTGAGGTTGGTAGCACAAGGATCGGTCATTTGTTTTACAGAGGAGGCCCAGAGGGTTGTATAATTTGCCCAAAGGCTTATAGGCTCTTAGGTTAGAGGGCATCCAGTGGGACTGTCCTTTTATTGGTGAGGAAACTGAGGCTGAAATGGGGCAAGTGATGGGGTAAGGTTTCTATCAGTGTGAGCAAGATGTGCTTTGGGAATGTAGGATTGAGATATAGAAGGGAACCGGAGACATCTTCTGGTCCAAGCCCCTGCTTTCAGACATGAGGAAACAGGCCCAGAGAGGGAAGGCCACGGTTCACAAAATAGTCAGGTGTTGAACCAGGCCCTTCTGAGGCTGTATCTTGTGTCCTTTCCACTGGCGCAAACTTTCTGAATTAAGGCACTCGTGTGTGGGTGTGTGTCTGACTGTATGTGTTTGTTTGACTGATTGTATCTCTGTGTGGCTTTGTGTTTATGTGTGTCTGTGTATGATTGTATCTGTGTGTGTGTCTGGCTGGCTGTGTGTACGTGTCTTTATTTGTGACTGTGGGTCTGTGTGACTTCGTGTATATGTATGTATCTGTGTGTCTGATTGTGTGTGTCTGTTTGACTGATTGTATCTCTGTGTGTCTTTGTGTTTACATGTGTCTGTGTGTACGTAGATGTGTGTGTATATTTGTCTGTGTGTGTGACTGAGTAGCTGGCTTACTGGGAGTCAGCTCTAGCCCAGTGCCCATCACAAGTGAAACGTTGGGGAAAGGCCTTTGAACATTGGTATGACTGTCTTGAGCAAACCTCTCGTCCCCTGTAGATGAGAAGATGATATACCAGCTGCCGGTTTTCACCCAGGAATTCTGCTCAATGCTGCTGCAGGAGCTGGAGAACTTTGAACAGTCAGACATGCCCAAAGGGCGGCCCAACACCATGAATAACCAGGGGGTAGGTGCAGCCCCTGGGCCCCCAGCTCTCAGCTATTGCTGTCAGTCCCCACTTGAACTGACAAGACCTTAGAGGGTGATTTCAGAGAGGGGACAAAAACTTAGAGCTTAGACCAAGAAGGGGCCCCTAAGGTCCAGGTCCCTTGTTTTAGAGAGGAGCCAAATGAAGTGCAGGGAGTCCCCAGAACCATAGAGCCAGAGCTGAAGAGGGACCTGTGAGGCCTTTATAGAGGAGGGGCCTGTGGTTGAGTGACTCGTCTAAGGTCACCTGGGGAGCCAACTCAGATCCTCTGACGACAGGCAGCTTGCCACACCCCAGGCCGTGGCCGGCTCCTTTCCCTGCCCAGGTGCTGTTACACGAGCTGGGTCTGGATGAGCCCTTGGTGACTCCCCTCCGGGAGTGCTATATGCAGCCCCTCACAGCCCTCCTATACCCCGAGTATGGAGGGGGCCGGCTGGACAGCCACCGTGCCTTCGTGGTGAAGTACTCCATGGATGGGGATGAGGAACTCAGCTGCCATTACGACAATGCCGAGGTCACCCTCAACGTCTCCCTGAACAAGAACTTCTCTGAGGGCAGCCTTTACTTTGGAAATTTTCGCCAGGTACCCACCCCTCCCCATCTTCACTCCTTGGGGCACCTATTGTATGCCAGCCATTTCTGGACAGGGAGACAATAGAACTTAGCCATTGTCTCATCCAGCCCCTTGTTTTACAGAGGAAGAAACTGAGGCCCAGTGGGGTCAGGGGAATGACTTACATAAAAATCACAGTGTGGTCAGAGGCAGACCAGAGGCAGGAGTGCAGGTCAGGTGTGCAGGTGGTGTGGAAGCCTGAGTGCCCTGGGGAAGGCCCTGCAGGGGAGTGCAGCTGCTGGGGGCAGTGCTCTAGGCCGGAGGCTTCCTGGGGCCGGGAGCAGGACAGGCAGCCTGCTGACAAGCCCCTCTGCTTCTCAGGTGTTGAGCAATGAAACGCAGTACCTGGAGGTTCCACATGCCCTGGGCCATGGGGTGCTGCACCGGGGTGGCCAGCTGCATGGGGCCATGCCCTTGGAGTCCGGGGAGCGCTGGAACCTCATTATCTGGATGAGGGCCTCTTCTGTCCGCAACAAGCTCTGTCCCATGTGCAGGAAGCCGCCCCAGCTGGTGGAGGATGAGGGCTTCGGGGATGGCTTCACCGGGGAAGAAGGGGCACCTGGTACTGTGGATGTTTGCACCTTGACCTGAGTTTGCAGGCTCCTGCCCTGTGACCCACCAGTCTGAAAGCACTTTCCACCCCTTCTGTGTGTCAGCAGCCATTACCCCAGTCCCAAGCAGGAGCCCAGACTGGGGGCCCATCACTTAGAAGTGGTCCTGGAGGATTGGGAAGGTGCGTGGGAAAAATTGCCCTATCAAAGTGTTTCCCTGTGGGGGCCTGCTAAGAGCAGGTACTGCTGAGATCCCAGCTGTGGTGGACGGGACAATAAAACACGACTGCTTACCTACCAGGGCTCCTTGCGGCATCACAAGGAAGCCCATCTAACCCATGCTGAGCTGCTGGGGCCCAGGGAGCCATTTTTTAGTATAGAATCTGTGCTGTCCCTCTTTGCTGCTGGGGGTGGGGGAACAGATCTGGCAAAAGTCCGGGACCAGCATGTGCCTTCTTGGCAGAGGCCAAGTTGCCTTCAAGTGCCTTCCTTTCGGTATCTTGCCTCAGGTCACTGCCCCTGATCCTGCTTGTTTGTCTGAGGCTGCGCTCCCACTCCAGGCAGGAGACTGGCACCATCCCTTCCACTTCTTTACTGAAGGACTCATGCCAACCTTTAGAGCTGTTCTGGGGGCCTCAGGCTCCCGCCTTGTTTCTCTAGTTCATCTTAGTGACTTTTCTGTTCTTTCCCCCCTCATTTTATTGAGGAAACGAAACCCAGTGGGTGTTTATTAGCTTGTCCAGGGCTCCACAATTTGCACGTGGGAAGGTTCTGCACCTGCTAAAGTCCTGCCAGGCTGCAACTGAGCCAGAACACGGGCACTTGCTACCACAGTGACGTCCTGGTTGGGTAGCCCATCAGTGCCTCCATCCAGGAGCTTTCAGGCCACTCCCATTCAACATTCATTAAGCACCTGTTATTAAGAAACAGCCCAGAAGGCTGCAAAGGCAGGCTGGCGCTAGACCTTGGATCCTTGATTAAGAAGGGCAGTGTTCAGGGCTTCCCTAGTGTATGTGTCAAGGCAGGGAGAGACAGACAAACGGGTCCCCTCCATCTTGGGGCTGCAGCTGAACTTGATAAAGAGTAGTATTATGTGTCTGCTGTGGGCAAGGCACTGGGGACACAAGGACCAATGGAAGATGAGCCTGTTCGCTGTGGGTATGGCCCACAAATGGGCAAATGGTGTATTTGATAAATAGTGCTACCTAGGGAGCAAAAGCAAAGGCTTTTGTAGGAGAGGTGGCCCCTGGGCTGAGGATTATGAGGTAGAGAGGGGGATCTCAGCTCAGTAAGAAACTAGGGTTATCGTTATAAGTAACCAGAACACAAAATATAATGAGAACATTGGGAGAGATGTATGGGATGTTATCTAAAGTCCAAGAGGCTGAGGGTAGGCAGGGGGAGGCCTTATAAAATCCTGGGATCTTAGCTAGGTGTGGACAGGAAGAAATCAGGGAGATGAGGAAGGCATTCAGGTACAGGGAACAGTAGGGACAAGGCCCCAGAGACATGAGATCTGGGGACATGGAGGCAGGACAGGAAAAGGGTGAAGAGTGAAGCCCTTTGGGCAGCTAGGTGACAGGGAATAGAGCACCGGCCCTGGAGTCAGGAGGACCAGAGTTTAAATCCAGCCTCAGACACTTAACACAAAAAACTAGCTGTGAGACCTTGAGCAAGTCACTTAACCCCAATTGCCCTACCTTCCCCCCTCCGAAAAGAAAAAAAAGTGAAGGCCTAGAACCTGGAAAGGTAGGGTACTTTGTCTACTGAGTAGATGAGTGAAGGGGACAGAGCTTCGAATAGATAAAATTCAATTTGCAGGGGTGTAAAGGATGGGCACTGTTAGCACAGTGAAGGTGACAGGTCGTGAGGACCATGAACAGAACTATGGCTATGGGAATGGAAAGGATGTTGGGGGGGAGAGGAAGGAGGTGGCATAGACTGTAGGGGTGGGGAACCTGTGGCCTCGAGACTGCATGTGGCCTTCTAGGCCCTCAAGTGCAGCCCTTTTTCTGGTCTTGATAGAAGAATGACTACCTGCCTTGCCCCAAGTTGCCATGGCATGTCTTGGAACCTCCCCACTCCCTCTTTCCAACCAGATGGCATCATAGGCAGTGGTGTCCAAAATGGGACACATTCAAAGGGATCCTCTCCTCAACACACTGGTATGGCTCCCCAATGACTTTAGGATCAAATGTAAAAATTGCAGTTTATCTTTTTTAAAAAATAAGTTGTTTGGGGCAGCTAGGTGGTGCAGTGAATATATTGAGCACCAGCCCTGGAGTCAAGAGGACCTGAGCTCAAATGTGACCCTAGACACTTAACACTAGCCATGTGACTTTAGGTAAGTCACTTAACCCCAATTGCCCTGCCTTTCTCCCTCCAAAAAGCAAAAAAAGAGATTTTTTTGATGCTTTTTGTTTTCTTTCATAATTTCCCCCAGTATCCTTCTCTTCCCCTCCCAGAGGATAAATAATACTTTTAAGACAAAAAAAGAGGAAGGAGTACCACTGATCAATACATTGAAAAAGTCTGAAAAAAATACAATATGCAACGTGCAGACCTCCACCTCCCTGCGCCTCTGCCTATTGTGTAGTGTGCAACATTTGCTGTGTGTGGTTCTTCCACTTACACTGTGTTCTTTTGGCTCTGCCTCAGTTCATGCACATCTTCCTATACTTCTCTGCATTCATCACATTCATCACTTATTTCCTCCTTTTAAAATCTCTATTTGGGTTAAGTTTTGTAACAATTACTAGTTACAGTAGCAAGTGTTCAGAATTCGTAAATGAGCACGTGTACACAAGTTTGCTACAATGTTTGGAGACCATCCGTTGTATTAGCGAGCAGTCGGTGTAGTGGACCGACAGTTGACCTGAGACGACCCTCAACAACTGTGATGGCCGTTCACTGGCCCGGTTCCTGCCATCCAAGGTCTGGAGGGGGAAGAGAGCTCAGGATGAGACCTCGCTAGAGCTGTGGACTGCGCAGGTAATACTTTTCTCTGAAATAATCCTAGAGAGCTGCCTAGGGGCAGAGTGCAGCCAGCATGAGTCAGACTCCAAGACCAGCTCTTGCCCCTTCTTCCCTTCTGCCCTCTAGGGAAATGTGAACCAAAGTACTTGGGAAGTCTGAGGATGAAGCAGGCTGGGCATTCCAGGCAGAGGGAAGACAGTGGACAGGCACGATGGGCGGCAAAGTTTCTAGTTTGTCTGGAGCATAATGTTTGAGGGGAGAGAGGAGATGAAACGAAAAGGAGAGCAGCACCGAGCTCAGGGGCCTTGAATGCCGCTAATGCAGAGCTCTTGGACCCCCTTTCGCCTTTGGGCGAAAGCTTTGAAATCTTGGTCAGAATCATGTGAAATGCACAGGATTACAAAGGAAACCAACAAGAAGCTATCTGCGACCGGCCCCGGGTGTGGACCCCCTGCACGGCAGACTTGGGAGGGCGCGGATGCTTAAGCCATGCTGACAGAGGAAACTGAGGCTCGGAGGCCTCCGAGCAGGGATGTCAGCCCCAGCCTCCAGGCATTCATGCGGCTTTTTAAGGTTTGCAAAGCCCTAAGCATATATTTGAGCCTCACTGCAGCCCGGGGAGGGCACTGCTATCACTAGCCCCATTTTATAGGTGTGCAAATTGAAGCAAAACAAGGTTAGGAGGGTTTCCTCGGGCTCTCGCAGCTAGCTAGTGTGGTGGGATGGAGTTCAGGTCTTCTCATCGGCGCTCTAACACGGCGCCATCTAGCAGCGGAACTCGGGAAGTCAGGCCGGGGCTCTCCGGGGCCGGGGCCCTGGCCCTCGAGCGCCCCCTGGTGTCCGGAACTCAGCTCCACGGCAGCTCCCTCCCTCTCAGGAAGTTCTTCGGCGGACCGGAAGTAGGGAAGGGACTGTGCCTGTGGCCGCCCTCGGATCTCGAGCTGGTTCCGCGGGGCCTCCGGCGGCGGTTTTTCCCGATGGGTCGTTAGCAGCGCGGACACGAGCTGAGGAGCTCCTGGGTCTACCCTCCAGAGACGGTGAGGACTTCGGGGCGAGAGGGCCGCGGCCTGCTCGGGTAACCCAGGCCTTGCCGCGCTGGGGGAAGGTCTTCCTTGGGACACCGACCCTCCAGGTTGGGGGAGGAGGGAGCTTCCCGGAGGGCGGCCCCGGTCCGTTGCGCTTTCGCAGGTGATTGCTCTAGGAGAGCCCGCCCCCCCGCCTCCCCTCCTCCCGGAAGGGGGCGGAGCTCTTAAAGGAACCGCCACCAGTTTTCCTGATCCCGGTAGTAAGCTCTAAGGTCAGGTTTGGGATTGTCCCCTCCTCCCCCAGCCTTCGCCCTTGGGAGGGGGCGTGGCCTCTACACCCACTCCCTCCCCCATCTAGGCCCCCTGGTTCTGGTGTACCTGGGCCAGTCACCTGACCTCTCTGTAAAATGGGGATAATAGCTCCTCCTTCCCTGGGCTTTGGTGAGGCTCCGGGAGATCTTGGAGCTAAAGGTCCAAGGCTGCATCAGTAAGCAGGGGTTATTACCGCGAGTTTGAGTGAGGAGAGAGTTGGTGGATCTGGGAGAGCTAGTGTCAGTGCAAGCACTTATTGAGCACCTACTGTGTGTCAGCAGGGATACGGTAAACGAGCACTTATTAAGAGCTTGCTGTATAACAGGCACAGGGCTAGGCAGCGGGAATACAGGCATTTATTAAAGACAATCCATCAGCATTCATTAAGCACCTACTGTATGGCTGGCTCCTTGCCTGGGAGTGGGGATACAAAGACAGCCTGTTGTCCTTATTAAGCTCCTGCTGTTTGCCCAGCTGTCCCCTGGAGCCCACCCGGGGCTGTACCTGCCTTCCTTTGGGTCAGTGCTGGGTCTGGCATACAGCAAGCATGTAATAAATGCTTGTTGACTGACCATGGGGAGAGCTTGAACACAGTATCTAAGGTGCACAAAGTTTGGGGGGACAGGGAACCCGGGTCTGTGATTTCACTGGCAGCACCTTCTGTGCGGCCAGGCCAGAGGCTGAGAGCTGGAGTCACCTGCTCAGGGTCTCCCCGCCAGGCTGAGTGCTGCGTTGGGGGGTGGGGAGAGATCGAGACCCTGCCGGCCTGGACTGACACAGGAGAAGAATCAGGAGAGATGGGAGGTGTTCTCAGGGAGGTGTTCTCAGAGGCCCTGCCATGGGCAGAGGTGGTAGATTTTAGGAGCTCAGGTGGAGGGAGCTCTTTGTAATCCTGCAGATTTCATTTTATGCATGGCTCCCAGGGCTTCCCTGGAGGCCCCCCGGCTCTGGGGGGCCCTGGGCTGAGTCCCTCTCCCCCTGCCTTCCCTTGATCCCACTGGCCTCACTCTTCAGGCCACTGCTGCCATCGGCATGTTGTCTGTCCCAGTTAGAAAATAAGCTCTTCGAGGGCAGGGCCTGCTTTCCTTTTGTGCCTGGCACTCAGTAGGTGCTTAATGCCTCCCACCATTCCTCTCATCTCTCCTTCACTGTTAAGCGGCACTTGCTCTTTCCTTTGCCCCCTGTGGCCTTTCTCAGTCCTTAGCCTCCTGTGCGCTCAGCCAGATTCTGCCCTGCTACTGTCTTTATTGGGCTCCTTCATGGGGGTCCTGTCCAGGCTCAGTGATCTCCTCTTGGGGACCCAGTGAGACATGAGCCTTTGGGCTCAGTGAGCTTCTTGCCCCACCTCTGGCTCTGCCCTGCTCCACTCCTGGGTCACATATCCTCTTTCTCTGAAGGACCTTCCCAGCAGGGCGTACTCCCCTTCTCTGGGTCCTGAGCTCCACTCACGGCCAGAACACCCCCATCTGGCTGTTGTAGACTCCTCCTTCCTGCCTCCCCAAACCTCCCTTTCTCTCCAGGGCAGGCTGCCCTCAGATCCAGCAAGTGCGTCCCTTTTGGGCCTCTGGTCCCACATTATCAAGTCAGCCGGAGGGGGCTGTGTCCTCAGTGTCTCCTCAGCCCCCAGTGTTGGGCAAGGGGCTCCATAGTCAGGCAGTCAGAGTCAGGACAGCAGCTGAGGCTGGAAGGGACCCCAGGCCACTTAGCCTAGCCCTCTTCTATGGAGGGGGAAGCTGAAGCAGGGGTGGTGAGGTCACAAGCACATTAAATGGCCGGGCCTCTGTCCTCTCCTCTGCAGTGCCGGTGCCTCTCCTGCTGCTGATACTGATTAGTGGTAGGACTGGGCCTCAGTTTCCTGCTGTCTGGGCCCTGGGACCTGACCTGGTTCTTTTCCTTTCTAGCTGGCGCAGGCATGGCCCACGGCCGGTCCCACAAGCGCTCCAGGAGCCGCAGCCGCAGTGGCTCCCATGGACCGCCAGAGCAGGGCGAGAGGAGGAGGAGGAGAAGGAAGAGCAGTAAGGACAGTGGAAGGAGCCTGTCTGCCTCAGGCTCTCAGGGCCCTCGGAGCAGCGTGGCCTCCAATGGGGAAGGTGAGGACCCCGGGAGGTGGAGGAGCCAGAGCCAAGGTGCTTGTTGGCCCAGGGTGAGGTGCTAAGGAGAAGCAGGGTGGGAAAGTGAGGCAGGAGCAGGGAAGGCTTCCTGGGGGAGGGGGCACCTGAGTGAGACTTGGAGGAAGGCAAAGATTCTGAGACATAAGTGAGGAGAGTTCTGCAGACAGCCTGTGCTGTCATGGAGGTGGGCTGCCCTCTGGGGATTAATGGGAGGCCTCCTGGCTGGGCAGAGGGCCCCATGGGGATGCCCCAGTCAGCTAGTGGGGGAGGCAGGGCTGAGGGGCCCAGCTAAGTGCCATGGCTGTGGGCTCCTAGCCTGGGCTGGCAGGAGCCTTAGGCATCACTTAGTCTGATCTCCTTCCAGGACAGAGGGAGAACCAAGGTCCAGAGAGATTGTAGGAGTGTAGACTTGGAGGCCACTGAGGCCAGCTCCCTCTTTGATAAGGAAAGATAAGGACACTGAGCCCCAGAGAGGGTCACAGGTACTGAGTGGCAGAAGTGAGATTTGAACTCAGGGCCTTGGATCCACTGCCTCCTCTTCACAGCTCTGTATCAGATCAGTCAGAGAAGCAGGATCCCCATTCCACATGGAGGCCATTGGAATGGCCTCTGTAGTGTTCAGGGGATCAAGGGTAACATTTTAACTTGAAAATCTCCAGGGGGAGAGGGTCTGTTCAGGCAGGTTCAGCTGCTCTGCTGCCCAGCTCCTGGATCTTGGTGGCATGGGTTAGCAGCCCATGGCCCACTTTCCAGTGGTGAAATGTGATATCATTTAGGCTTGTAAGAGATCTGGGTGGGCAGAGTGTGGGGGGTAGGGAGAGCTCACCCTGTTTGAAGAAAGGAAAGGAGGGAGGGAAAGGAAAGAAGGGAAGGGGGGGATGAAGGAGGGAGGGAGGGAAGGAAGAAAGGGAAGAGGGTAGGAAGGAAGGAAAGAAAGAAGAAAGGGAGGAAGGAAGAAAGAGAGGAAGGAAGGAGGGAGAGAAGGGAAGCAAGAGGCCATGACTGTCATCACAGGATACCCACACAGGCCATGTCTTCTCAAGCTGGGCCTCTGTCCTATGGACTCCCGGGAGGTCTGAGGAGGCTCCTTCATTGGCCCCCTCTCCTCACATGCAGAGAGAAGCAGGGACAAGGCCCGGAAGAGAAGGCGGCCCAGGTCCTCCTCTTCTTCTTCCTCCTCCACCTCTTCTTCCTCCTCTTCCTCTTCCTCTGGGGCCTCCAGTGGGGGAAGGAAGAAGCATGGGAAGCATAAGGTCAAGAAGAGCTCGAAGAAGAAGGCAAAGAAGAAGCTGAAGAAGAAGAGGAAGAAGAAGAGGAAGGAGAAATTGGGCAAAGCCAAGGAGGTGGAGGAGATGCCGGGCCCCTCACTGGACCAGTGGCGGAAAGAGCCCCTGGCGGAGAGCGGCCCAGGTAAGGGGGCGTGGGGTGGGCCAGGCCAGACGAGAGGTTCAGCTCCTGGAGAGCATAGAGGGAGCACTGGCCCAGCCTCCAAGCTAGGAAGGCGAGCTAACAGTTATGTAGCACATCTGTGTTTGCAAAGTGTCTTACATACATGGTCCTGGATCCTGGATCCAGGAAGCTTCTACCTCTGACCCGTCTTGGCTGTGTGGCCCTGGGCAAGTCACTTAAATCTCTCATCGACCTGGACTTGGGGCAGAGAAGGTGACAGCTTACTTTGTTAGAGGGAGTTTCCTTATCCAGGAGTACCTCCAGACCATTGACATCACAGGTCTCTATCCCTCTCTTTAACATGAACCAACCCAACACCTGTCATTCATGGTCTATGCAGTCTTTCACACCCCTAGTCCCCCCACAGCTTTTTCTTTTAAAATTTATTATTTATTTTTAACACTTGAAACATGTAACAAAAAATTTAAAATTCCAAATTTCCTCCCCTCGACCCCTTCCCCACCCAGTGAGAAGGCAGGCAATATAGTATCATTTATACATGTAAATCATGTAAAACATTTCCATGTTAGCCCTGTTGCAAGAAAAAAGAAAAATAAAATGAAAAAATTATATTTCAATTTGTACTCAGAGTTCATCAGTATTCTCTCTAGAGGTTGATAGCATTTTCATCAGAAGGCCTTTGGAATTGTCTGGGATCATTGTCTTGGTCAGATTAGCTAAATCTGTCACAGTTGATCCTCATTACAATATTGTGGTTACTGTATATAATGATCTGGTTCTACACACTTTGCTTTGCATCAGTCCATATAAATCTTCCCAGGTTTTTCTGAAACCATTCCCCTCATCATTTATTATGGCACAATAACATCCCATCACAGTCATATACCACAGCTTGTTCAGCCATTCCCCAGCTGATGGGTATCCCCTCTGTTTCCAGTCCTTTGCCACCACAGAAAAAGCTGCTCTAAATCTTTTTTGTACACAGGGGTTCTTTTCCCACTTCTGCAAAGACTACATTTTCTCCTGCCTTCTCCAGGACCAAACTTGGTGGTTATAATCACCCCCCAATTTGGTTTCTGGTTGGTTTTTCATTTTCTACCTACATGTTGTAATTGTGTTTTTGGTTTTGTTTACACTTTGTTGGGCAAAGGCCCTCCAAGATTTAAGATTTTTAAAATTTTGTTTTTACATCATCTTTATTTCCATATAAATCCCACCCCCTCCTGATGCCAGAGTCATTTCCAAGTCACAAAGATGAAGAAAAAGTCCTTCCCAGAATGAATCTTGAATCTGATGGGATGATCAGTTCTTTTGCACCAAAAGCCCCCTTTCTATTCTCTGCAGAGAACCTTGAATTGCCTTTGAAAGATGAGAAACCTCAGGATTTCAGAGTTGGGGTGGCGGCCCACCTGGGGAGTCTTGACTCCTCATCTCCTGTTGCCAAACCAGGCAGTGTAACCCAGCCTTAGCCTCAGAGTTCAATTCCCCAGGCCCTGGGGGTGAGATAATATTTGTGAAGCATTTAGCATAGTGTCTAGCACACAGTCAGCCCTTAATAATTGTATATTCCCTTCCCTCTTCCCCTTGAGCTGGTGAATCAGTTGGCTGTGGATGACTAAAAGGCCCAGGACCTTCCAGGCCAGAGTCGTTGCAGACACAGGACAGGTCCCCTGCCCTTTCCTGAGGGAAGGGCATGTGCTTACTCACAGTCTATGAGGCACACGCCCTCCCTCCCCCTTTCAGGTGGGGTTCCTCAGGTGTCTGGTCCCGTGACCCCAAATCCAGGGCTCTGCCTTCCTGGGCAGGTTGGGGAAGGCCTCATCTGGCTGGCACTGATCCCTGCTCTTTTTGGGGACTGGGGCTTAGTACTGACAGATGAACAGAAGTCCCGGATCCAGGCCATGAAGCCAATGACCAAAGAGGAGTGGGATGCCCGGCAGAGTGTCATCCGCAAGGTGGTGGACCCTGAGACAGGTCGTACGAGGTAGGGGCGTTTCAGGGGCAGGAAGAAGCCTCCAGGAGCTGGTGCCCCCCAGCCAGCTTGGGCTCTGGGCCCAGCTCCAGCCGATGCTGGGGTGGGGAGAGAAAGCACACCCATTCCCATGCATTTCCCACCTCCTCCGGGGCCTCTCTTTTTTCCTACCCCCTCCCCCAGAATTGAATCCCAGCTTATTCCAGACAGCAGTAAGGGCTCCTACTTGAAATGACCTTTGGTTTGTCCATCCATGCTATGGCTGTAGCTGAGAAAACAGACAATGTCTGGGAGACCCAAAGCCCTGCTCCCCTTGTAGCCTCAGATTCTCCAGGCAGGTCCTGGCCTGAAGTCCCTTCCTGGCCTGGCACCTGCTGCCTGAGACCGTAGAAGGGGGGCCCTTGGAAGGCACAGGCCTGAGACCAGACCTGATTCTAGTCTTGGAGGTGGATGAAGCTCCTGATTGAAGCTGCCTTTGCCTCTGCTGTCTTGGGTGATTGGCCTGACCTCTCAGGTCAAATGATGTGGTCTTGGTTTCCCTGTTGATGGAATGAGGCCTAGGTGGTCCTGGAAAGTCCCTTTTGGTTCTGATCCCACTCTGCTCCCCTGCTGGGATGTCAGGGTCCAGTCTTGCCTCACGGGAGAGAGCTTGAAGAAGAGCTTGAATGCACTACTTGCCCAGGGTCACCTGGCTGGTAAATCAGGGTTTGGAAGCTGGGACTTGCTCACTCCAAACCTTGTGCTCAGTCTGACCATCCTGGGACAACAGGCTCCTTCTCTCGGGGCCTTGTCTCTCTCTTGCCTAGCCCCTTGGAGAGGTGAGAGGGAAGCAGTGGTGGATAGGACATATCATGGGAGTCCCTTGATGTGACTGAGGTCATGTTCAGAGCTGGGAACTTGGCTGGCAGCTTACATTCAATCCTGATTGTCTCAGAATTCCCCCACCCCCCTCCCCAGCCTGCTACAGATCTGGGCCTGCTGTCTGCCTTCTATTCAGCAGAGGGGAAGGAAGGCCCTGTGTGCCCTGGGAGGCCCCCTCCCCACTGCTTTGATGTAGCGGAAGGCACAAGGAGGCCCACTGAAAATCTGCCTGGTATGGAGTGGGCTGCCTGGCAGGTTGTCCCTATCACAGCAGGGAGTCTTAATGAAAAAAACTGAACGGGGAGAGGTGGGGGGGGGATTCATTTTGTGCATGGATTAGACTAGATGTGGGCTGTAGGCCAGTGATCCTTTGATTCAGATCCTTTCCTGAGGTCCTGGTCCTCCTGGGGGAGAGGCTTCCTGCCTGTCCTGGATTCCATTCTCCTCTGTCCCAAGGGCCCCCAACCCAGGCCCCACAGTCACCCACCCACTTGACCTGGTCTTCTTCTCTGTTCTAGACTCATTAAGGGGGATGGAGAAGTTCTGGAAGAAATTGTAACCAAAGAGAGACACAAGGAGATTAACAAGGTAGTAGCCCTTCCCCCAGCTGCCCATTTCAAAGGTTCCATCTGTTTTTTTGTTTTTTGTTTTTACTTTTTGGAGGGGGAAGGGCAGGGCAATTGGGGTTAAGTAACTTGCTCAAGGTCACATGGCCCGTGGCCCGTAAAGATTAAGCATCTGAGGCCCGACTTGAGCTCAGGTCCTCCTGACTCCAGGGCCAATGCTCTATTCACTGTGCTACCTAGCTGCCCCAGGGGTTCCATCTCTTATCTGCTTGTTTATTTTCTCCAGCAAGCCACGAGGGGTGATGGGTTGACCTTCCAGCTTCGAGCAGGTCTGTTGCAGTAAGACCCCCAGCCTCCTTCCTCGACCTCCTAGTCCCCTGTGCCTGCCCCCAGACTGCTGGTCTCCTTGGACTTGGGGGGCTCCCTGGGAGGTTAGCACTGGCTCACTCAGATGAGGGGAATGGTTCCAGCTTGAAGATGCTGGGCATTGTTGTCACTCTATCAACTAAGAACAGCTGTGTAGGCCAGTATGGGAAGAGGGTTTATGAGCTCAGGGATTGGCCCAAGCAGAAATGCATGTTGATGCCCACCAACAATCCAGAAGACCTGGACTGTGTCTGCATTTTCATTGTCCTTTTCTCCCTCCTGTAGGGGGTGCCTGGGGTGGGGGAGTGTAGGGTCATCTGACCAGGCCTGGATGTCCTTGCCCCCAGACTTAGGCCTGTTTAAGAAGCTGCCACCCAAGGAAAGGCAAGTGGCAGCCAGGCCTTGGAGGCTGGGCTTCAATAGAAGGGGAAGAGGCAAGGCCCCCTGGCTTGGTGGTGCCTTGGCTGCATGAATCCAACTCTTGTCCCTTCTGTTTCTAACCAAGGGATTGTCCTGACAATAAAGCCCTTCTCAGCCTAAGGCTCGTGTCTGATCTCTGTTTGCTAGGAGAGTTGGGCATAATTCTAACACTGAAGATTTTTGTCATTGGATCCCAGACAATAAAAGATATTTGGGGAAGAACCCATTGGGGGAGGGGGGCGTCTATGTATTTGGGCTGGAATGCCACAGGATTCACAGGCAGAGACGCTGTGGGTCAGAGCCATTAATGCGTGAGCACTCGGGTTTTGGGGGTCTCTGCTTTTTTGTTCACTTTCTGCTGCCAGCAGGCACTTCCACAGATCTGTCTACACTTTGTCCTTGCTCGGAAGTGAAGGTGAGCACAGGAATGAGGGCCATAGGGATGGGATGGCCTACTGGCTGACCTCCTAGTGCCCGATTCTTAGGTTACTGTCCAATGTACCAGTAAAGAGACTCAGGAAAGAAACCTTCCCTTTATTCATGTAACATACAGTGATATTGTGTACAGAGTCTACACACCCAGGCATTGAACGATGCACTGACAGACAGCAAGGAGAAATGCCGACACACAGATGGAACTGAAGAGATGAAACTGGGACGTGGCCAACTGGCTTCTGAGCCAGGGCACCCCTAAGTGGGGTGGGCCTTTTAGACCAAGCCTGGAAGGAGTTGTATTTTTTAGCTGCATCCCTAAGAAATGCTTCTTTATAAATAAAATGGGATGGAGATGATCGAATATAAAATTGACACTTGGGAATACCAGTAGGTCTTGGGTGAGGTGTCCTACAAGGAGGGAGAAGAGAAGGGGAGTAAGGCTTCTAGATATACTCAGGCAATACAGCGGAGGTGGAGTTACTCGATGATTGGTGTGGGAAGATATGGTACTTAGTAGGGTTTTTGGTTATGACTGGTTGTCTTCTGATGCTGTAAACATTTTTTTTTTGGTATTTAAAAAATGTTTCCAAAAAAAAAAAAAGCTTTATCAACAGCAAATATACCTCATAGAATTGAAAGTGATGCGGAAAGGAAGAAGGGAGGGAGGGCTCCCTAATTCTGGTGAGAAAACATTTACAGCTGTTTGCTCATTGCTCCTTCCCGGCTGAGGGACCTGTACTGGCCTGTGCGTTCACACTGGACACATTGCTATGCAGGGACGAGGGGGATTCAGACCAGGGAGGCCGAGACAGCTGGAGGCTAGCGCTATTGCTCTTGTCCTTGGCATGGTTGAGTGGGGGAGGGGGGAGCCTTCAAGGCTGAGTTTGCTGCAGAGCTGATGGCAGAAGTACAGCCTTGGGAGCAATGGCTGTGGCCTAGTTGGGAGGAGAGGGGCCAGTCGAGAGCTGGCACAGACTCATGGCAGTCTCCTCTGGCCACTGTTATTGCAATCAGGGTCTGAGACTCGGCTCAAGAAGGGTTCTTAGGGAGGAGCGGAGCAGGGGGCATGTGTGTGTGTCCCCTCCTCCCCAAGGCTGTGATTGTCGGGCTGAGGGGGAGTTGGTGGTGGTGAGGGGGGTGTCAGATATTGCCTTCTTCAGAGACAGGTAACATTGGACTTGGTCCATAAAACAATTGCTTTGTACATAATGCCTGAAACAACAAAAGAAAGCTACATCTTAAATATTAATAGGCCCTGAAGGTTCTCTTCCCTCCAGACATTTTCCCTACACAAAATAAATAACTTTCACTCTGTATATACCCACTTTTCTGAACATTTACAGGATACTTTTTCCTCTTTACAATATCTACACAAGAGAAAATGTCAACATCTTTTGTTACCCCACCCCCCCAAACAAAATGTACAGAAAGGACCAGCCAGCCCTACTCGGTGGCTGGGCACTGGACAAAGGCCATATCCAGATGTTCAGTTAAATCCTTCCCAAGAACCTGGTTTTCAGCTTGGTCAGCTCCTCCAGCCAAAGGTGGCCTTCTCTGTTGGCCACTGACATAAATGGCAAAACTTGAGAAGACTCCACATGGGTGCCCGTAGCCTGGTGGAGATGAGATCAAGGCAACACGTCGAAAAAGTTGATTAGTTAGAAAGGGAAGGTCCGATTTCATTAGTGGAAATTGGCAAAGGTGCTGCAGGGGTGATTGGTCACTGACCAGGATGAGGTGGGAAGGACCTGACAGTCCGAATTTTCGATTCAAAACAGTTTGCGTTTAAAAATCAGTATGAGCCCCTCCCACCTGTCCCTAAAGCCCCACTGAGAGTAGAAATTCAGTGAGAGTTTGGAAATAGAAGTGAGGAAATCTTCTGGAGTGAGGCTCCAATCGCCAGGAGACAGGACATCTCTAGGCCTGGGAGACGGTGGCAGGGCCCAGAGCCTCCCAAAGCAGGCTGCTTTCACAGTGCTAGGTTTTCACAAAGCAGAGAGGACTGCCCTTGGTATTGAAAGAGTTAAGAAAACCAAAAGCAGCCAAGTTTTTTTCTTTAAAAAAAAAAGACCAAACAAACCCTTTTAGAAATCAAATCACTGATGTAGAAAGGAATAATTCACTGCAGTGGGTAGTGGCAGCAGCAGCAGCAGTGTCAGGAGCGGTGTGGAAAATGGGGGCTTGGCCAATAATCTGGTTCCAAAGAGAACAAGACCTGTGTCTGCCCTCTTCCCCACCCCTCACCCTGCACCCCCATCCCCAGGCTCTCTGCTCTCTGCTCTGGAGGTGGGTGTTGGGGGCCTCAGGTGCCCAGACCCTGGCTTGCTACTCAGGGCAGGTGCCCAGAGCAGGAGATGCCAGGTTCATGGATGGTCTGGACCCAAGGGGCTCCCCCACCCTCCTCCTGCTCTGCTCGCTCTCTGCTGGTCAGAGAAATCCAATGCAGAGAGTTAGGCAAGGCTAGGCTGGCAGAGGAGAGGGCAGGGAGCTGGGGGTGGGGGTGACCTGGTGGCTGGCCCTGGGCCTTGGGGACAGGAAGAGCTGCAGAAATAAAGGTATGGCCTTTTCCTTAAACTTTGTACAACAGACTTGATATACGTTTGGGTCTCCTTACTGTCCAAAAAACAAAACAAAAAATCCAAAACAACAAAGCTGCACAGAACTCTATCCTGGATCAGCAAAATATTTAATGGTCATGCACTACCAACAGTGACGTGTAGCCACGTGAGATGGTAACAGGTCTCCATTCTAAAGATCATCAGTGCAAAAAACGATGAGGTTTTACAGTTGAGTGAGGAATCAAAAGAAGCAGGTGGAACTCCCGGGAGCTGCTACTGTGTCTGGAGAGAACTCGGGTACAGGGGGCTGGGGATGGGGGAGGCCGGGTGGCACCTCCAGCCCTGCACTTGGGTTACTGAGAATGCACATCTCCAGTGCTCTGCAGGGGTCTGGGCAGATTATACATGGCAGGGGGCTGGGCAGAGAGCAGCACGTCAGATGGTCTCTTCTCAGGGCTGATGGGGAGCCCTCTGCTTCCCCAGCAGTGAGGGTGGGGGAGGGTGTGATTTCCCTGCATGGTTGGCAGATGCAGGATGCTGCCAGCTGCGGAGAGAACCGGAGACCCCAAGCTCCAAAACAGTCGGGGCCAGAGCCCCGCTGAGAAGTCTCCTTGGGGGATGTGTCCCTGCCTTGCCTTTGTGGCAGCGGGTTAGGAGATCCCTTCTCCCTGCAGGTCAGGATCGGGCCCTGCTTCTTGGGCAAGGTGTGGTTAGATGAAGCTGGCTGAGCCTCTCCATGGAGGGCTGCCAGGAAAGCCCCCTGGGTCAGAAGGGGACCAGAGTCACCGCTCAGTGTTTCCCATCCCTGGGAACAGAGACAGGCCATGTCCTGTGCTTGTCTGTGGCAGAAGCAGCAAAGTGCCCGAGGCCTGAGCCAAGACTGTGCCTTGGAGGGGCCTGGGGTGGGGTCCAAGGCCTCCCATCTTCAGCTCTAGCCTCTTCATCCACTTACAGGCTGGCACCTGCCTGTCTGGCCGGGACCCACAGCCTGCTGGCTCTGTCCCCCTTGCCTCCTAGCACCATGGTGACACTTCCCGCTCCGGGGCCGCTCCAGGGCCAGCTCCTGGGGGGGGGGGCGCCGCGGGGAGGCGGGCACCTCTATTTGGGCCCTGGGGGGGCCCCCGCCTCTGGCCGGCGGCCCCAGCAGCCTGTGGCCACGCTCATGCTGCGCTGACCCCGCTCCCGCTCGCGGTCCCGTTCGTTGTCTGACTGGCTTTGCGTCCGCTCATGCTTGTGGCTAGGTCCAGCGGGCTGGGAGGAGATGGTTCTCAAGAGGTGGTTCCGTTTGCGGAGAAAGTCACCCTGGCCCGGGAGGCCGAAGCTGCCTTTCCGCAGAGCCATCCTGGTGCTGTTCTTGGCCGGCCGGGCTCGGTGGTTGTACTTGAGCTGAGCGAGGTGGGCAGCATAGCCTTCGGTGATGAACTGGAGTGAGGGAGGGAGAGGAGAGGAGAGGTGAGTGATGCCCACCCTGGCTGGCCTGGGGGGTCAGTCTTGTGGGTCTGAGGTGCAGTAGGTCACTGATTCACAACTGGGATGGCCCTCGGCAAGCACTGAGTCTGACCCTCCACTTTTCTCCCCTCCTATTTTATAAAGAAGGAAGCCCAGGCCCAGGGAAATAGGACTTTCCCCATCTCACAGAGCTGGGGACAGGGCTGGGGAACCCGCAGCCTCGAGGCCATGTGTGACTCTCTAGGTCCTCAAGGGTGGCCCTCTGACTGAATTCTGTGAAGTTTGTGACCTCAAGGCCATAGTTTCTTCACCCTTATGCTAGGATCATAGGTTTGGAGCTCCCTACCACACCAACTCTCTGAGGGAACTCTGGGTAATTCTGAGTCTGGCCTGAGTACCAGGGGTCTGGGAAAGAGCAGCCTCAGAGTCCTGGCTGGGCCAGATGGCCATGCAGCCCTCTCAATACAGGCAGGAGCCTGGGGCATCGCATGGCAGACAGGGCTGTGCCTGGCACCAGAGCAGATGAAGGGGAAAGAGGGCCGACCCAGCAGGAGGGCAGCTCCCATACCTGGCACTGATGCTGCAGTTTCTTGGTGGGACGGCCCACAATGTAGATCTGCATGGGGGACAGGCTGATGGAGCTGTAGACGGAGATATCCTTGGTGGAACCGTAGGCAGCATGCACCCGCATGTGGAGCTGGGGACACAGGGACAGAACGTGCTCAGAGAGGCTCTTGAGATGGAACTCCTGGGCACCCATGGCCCACCAGGAGAAGGGCTCAGGCACCTGCCTCTGAAGAGACCCCGGCGGCCCAGGGCTCAGGAGGAGGGCCTCTTTCTTGTCTGAAATGGGCTGAGAGACCCAGCTACAGTCATTTCACTTTTCTGGGCCTCAGTTTCCACATCTGTAAAATGAGAGGGCTGGACTAGCTGGCCCCTGATGTCACTTCTAGATTTGTGAATCTCTGGCAGCACTTACAGATGGCTCATTATGTGCTAAGTGCTCTTAAACATTTACAACAACTGTGGGAGGTAGGAGCCACTATTATTTCTATTTTATAGTTGAGGAAACTGAGGCAGACAGAGGTTAAATGACTTGCCCAAGGTCACACAGCTAGGAGGTATCTGAGGCTGGATTTGAACTCAGGTCTTCCAGACTGCAGGCCTAGCACCCTATCCACTGAGCCACCTAGATGCCCCAGTGTGGTGACTGACAAGGCCATTGTTGGTCCCAAGGCCCCTAGAAAGACTGGGTTGGCTGGGGATACCCAGACCAGATCAGATTCAAACGCAGATTATTATTGTGTTACCATGGACAGTTATCCAAGCTCTCTGAGCTTCAACTAGGTGACTGCAGAGGTCCACTCGGAACCTAGCATTTCCAATTTAGCCTGGATAGACCAGAGGAATTATTTACATGTTGTCTCTCCCATTAGAATGTGAACTCTCTGAGGGCAGCCAGAAATCCAGAAGATCAGAGTTCAAATTTAGCCTTAGACACTTACCAGCCACGTGGGACTGTGGCCAATCCCATAACCTCATCAGCAACATGGGGATAAGAAGAGCCCCCTACTTCTCAGGCTCGGGGGAGGATCAAAGGTGATCATTGTAGGGGATCTGGCACACAGTAGGTACTAGATAAATGCTTATTCCTCCCCCCCCCAAGAATGATACTTATTACTATTGTTGTTGCCAAGGCACCATACAGTTACTAAGTATCAGGAGAAAAACTTGGATGTGGGGTCTTCTTGGCCCTAAATCCTACACTCTCTCCTATACTATGCTGCTCCCCACTCCCCTCTCCCCTTTCCAGTCTTTCCCTCTTTCTCTCTCTTCCTCCCTCTCTCCTCCTCCTTTCTCCTCCCCTCCCCCTGTCTCTCCTTTCCTTCTCTGCTCCTCCTTTTCCCCATCTTTTTCTCTCTCTCTTTCCTCTCTCTTCCTCTTCCCACCTCTCCCTTCCCCCCTCTGTCCCTCTGTCCCCCCTCCCTTTCTGTCTCTCCTCTCCCTCTCTGCCCCCTTACCTTCTTTTTCTCTCTCTTCCTCTTCCCACCTCTCCTCTCCCCCTCTCTGTCTTTCCCTCTCTATCTCTTCCTTTTTCACACTTTTCTCTCTCTCTTTCCTCCCTCTTCCCACCTCTCCCTTCCCCCCTCTTTCTGTCTCTCCTCTCCCTCTATCCCTCCTTTCCTTCTTTTTTCTCTCTCTCTTTCCTCTCTCTTCCTCTTTCTGTCTCTCCTCTCCCTCTATCCCTCCTTTCCTTCTTTCTCTCTCTCTTTCCTCTCTCTTCCTCTTTCTGTCTCTCCTCTCCCTCTGTCCCTCCTTTCCTTCTTTCTCTCTCTCTTTCCTCTCCCTTCCCCTCTTTCTGTCTCTCCTCTGTCCCTCCTTTCCTTCTTTCTCTCTCTCTTTCCTCTCCCTTCCCCTCTTTCTGTCTCTCCTCTCCCTCTGCCCCTCCTTTCCTTCTTTCTCTCTCTCTTTCCTCTCCCTTCCCCTCTTTCTGTCTCTCCTCTCCCTCTGTCCCTCCTTTCCTTCTTTCTCTCTCTTTCCTCTCCCTTTCCCTCTTTCTGTCTCTCCTCTCCCTCTGTCCCTCCTTTCCTTCTTTCTCTCTCTTTCTTCTCCCTTCCCCTCTTCCTGTCTCTCCTCTCTGTCTCTGCCCCTCCCTCTTTTGCTCTTCCTTCACCCCCCCTCCTTCTCCTTCCCTCCTCCCTGCCTCTCTCTCCCCCTCCCCAATTCTCTCTTTTCTTTCTCCATAAGTAAGTATGAATGTAGTATTTGAAAACAGTTATTTGCCCCATGAGTCTTCTCCTCTCTAAACCAAACAACCTCAATGGCTCCAATCCATCCTCAGTGCCTGGACTCGGGGTCCTTTGCTGACCCTAAATGCAAGCTGATGGCATGCCTCTGGACACTCTACTTGCTGCTGCCTTTCCCAAAAGGTGGTGCTGTGACAGGGCAGGGTCCTGGGCTGGGAACTCTTACCTCAGTGATGAGGAACTTTAGGAAGTTGGCTTTATGCCGCAGAGGGTCGTGTACAAGGCCATCACAGAAGGAGACGATCCCATGAGGGAAGTTGTGCTGTGCTAGCCAGGCTACTACCCGCTGCTTCTGCATGTCGGGCCTTCCTGTCACGTAGATGATGAGGTAGCCGAGGTCCTGCCAGTGTCTGCGGGTGAGACAGGAGGAGGAAGCAGAAGTGGCCTGTGGACCCAGAGGATTCCACTCCCCGGGGCCACCAGTCACTTCTAGGCCCACCTCCACACCCTAGAATTACTCTCCCTATTCGGAGGAGTAACGGGGTGTAATGCCTGCCTATCAAGTTCAGGAAGACCTGAATTCAAATATTGTCTCTGTCCTTGCTAGTTATTAGACCCTGGGCCTTGGTTTTCTCTGAGCCTTGGTTTCCTCACCTGTAAAATAGGGGGTTAAAAAATACCTATAGTGCCTACTTTGTTGGGAGATCGTATAAAGGTCTCTGAAAACATTACAGTGCTTTATTATAATTAACTTTACTATTCATCTAGTACTTAAAGTGCTTTACACACTTTAAACTGCTGTATAAATGTCAGGGATTGTTATTATTGCCTTGTGACATCCAAATCAGAACTGGGCATTATTGGCTATGTGTGTCCCTGACATGCGTGCCTTATCTACACACTGTGCTTTTTAAAAACAATGATGACTCTCCTGAGAAAGAAAGGATGTCGAGACTTTGCTGGTCTAAGGCTGTGAATTGCTTTAGTTATATGTATTCTCTACGGCTGTGATTCACTCCCATTGTACTTCAAATTCACGTCCACACTTCCCTGACCTATGGGCTCTGGTTGCATCTGTAGGACAATGTGCCACAAGCTACTGGATGATGCCATTTGAGTAAATACCTTTAAAAAAACTAATTGAATCTCTTGGCTGATTGTTAAGGAGAAACACAATGGTGGGGGCTTGTGAGTTCTAGTGTTATGATAGTTATCCACAGGGTTATATCTGGAACCCAAGACAGCAGCCTCCCTGCCGGGAGTCACTGTTAGTGCCACTATGAGTTGGGGGAGTGAGGTCAGAGGAGGTACAACATATTGAATTATCATGCAATGTTGTTTCCCCCACTAGAATATAAGTTCTTTTAGAGTGGACATTTCCATATCTGTAGCCCTCTCATTTATCCAGTCATTCAACAAGCATTTATTAAGTGACGACTTTATGCCAGACACTATATTAGGGAAAGAGACAAAAAATGAATTCAGAAGCTTGTATTCTATTGGGAAGAAACAACATTTACACCAGTAAATAAATGTAAAATGATTTGAGAGGGTGGCACTAACAACTTTAAAGGGTAGGGAACAGTGGTGGGGAACCTGCAGCCTCAAGACATATGGTCTTCTAGGTCTCAGTCTTTTGACTGGGTCCAAGTTTTACAGAACAAATCCTTCTATTTTCATTTTTGTATGTGGGAGGGTGGGAAAGGGGGAAGGCAAGTCAATTGAGGTTAAGTGACTTGCCCAAGGTCACACAGCTAGTTAAGTGTCAAGTGTCTGAGGCCGGATTTGAACTCAGGTCCTCCTGACTTCAGGGCCAGTGCTCTATTCACTGCACCACCTAGCTGCCCCAACAAATCCTTTTATTAAGGGGATTTGTTCTGTGAAGTTTGGAATCATTCAAAGGGCCGCTCTTGAGGACCTAGAAGGCCACATGTGGCTTTGAAGTTGCAGGTTCCCCACCTCTGCTAGACCTAGGATTTAAATGGTAGAAGGAACTACAGGGTGAGGAAAATCCAGCAATGTAAGTGGGCAACTTTTTGGTAGTCCTGTAGTCCCAGAGTTGCATAGACCATTGATGGATTAAGTGACTTGCCTAGGGTCATACATTCAGTAGGGGTCTTCCTGACCAGGCCTCCCTAGCTCCAAAGCCAATTCCCTGTCCACTCTGGTGGGCTGCCTCGCTAGAACAAAAAACACTCCCCCTTTATAGGGCATTCGACTAGGAATCTAGCACTAGATCTGAGTTCAAGCCCTGTTTCAGACTGCTCAGGTCTTCCCCTACTCAATAAACTCTGGTGGCTCCCTATTACCTCAAGGACCAGATAGAAGGACCTCTGTTTGGCATGTGATGCCCTTCATAATCTGCATCCTGACAATCCTTCCGAGATTAGTACAACTCACAGCTCTCCATGCACTTGGTGCCCCAGGCCAGACTGGCCTTCTAGCCTTTCCTCACTTTGTACATTCCGCCTCCCATCTCCATGTCTATAAAGGCCCCGGCCATCCCCAAGGCTTGGAGTGTTCTATGTCTCCCTTCCATTCTGGAGAACTCCTCTTTCCTTCAAAGCTCAGGCTAAGCCCTTGCTGTTGGTCAGTCGTTCCAGTCCTGCCCAACTCTGTGACCCCATTTAGGTTTTCCTAGCAAAAAGACTGGAGTGGCTTTGCTATTTTCTTCTCCAGCTCATTTTCCAGATGAGGAAACTGAGGCCAACAGGGTTAAGTGACTTGTCCAGGGTCACATAGCTAGGAAGTGTTTGAAGCTGAATTTGAACGTGAGTCTTCCTGACCCCAGTCCAGCGCTCTAAGTACTCTGGTACCTTAGAACTAGTCCTTACCTCAGGCTTTTCCTGTTTCCTTACCATCTAGGGTGACTTTCCTCCTCATTCATTTTGCACGTCTTTTGTATTTAGTAATAAGTGGCAGCTTTCTCTGCACGTATACTCTACATAGTGAAGTGGGTAGAAAAGTGGCCTTGGAGTCATAAAGACCTGGGTTCAATTCCTGCCTTTGAGACATCCTGACTGTATGACCCTGGTCAAGTCACTTGACTTCTAAGTGCTCTAGGCAAATCTCTAGGACAATAAGTTGTAGAGGAGATAGCAATCTGCTCAGGGAAAGGGAATTTCCTTATCTGGGAATTTCTCAAACCAATGAAATCACAGGCTCAGGCTCTGACCATATTTACTTATCTATATACATGTTTCTGTCTATGGAATGTAAGCCCTCTGAACAATAAAATATTGTGTCTGTAAGTATTTAAGTCATAAAATCAACAGATTTGTAAATATTTAAGCTCAAACTTTAAGCTTAAATTCACTATATCTGTACAAATTTCTGGAAAAGCTGGATGAGTGATTTGGGGAGGGTCCCTGCCTTCCCTTCTGCCCTAGCAAAAGGGACCTGGGGGGGGGAAGGGTAGGGGTGAAGAGGAAGGGAAAAGAGAGGAGGGGAGGGGAATAGAGGAAGGACAGCCTGTCCTCTCTCCCTGGCTCACCTTACTACATCCACAGCACCTGCCCGCACCTTGGGGTCACTGCCCATGATGGAGACGCTGGCAGCAAAGGAACCATCAATGCTGAAGACTACAAACTCTGTCCCCTTGGGTAGGACGGTGATGTAGCTATCTGCAAATGTGTGGTCCCCCCTGTTGGGAAAGAGCCGTGAGAGGCCTGGACCCAGCCCCAAGCCTGGGCTTCCTCTCATCCCAACACAAAGTCTTGCCCAGGTGCTCCTCTGTGGGGCCCAACCTCTGATCTCAGCATCCTCAAGGATTACCAGGTCCAAAGCTTTCTGGGGCCACAGTTTAGGGCCACAGTCACCCACTCTTAACAAGCTGCCATCCTCATACTTGGGGGCCACAGAGGCCAACAGAGAGGTGGATCTCAAGGATCTGGTTGACCAGGGTTGGAAAGCCAGGATTGTAGACTTAAGGTCTGTGCAACCCTCTCCTTCTTATAAAGGAGGCCAGGTGGGCCAGAAGCAGGGGTGACTTGCCCAATGGCCTACAAATAGGATCACAAATTTAGGGCCAGGAGGGGACACAGAGGCTTTGTAATTCAACTCCCTCATTTCACAAAGGAGGAAACTCTGAGGTCTAGAGAGGTATGGTGACCAGCCCAGTGTCACAGGGAGAAAGCAATCCAGTGGGATTGCATCCTGGGTCCTTTTAAATCCAAATCCAACACAAAGATCCCACTTTTGCCCCAGGGTCTCCCTTCCTGGCATGATAGGTTCTTCTGGTACAAGGCAGTGGGGCACTTAACCCTGCCCTAGCCTCTGGTCCATGGTGGACAGCCCATCTCCCCCCACCCCATGCTCTGAGCAGCTGCCCGTCCCCACCTGACCACCATCTTGATGGGGTAGACACCAACGCCGAGACGCTGTTCCTCAGGGATAGTGTAGGAGATCCGACCGCTACTGCTGGTGATGAGCGTGTCAAAGTGGACCCATTCCCCGGAGGGGGGCTGGGTCATGATGTGGATGTCCACCTGTGGGCAGGCGGGTGGGAGGGGCGGCTGAGAACGTCCCTCTGACTTGGCTGGCCTAATCCTGACATTGACCACAGCTCCTTCCCCCCCTTAGCCTCGTCCTCCACTCCTGGACCTCTAGGTAATGGAAATGATTCTCACTGCCTGCCATGGGAGTGTTTAGCCAAGGCCAATGTTTCTGCTGTTGCTTCTGGTAGCATCACTAACTACTCTCCCTTGTTGCCCCAGACCCACCCCCATACCCCGTTCTCCTCACTGATGAGAGTTGGGACTACTCTGCTAAGCCCCAGGAGATAAAATGAACCCAGCCCAGGACTGCTTTCCTGGGCTTCCCAAGCCAAGCCACTGATCCTTTTTTTTTTTTTTAAAGCAATCAGGATTAAGTAACCTGCTCACGGTTACATGGCCAGTCATTATTTGTGTATGGGTGCTCATTTTCTGAGGCCGGGACCGATCCCGGGTCATCCAGACTCCGGGGCCGGTGCTCTTACTCACTGCGCCACCTAGCCACCCCCCAACTGATTCTTTTCCCCTTGAGGATGCCTTCTACCATCTACTCTATATATATCGGGTCTGAACCAATTCAGACATTATTTCTTTCCTTCGTTAAAATATAAGCTCTTTGAGGGCAGAGACTCTCTTTATTGGCTTGTATTTGATCCCCAATACTCAGTGTCAATGCCTGGCACATAGTAAGATAAATGTTCTGTCTGTCTACTGATCTATCTGCATATGCTGATATGCATATCAGCAATTCATCTCTCTCTCCTCTCTGTCTTTCTCTCCTCTCTGTCTCTCTCCTCTCACCCCCCCTTTCTGCCTCTGTCTCTCCCTCCCTTTCTCTTTCTCTTTCTCTTTCTCTCTCTCTCTCTCTCTCTCTCTCTCTCTCTCTCTCTCTCTCCCTCCCTCTCCTTTCTGTCTCCCTCTGTCTCTCCTCTCTGTCTCTCTGTTTTCTGTCTCTGTCTCTCTCCCTCTATCACTCTCTCTCTCTCTCTCTCTCTCTCTCTCCCCTTCCCCTTCCCCCTCTCTTCCCAATGTTTAGCATAGTACCTAACACAAAGTAAGCTATTAATAAATGCTTGAGGTGATTTTTTTTTTTGGTTGGTTGTTTTTTTGCCTGTTTGTTCAGGTCTGGATCTCTCTCATCTCGCCGGGGCTAATAGTGTAGCGGTCCCTCAGAGGACTGCAGACCTTCAGGGAAGCCCTGGCAGCTTCTCCTGCTGACCTGCCCTGGGCTCTCCATCCTTGGGCCGCTGGGCAGCCCACTAGGCCAGGGGCTCACCGCACTGGTGCTGGACGTTAGACTATAGCTCAGAAATCCTGAATTCAAGCGATTCGTTACACCACCCCCATCCCTGAGTCCCTCTCCACCATCCCCAGCCATAAATGCTCATTGACTTGTTGACCAGGACTAATGAATGTCCTAGAAACCAGACTTCGGCTCATTTTGACCAAGAACTCTAACTGAGACGTCCAACAACACACCAGGAAGCCTTGGGAGGCTTGTGGCTTTGCCTAATCCATCCCCTTCATTTTACATAGAGGCTCACGGAGCTAGAAAAGACCTCATAATTTTTACAGCTGGAGAAACTGAGGCCTTCAGAGGTGAAGTATCCAAGGTCACACCCAAAGCAGTCAGCTCAGCTGGTTTCCAAGCCAGGCCCACTGATACCAGATCTGGTGACCTCTCCATGGAACCACTCCTGGGAGGGCAGAGTCTGGCTGACCATCTGTCAGTGCAGATATCACAGAACAGAGCCCTGAACTGAGGAGGAGGTGGGACTAGAAAGCACTAGAAAGTGCCTACTATGTGCCAGGACTGGAAGGCCTCTAAGGTTCTTTTATTTTATGGTTCTCCAATGCCTGCAAGGCCACCCCTTTGCCCCCAGGCATCCCCTGCCCACGACCTCACCCTCCCCGTTCCACTTACCTTCTCCCCTGTCAGGGTGACCATGTCTAAGGGCCCATACATGAACCTGCCTGTCAGGGTCTGAGGACCGTCCTCATTGGCTACAGCATCATTGATCCTGTGATTAGCAGCGACATTCTGGGGGAGGAAACAGAGGATAGTGAAAGGAGGTCCTGGGATGATTACTGAGACAGAGATTAGGAATCTGTCCTGGGTGAGCTTGGGCCAGGGATCGTAAGACCAAGATTTAGACTTGGAAGGGCCCTCGGTGACCACAGATGAGGAAATGGGAGTCAGTGGAGGTAGTTTGCCCAAGGTTGTAGAGGCAAGATTAGAACCCAGGGCCTGGGCTCCCGCCTCAGGCATTTGTCACCAGCCTCCATCACAACATCTATAGTTAGTCTGGTTTGGCTTATCCTCATGTGACTGGGAATGCATCTAGACCAGCCCTTGGTAATCTGAGGTCCATGGACCCCCAATGGGGCTGAAGATAGATTTTTGGGGGAAGTGTGGGTGATAAGGAAAAATATGACATTTTTATTTTCCCAAACCTTTGGTTTCCTTCTCATCCTCTGTATCTTCTTCTGTGCATTTTTAGGATATGATGCTGAGAAGGGGCCAGAGGCTCTGCCTCACTGGCCAAGGGGGGCAGACCTCCTCCAGATGGGTGGCGGCCCTCTCCGCTGGAGGCCCCTTGGCCTGCCCTTGGCAGCTTACCCGCAGCTTCACGTGGGTTCTTTTCCTCTGCCACTTTTCCCGGGGCTTTGAGGGAGTGAACACGGACACTTCCTTGCCGTCCAGCTCCAAGATACTGGCGTTTTCATGCCTCATGACCTGAGGGGCATGAAGAAGAGGGATAACTTCCAGATCAGTGGGCTCCAGCCCTGCCCACCCTGTCCCAGGGCCCCCGCACAGGGGCTGAAGGTGGGGACCTACCTGTCTCAGCAGGAAGGAGACCACGTCGGTGGATTCCCAGTAGCTGGCATGGAAGAGGTGGGGGAGAGCCACGGTGGGGAAAGCAGTGAGGGCATCCGGGCAGTACAGGGCATAGTCAATGCGCTTTGTTCCCCACCACTTGGCGGCAACTGGCGGGAGAAAAGGCTTGATGACCGAATCGTGGTGAGACAGAGACAGACAGAGAGAGACAAGAGAGATGAGAGGAGAGAGAAAGGAGAGAGAGGAAAGAGATGAGAAGGAGGAAGAGACAGAGATAGGGGAGAGATGAGAGGAGAGAGAAAAGTGAGAGAGGAGGAGAGACAGAGACGGAGAGAGGGGAGAGAGAGAAAGAGAGAGAGATGAGAGAGAGAGAGAGAGAGAGGAGATGAGAGAGAGACAGAGATAGAGAGATGAGAGATAAGGAGAAAAGAGAGAGGAGAGACAGGGACAGAGAGAGATAAGAGAGATGAGAGGAGAGAGAAAAGAGAGAGAGAGGAGAGAGACAGAGATAGAGAAAATGAAAGGGAAAGAAAAAGAATGAGAAAAGGAGGGAGAGAGGATGTGTATGTACATGTGTGTGAGAGAGAGAAAGAGAGATGAGAGGAGAGAGAAAAGAGAGAGAGGAGAGAGACAGAGATAGAGAAAATGAGAGAAATGGAGAATGAGAGGGAAAGAGGGAAAGAAAAAGAATGAGAAAAGGAGGGAAAGAGAGAGGATGTGTATGTATATGTGTGAGAGAGAGACAAAGAGACAGAATGAGAGAAAAATAGAAAGGGAATGAGAGAGAAGGAAAGAGAATTATGGAGGGAAAAAAGAAGCTATGTATGTGAGAGAGAGAGAGGAAGGGAGAAAGGAAAAGAGCGGGGGAGAGAGGGAGAAAAGGAGGTGGGGACAGAGAAAGACAGAGACAGACCAACAGACACGTGTGCGTGCGTGCACACATGAGAAGAGAGGAGAGGAGGGGGCCTGACCCCTCCCTGACAGGCGCCCCAGCTGGGCAGCAGACCCTGCAGTCTGCGAAGTATGAGGCTGTATTTCTAGGCCCCTGTGGGTGTCCTGAATGTCACTCCAGGCCAGTAGAGTCTAACAGAGGACAACCCACACACACCCAAGGCCCAGCCTCAGACACAGGGAGAGGGAACACACAATTCCACTCCACAATGTCTCCATCCTTAGGAATGCTTTTAGCTCTGGCTTGGGCTCCCCTAACCCTGGACCCTCTGGGTGTCCTCCATCCCAGGGTCAGGCTTCTAAAATGAATGGACTACCCCCCAGGCCTGGATGGGGAGGGGGAAGAGAGTCTGAAAGGTTCTCTTAACAGCAAGACACATTTTGCAGGTAGTTTCAGTTACAGCTGAAGGAGGCCTGTGCTTAACATGAGATGTCCCAAGTTCAGACCGGGTTCTGCTGTTTTTAGCTTTCTGGGTCTCAGTTTCCTCATCTGTAAAATGGGAATAGCACTTGTACCACCCTCCTCAGAAGGTGGTGAGGAGGACGAAGTGAGCTGATGTTGACAAACCCTTTGCTAAAACATTAAATGTTACCTAAACGTTGGCTGATGTTACGGATTACTGAGATTTCTAAGCACTGAGCATCAGATCCTCTGCCTAGGCCTGGAAATCAGGGTTCTCCCCCTCCCTGCCTCCCACCCCACCTCCCTTCAGACTTAGGAGAGGTGGTGGAAAAGGGGTCTGGTATCAACGGTGGGAAGCAAGCAGAAAGTCTCCAGGATCGGCAAATAGGCCCAAAGCATGGGGGACAGAGTTAGGAGCAGAGCAGACAGGTCAGGGTCAGGGCATCAGGTCAACAGAACCAGTTTCTCTAACGTCTCCTGGCATAAAAGCAAGCGAGCAGTCCTGGACAGGGCCCTGGCCAGCCCTGGGCCCAGCCAGCCTAGGTTGTAACTGCTTCAGAGGGCTCTGGGGGGCAGCCATGGGGAGAGCTCAGCCACTGTCCTGGCATTCGCCCTGGAGGTCAGCCGCTCTGTCTTGAAACAGCTCTGACCAAGCCAAACTTGTTCCCAATGGTTAGCCAGAATCTTTGCCTTCTATTCAATGCTCCTAAGGCCTGTTCAGAGGGCCAAGCAGAAGGAGCCACATCTTTTTCCCCTACATGATAGTCTCAAATGCTTGAATATGTGTACCATGTGGTCACTCCACCCCTGAGCCTTCTCCTTCCCCTGGCTAAACATTCCCAGCTCCATGTATGACATGGGACCCAAGGCTCTCAACTGTCCTGGTTGCCCTATTCTGGACACTCTCCAACCCTCAAGTTCCTTCGTGAAATATGGTGCCCAGAATGCAATACAATCCCCCACATGTGCTTGGACTGAGGCTGAGATCATATACAGTAAGTGTCTACACGCACGTATAGACTCAAACACACTGCTCTTGGAGGGGCGACTGTCAGGCCGGTGCCCTCTCCATCCTCTCCCCAAGCTGTTCTGACTCCTAAATCTGCTGGTACCCTCCCCCTGACTCCCATGCCCCCTTAGGATCTGTCAGCAGATTTCCCTGCCTAATTCTCTTGGTCCCAGGCAGGCCTTTTGGGGTTTTGTCTTTCCAGACTGCAGAGGTCTTGCCTGTCCTCCTGTCCTTTGTTTCTGAGGGCTTCTCCAGCCTCAGTTGGTTCACATCTTCCCAGAATAAGCCACCAGGCCCACCCCAGGGATAGCAGTCAAAGGGGTTTGGGACAGAGGCAAAGGGGCAAAGAAAATTAGTTCTTTCAGATAATTTAAATTTAAATTTTAAATACCCAGACCCTCTTGACCTTACTCAGCTTTCACCACCCTGGCCCCCAGCACAGGCAGAGTAGGGTTAGTCTTTAGGCACAGCCCAGCAATGACCCCAGGCAGATGGATTTCCCCCCACCCCCAACCCATGCCAACCCAAGCCTCTCTGGGAAGTGATTCTAACATTGCTTGTGTCTAGATAGGTAGGGGAGGAGTGAAAATGTGCCCAGAAATGACAGGAGTAGAGAGTATGTCTTGTGGAAGAAAGAAGGCAGAGGGCTGCCTTCCCCACAATACCTTCTCCGATGTCCAGATTGGGGACTTGGTCCAGGCTTGGACTCAGGTCCCCCGCCAACCTCTCTCTTACAGGGCTGAGGGGTAGCTCCCCAGGCTGAGGCCTGGGCCTCTGGGGCACCGGGGTGGCGGGGGGATGCTGGGGGAGGGCAAGCAGGGACAGGCGCCTGACACTGGGGGTGTGACTGAGGGCCGATGGGGTCTCTAAGGAACAAAAACAATAACAAACTCATTAACACCTGCAAACAGGAGAAAGACAAGGAGGCTGTGACACCCTCGGCCCCCCACCCCCAGCAGAGATCTGGATGGAAAGGCTGGGGAGTTAATGACTACCAGTGGTACAGACAACTCCAAACAATCATAAGAAAAAGCAAGGGATAATGGAAAACCCTGGATTATCCAAGACCAGAGGCGAACCCCAAAGTCTTCTGGACTGTGGACTTCACTATTTGACTCAGAGATTTCCTTTCCAAATTCTGGGCTCAGGATGGCAAAATTTTCTTCCTTTTTTTTTTCTCTCTTATTATCTCTCTCCCTTCCTTCTTCTTGTTCTCCTCTTTTTCTCTTTCTTCCTTCCTCATTCCTTCTTCCCTCCCTCTCTTCTTCCTTCCTTCCTTCTTCCCTCCCTCCCTTCCTTTCTTCCTCTCTCCCTCATCCCTTCTTCCCTCCCTCTCTTCTTCTTTCCTTCCTTCCTTCCTTCCTTCCTTCCTCCCTCCCTCCCTCCCTCCCTCACTTCCTTCCTTCCACCTGTATGATGCTGGGCAAGTCATTCTGACTCTCTAGGCCTCAGTTTCCTCATGTGTTAAACGAGAGGGTAGCAAGGGGTGACCACTAAGTTGTCTTTTCTAGCTCTGTGATCCCCTGATCTTCTGTGACTGAACACACTTGGACAGTCCAAAGCAGTTGGAAGGATTCTGCTTGGGACAAACGAAACAGGGAATTTCCAGGGGCTACAGTGACCCAGCTGGGTAGGTATAGAGAACCTGGAGCAGGGATGCAAATGGATAGTCCCTCTCTCAACCTGGGGAAGGGAATTTCCAGTCTGTTCTGCCCCCACCCACAAGCTCACACACTAAACATCAGGCCTGAACGCCCTGGTCACGCCATATGGGTTTCTGGTGGCTGTACGAAGGGTCCAGTGTGTCCTAACACATACTTTACACACTAGTACACATCCTGGTTCCCACCACTGTTGGCAGGATGGAGGTGTGCCTTCCCTCCCAACTCCCCCAGGTTGAGCCTGTCTGCCTCCCTCACCCATTTCCCAAGGGGGTTCCCAGCTCAGCCAAGATCCCCTCATCGCTCTGGCCTCCTCCTAGTCACCATGGGCCATGCCGTTAGCCTACACATAACCTCAGGCCTCAACCCCTAAGCCCCTTTCCTCCCAGCCACCTCATTTATCATCTCCTTTATCCTTCCATTCATGGCCACACTTGTAGAGAGGGTCATCAACATTCATCACCTCTACTCAACTCCTCAGCCCCTTGCACTGGCTCCCCATTCCCAGTGAAAGAACTCTCTCCAAGGTCCCTCCCTAAATCCGACAGTCTCTTATTCAGTCTCTTGGCATTTTTGGACCCCGTTGATTGCCTTTTCTTGGCACCCATGATGCCAGATTCTAATGTTTCTCTTCCTAATTCTCTGACCCCTCCCATCTCCTCTTCTTCCTCTTAATCTCGAGCATTGGTGTCCCCTAAGACTCCATCCTTCACTGTCTTCCCTTCCTTGACAATTTCCACTGCCTTCTCAGTAATTATTGACCCCAACACAGAGGGCTCCCAAATATCCTTGTTTTATCTCCAATCTCTCCCTGAGATGTCCAACTTCAAACTTAAGGCGTGTCTAAATGGAATCCGTAAGCTTCCCCCGCCCAAAGCAGCTTTGCCTTTATTCTCTGTTTCTACTAATGTTTCAGTAAACTATAAGCTCCCTGAGGGAAGTTTTATTTTTACTTTGTATGTGTTTTCTATAAATGTATATGCATGCCTGTTATTTCCCTGATAGAAAGTAAGTTTCTTGAGGGGAGGAATTCTTTTTTGACTTTTGTCTTTGTAGTCTCAGCACTTGGCAAAGTGCCATGCACACAGCAGGTGCTTAATAAATCCTCATGGATAGAATGACTGAGGTCTTTGTATCCCTAGCACCCGGCACACAGCAGGTGCTTAATTAATCCTCATAGAGGGAATGACAAAGGTCTTTGTATCCTCAGAACCTGGGACAGTGGCAGGTATACAGCAGGTGCTCAATAAATCCTCACATCTGGAATGATCAAGGTCTCTGGATTCCCAGTGGCTAACACTGTGCCAGGAACATAGGAGGGAGCACTCTCTTACTTCATTTCAGACTCTGCCTGGCTGAATCTCATCAGATTCTCTAGCTTCCTTCCCCACCACATGGGGCCATTTCACCACCTGCCTTTCTCACCCCCTCCCCACTCCTTTAGTTTGTTCCTCTAGAGACCCAGAGGACTTGGGCCACATGAGGGCCCAGATTCAAGCTGGGCTTAGCTCAGGGGAAAACCAGTGAGGTTGGCCAAGGCCTGCCATTCACTGGACATCAGGGTCAGACTCGGGGTGGAGGGCTGCCTCAATCACCGCTTTCCAAAAAAACCCCAAAAACCCGACTTTGTGTGAGTTCCTTCCAAAAAACCCCAACAAACCATTGCTTTCTCCCCCAATTCAACATCATTAGATTGGGGATACAAAGGTTAAAAAGGAAAACAAATCAGCCCTTTCCCCCCCAGGAGTTTACATTTGCTAGGGAGATGTGACTTCCTCTTTACAAAGTTTGGAGGGGCTCTTCTCAGTAACCCTTATTTCCATCCCTCAAGTGCAGGTCTGAACTTCCTGCCATGATAACTCCTCATGGGGTTCTCTAGTCAGAGAGGCAAGAGCCCTTTTTTTCTCTTCTCCCACTGAGGGCTGGCCACCTTGGCTACAGAGGGTTTATGGGCATCCCCAACGGCTTTGCTCCCAAAGTCCTCCATAAGAAGGTGGGCCCAGCTAATATTGCCAGGTCCAGGTCAGAGGGAGCTACTATGAGGGGTGAAGATTCAAGTTCAACAAAGGCCCTTGGATAAGCGGAGCACTGTCCCAACTCCCTGACCCACTCTCCTCCCAGGGAAGAGAAAAGAAGGCCAAGGGCTCCCCAGGCCCCACTTACTGTTGGCAATGTTGGAGGCAGTGTAGCTGTCTGCAACGCCAGATACTTGGCTGGTGATGCTGACCTCACTGGCCCGGCGGAAGCCTCGGAAGGTGGGGGCTGTGCCGGGAGAGGAAGGGGATGCGTTCTCCATGAAGACGGCATTGTGGGCCTGGATGACATCGGCTGCACAGAACAGAAGCATGAGTCAATTAGACTCTCAGCCAGCCAGCCCCCAAGCCCACCCACAGAGGCAAGAGATGGGGAAAGAGGTGAGAGAAAAAAAGTGGGAGACCCAACCCCACCACATGACATCCCCCTCTGCCGCCACCACCACTGCCAGCAGAGATTCAAACCAAATGCCACAGGCTAGAAAGAAGGAGCAGCTGGGGCCAGATGTATCCATTCAGAGGGGACAGGGATCAGGCCAGCTGAAGAGAAGAGAGATCCCTAGACAAGGCAGCTCGGCCTCAAACGGAGCCCCAGAAAGTCTAGGAGTGCAAAAGGCAATGGAGCTAGCAGGAGTGGGATAGGCTGGGGTGAGAATGGCGGGCAGTGAGGGGCTCTGTGTCTGTTCCCCGTGCCTCCCCTCCCCTCTATGTCTCATCTTTACATAAGCATGGATATTAGACAGTGACATGCTGGATGGCAGGCCCTCTTTCTGCGCCAAATTCCAACCAAGTAGAGACAGCAGGGGCTCATCATAGCCCTGTCTCATCGCCCCCACCCTGACTCCTGGGGGGAACTCGCTTTTCTTGGTCCCGTCCTGACATCTGCTCTGGTATTGATGGTTGTTGGCATGTGGTCCTACGGTCTCATCTCCTGCCTGCTCAACCATGAACAAGGCCCTTAATCACTCAACACCCCCGGCAACTCACTGGGATGGTAAGTTAACGAAGAATTGCGGATCTATATCCTCGGAGGGAAAGTCCGTGCTGGGAGTACCCTCACTGATGAACTCCTTGGTTCAAACACAACACAACTGGGAATGGGGAGGGGGTGACTGGGTGCTTTGTTTCTGTAGGGGACTAGATAGCTCAGGAGGAGAATTGAGAGGGGAACCCCCCCACTAACCACCTTGCCTGGCCGGCCAGCTTCCTTATCTGCTGACACAGCCCAGTCCAGCGCTCAGGATGGAAGCTGAAGGACGTCAAGGAGACTGTTCAAAGCCCGTCTCTTCACTTCCTAGCCCTTTAACCCCGTGCAGTTGTTTGCTTTTCTTGAATTCAACAAGCCTCTCAGGTCACAGCCAGCTCTGAACTTAGGATACTCTGATTTACTCCCAGCCCCCATGGCCTAGGTAGGAAAGGAGGCCTGAGCGGCTGTGCCAGGCCTGGGAATGGCTCGACTCCCTACATTCTATGCCCCCTGGACCCATTGGGCCACAAATTCCCAAAAGAAGCATGTTTCCCTTTCTCTCTCTCTCTCTCTCCCTCTTTTTTTTTTTTTTTCTTGTGAGGCAATCTGGGTTAAGTGACTTGCCCTGGGTCACACAGCTAGTAAGTGTTAAGTGTCTGAGGCTGAATTTGAACTCAGGTCCTCCTGACTCCAGGGCCAATGCTTAATCTTCTGTACCACCCTCCTGCCCCATATCCCCCCCCCGACTTTTTTTTGACTCCTCTCTCTGTCTTGTAAAGTCACCTTCCCACCTTCTTCATACTGACTTACAAGATGAAAATAATCCAGCCATGTGAAGGAGAGGCCTGGGGTGGAAGTGGGTGACGAGGGGACAATCCTTGCCAAGGTAACCCCAGACCCAGGCCACAGGACTGGGCTGAAGAGACTGACACTCCCTCTGGCCAATAATCTGGACGAACCGAGGCAGAGGCCGGTTGGGACACAAATCACCACTGAGTCTCTCATTCCCTGTTCTTATGAAGATACCCAGTTTTGGTGTCTGAGCCCCGGACCCTCTGGCCCACATACTCAGCTGCGGTCAACTGAGATTTCTGATTCTCAGAATGTGACACAGAAAACCCTGAACTAAGACAGTCTGGACTGATCTTTGAACTGAAATGATAAAAAGGGGTCCTGTGGAGAAGGAGGAGGTTTCTGGTTTTCCTACCCAGGTGAGTCTCTAGGTCCCTCCTCCCCCCACCTTCTCCCCAGGATCCCCGTGATCCACGTCAATGAGGGAGCCTTTGGGGACAGGGCAGGAGGAGCTCTTTGTCCCAAGGGTTGGGGAGAAGGGATGCAGGAAGGGTCCAAGCCAGGAGAAGATGCCAAGAAAGGCAAGTGGCCATCTGCAGTCTCACCGGTCAGAGCCATGCAGCACCCTTTAGGGAGAGAGGAGAGAGAGGGAGGGAGGAGGGGAGAGAAAGAGGAAAGAGAGGGAGAGGGAGAGAGAGAGAGAGGGGGGAGAGAGAGGCAGGCTGGCTCTGTCTGAGCTCAAAGCCAAACCACCAAGTGGGGACCCTGGGGCTTGAAGGCTTCTCCTAGGGGATCCGGGGGGAAGGGAAAGCAGGAAGGGAAGGGAAGAGGCTGCTGTTGAGCGTAAGCTCCTAAGTTCTTACCTGCCCAGATAGGTAAGCTGCTCTTCCCCTCCTCCCACAGAACCAGTGAGTACCAGAGCTGGAAGGGACCCAGGAGACGGGGTGGTGCAGTGGAAAAGTATACTGGACTTGGGCTTTCTGGAGACCTGGGCCTGAATCCTAGCTCCAACACTTACTAGCTTGACTTTTCAGCTTCTGTTTCCTCATCTGGAAAATGGGGATATCAAGGAACACACTACACTACTTCACAGGCTCATTATGAGGAAAGGACAGAGTCAATGAGCGTCTCTCGGAAAGGCTCGTCCTGAATGAGCTTTGGTGAGATGAGGGGCAAGAAAATGCTCTGACAGTTTTCAAAGTATTCCAGAAAGGAGAGTGATTGCAATGAATCCAAACCCCTCAACAGATACAAAGGGAAACTGAGACCCCGAGAGGAGAAGCTAGCTCCCAGGCAAGGGCAGTGAGTTAGGACAACCCCAGGCTAGAATCTGGGCCTTGTGATTCCCAGCCTAGTGTTCTTTCCCCAGCAGCAGGTGACTGAGCTGGCTTCCTTTGGTCAGTTATGTGTAGTGAACAGGAGTAGACTCAAGTGTACCCCCTCCCCAACCTCCAGCTAGCAAATAAAGTAACAGCGAGCAATAATGTCCTCCTTTCAGGTTTGCAAAGCACTCGACAGATCTTCTCTCATTTGGGGTCCAGGTAGGTGCTAATATTATCCCCATTTTACAGATGGGGAAACCGAGGCTGAGAAAAGTTAAGTGACTTGCCCAGGGTCACACAGCTAGTAAGTATCTGAGTCAGGATTCAAATTCAGTTCTTGACTCCAAGTTCAGAATGCCATCCAATACACCACCTAGCTTCCTCTGGGTAAAAACAAGATGCCTTTGCTTCTCTCAGCTGAGGTTGCTCCGGGAGCCTCAGTTTCCCCATCTGTAAGAAGAGGGGGTCTGGACCAGATAGCTTCTAAGGTCCCTTCTAGTTATAAACCTGTGACCCTTTGACTATGGAGGAAGGGGGAGCCCCCAGGAAAAGCCTTCAGCCTCATGTGGCCAGTGAGGGCCCCCCAGAGCCAGCACACTCCACAAATGCAGGGGGGTGGGTGGGGGTGGAGAGAGGGGCATTACACACACTCAGCACAGCCAGAACTTTTCCTGGACCCATCTTGGCAGCTCAGCACGGGAACGGGGATACTGGTTTCCATGAAGCTGTCCTGGTGCTGGAGGGTAGCCAGGGGGCTGCCCTCCAGGAGGAGTACAGGGTTGTTCTGAACTGTCTCGACTAGAAGCAGACGGGGAAGAGAACAGAGGACAAAACAAACAGGCATGTGACCACAGTCCACAGAACACAGAGGGCTTCACCCATAGGCCAGCTGCCCCTGGGACTGGGACACAAGTCCCTGAACCACACAGCATAGGAACCAGACAGTGCCCTGAGGCAGACAAGGGAGTCTTTTCACAAAGGACCCAGTTCCACACTGGCTATGGACACAGAATGAATGCACACAGACTAGAATGTAGGAACCGAGGGCATCAGGCAGGGGGTAGGTAGGCAGGTCAAGCTTGGCCTCCTCCCAGAAACCCTAGCTGTGGGGAATTAAGAACATATGCCGGGATGATGGGGTCATGGGCTTGTCACTGGCCACGTGAGCTTTCCCTGGGCTGCCCTTTCTGTCCCCTAGGTTCCGAGGAATGGCACTCTGAAGGGCTGAAACAATTTAATAGTAACTCGCCCTCCTCCCCCTCCCTGAAAATAGCCTCTAGGGGTGAAGAGGCTGACAAATGACCAGTATGGGACTCCTGTCTCTGTCTCTGTCCTCTGACAAGGATTCCTCTTTGCTCTCTGCACAGGAAGCCTGTGGTCAGTGCTCAGCTGGAAGACTTAAAGTGGTAAATTCAAAGGAGGGATGGACCTTTAGTCACCTCTAGGTCTCCCTCTGTGGGGGGGTCTCAGACAGAGGTACTGACCAGGGGAAGGAAAGGATTTCCTTGGATTTCCCGGGATTCCCAAGGATCCAGGTTGGTGATTTATTAAGGACACACTCTCTCCTCCTCCTCCTGGTCCAAGTTCTAGCCTTCTTCCTGCCATGATGTTTCTACTTTAGAGCTGGGTCTTGCTGAGCCCAGGGACAAAGTTTGGAAAAGTGGAGAGAAACAATAAACAGATGGTGGGGCCATCCCTGGCCCTATGTAGGCCGGAAGAGGGAAAGGTATCACGTTCTGAGAAGGAACAAAGGCTGGGAAGCTCGTAGCCTGGGCATGTGGGCAGTCCCTAGAAGCCAGAGCAGGGCTAAGTGGTCTAAATAAGCTGAGCTGTCTCAGGGCAGCTTGGCCTGGAAGAAGTGACCGACAGGCCCAGTATTGGGTGGAGGATGGGGGAAGCAGGGCAACAGAAGTCCAGACCCACCAGCCAGAGGGTCCCTGGGATTGTGCCCCTGTGTACCTAGGAGGAGCTGGCACTGTCTATAACAAAGAAAGAGTTCTCTTACCCAGCAGGGTTGAGCAGCCATCACCCAGGGGGAAGCGCTGGTAGCGGGGGATGTTGAAAGGGGGCAGGGCATGGAACCTCTTCTCCAAGAGAGGTTCGAGACGGGAGGCTGAGGGATCCGCAGGATGGAAGAGGTTATAGACTTGCTGGCAGGCGGGCCGAAGCTGAAAGACTGCAGAGAAAAAAAAGAGGATACGTGGGCTGGGAGTGAGAGGGAGGATGGGGAGGAAGACCCCAGGGATGCAGAGATTTCAGAGAATCCCAAGAGACCTTAGGGGGCATTCACTATATTTACCTTCCAAGCCCATTGCATTGAACATAACAGTACAGTAAACTCCCTCATTAGATTATAAGCTCCTTGAGGGCAGGGACTGTCTTTTTCCTTTTTTTTTTGCACCTACTTGGCACACAGTAGGGACTTCATAAATGGTAATTGGCTGAGTGTCAGTGGCCTCCCTGTGTAGCAGCAGTCCCCAGAGTGGCCAGAGCCTAGTCCTGGGCTAGGGGCCTCTTGCTCCATACAAAGAGCATGGAGATGGAAAGCAGGAAGCTGGCGTTCTGGACCCAGGATAGCCATGTGTGTGACCTGGGCCAAGTCTGGGCCGGAACCCCGTTTGGCTACTTCTGATATGGGTAACTCACTTTAACATTCATGGGCTGGTTTCCTCATCTGTAATATGAAGACACTGGATGAAATGACCTCTAGGGGCATCTTCCAGCCCTGATTCAAATGAATTACACACAGAAAGTGTTTTGCAAACCTTAAAGGGGTAGTGCTGATTAAAAATATTCATAATGATGAAGATGACGATTATTCTAATCCTGAAAATGGGGGAAGGGGCCTGACCACATGTGACTTCTCTCAATTTAACATCCTACTATCTGCCCAGTGTCAGTTTCTCTACTTGGAAAATAGAGGCCACCCTACAGGTTTGCTCCAACATGACAGAAATGTCATTGGTGAATAACAGAACTACAGTCATTTAGTTATTGGGGAAATCTGGATCAGTGATAAAGGAGGATTGGTTGGGGGAGCAAACAGAGAAGAGATATGAGGGCAGGCTAGCTTTTGGGGAGCAAGACCATTGGCTCTGCAGCCCAAGTAGCAGAGGTCAGTCTTCCCTGAGTGGTCTAGGGTGCCCCTGCTGGGTTTCTGCACTTGGCCTTGGTTCTAGGGAGAAGGCTGGAGAAGCTGAGGCCTACTTCTAGCCAGCTCTCCTTTCCAGGTCTGGGGACTCACCGTCCAGGGCTGGGATGACCGTCTTCCTTAGGGCCAGGACCAGCCCCAAGGGGGAGCCAAAGAGGAAGAAGTCGGAGATCTCAAATTCAAACTTTCCTAGGCTTCCAGTCCCGTCCAGCATGGTGGAGCTGCTTGAGCGACGGGAGCTGGGGTCATTCCGCAACACGCTGGAGTGTAGACTGCAGGGGAGAGGTCAGGCCCCCGTGAGATGGGTTGGGTCCTGGGGTTCTTGCCCACTAGAACTCGCCAACACCACCCACCCTGGGGGTCGGTGAGGGTCAACACCAACTAGGGTGGCCAAGCTCTGGTCAGTGCTAGCTCAAGCTGAGGCCAGGCTTGCCCCAGAAGAGGTCCCCCAAAGAGAGCCTGGCTTCATGGTCCTATACACCAAGGTGAATGGAAACCAGTCTGCTCTGCAGAAAGGTTCAGCTGGGTAGGCTGACCAATCAATCAATTAATAATTGGAATTCATGAAGTGTATACAAAATGCTGGGCCCTGGGTGAGGCACAAAGGAGCCAGGCCCTGCCCTCAAGCAGCTTACATTCTATAGGACAACATCCCTTGCCCAGAGCAGGACACACAAGTGGGTAGCACCTGGGAGCTTTTGCCTTGGTCCTCAACATCCACTGGGCTGGTGAAACCCAATCCAGCATCATCTAGGAGGTGTGGGAGGAGAGGACTAGTAGTGAAAGTGAGGAAAGTTGTTTCCTTTGGGTGTAATGGAAAGACCACTGGATTCCAAGTTAAAAGACCTGGGTTTGAATCCTGACTGCCATTAAGATGTTTCTGTGTCAATGGGGAGGTCACTTGGCATCTCTGAGACCTCAGTATTCTCATCTATCAAATGGGCCACTTGAACTGGGTCATGGCTATGAAGAAAGCCCTTTGCCAACCTTGCTCAAGAAAGGTGAGCTGTCCTTCTATGATTTTGTTGGAGAAGACAGCATGGTGCAGTGGTGAGGGCACTGGGCTTGGAGTCAGGAAGAACTGAGTTCAAATTTTGTCTCAGACACTTACTAGCTGTGTGACCCTGGACAAGTCACTCTACCTCCCAGTTTCCTCATCTGCAAAACTTTAAAATCCCTCTTGGTTCTTTCAGTCTATAACAGGACAGACCTCAGATTACCATCATCACCCCCACACGGATCAACCAGAAAGGGGAACATTGGCCAGCTATTCCAACTCTCCACTCCCAGAAAGTCCTGGGGTGACCCCTCCCAACCCCCCCATTACCTAGAGAGGAAGGCCTGATGCTGTTTTATAGTGTCCACTTCATAAGTGGACGAATCACTCCTCTTTCTGGGCAGCTGCTTCTTGGGGTCCTCGCCCCCATTGCTGCGGGGGATGTCAATGTTGCTTCGGCTCAGATGACGGCTGCTTTCCAGGCTGGAGCTCCCACTGACACCAGCACCACCACTGCCACCAGCACCGCCACTGCCACCAGCACCGCCACTGCTGCCACCCCCAGAGCAGTGTGCGTTGTTCACCAGGATCCCAGGCGACAGGAGGTCAGTGTCCTGGAACAGCATCCCCACCAATCAGCTTGTTCTGTACACACCCTGAATCCCCTTATGATGAAATCACTGGCTCAGGGATCTCCATGCCAGGCCCTCCCCCTATTTCTGTATGTTTTCTTCCCCATTAGATTCTAAGCTCCTTGAGGACAGGCCTGTTCTCACTTTCATCTCTCTATCCCCCACTGTCTAGCACATAGCAGGGGCTTAAATAGATGATTAAAGATTGGCTGATCAAAAAATTCCTGTTGATAATGAACGCATGCCTGAAGGGACCATAAGAAGGCTGAGGTTCAGGGTTCAATTCCTTCCCAGGGCTTGAAAGCTTTTCAGCCACATCGAGGCATTGTGGACAGGAGAGGCCTGGGTGTGAGGCTGCCTTTGGCCCTTGGAAGTCCCTTCAGTTCTCTGACCCTGTAAATGCGGCTCTCGCTCCTCATGGGACCTACCTCCAAGGGTGGTAGTTAGGGATGGCCTGGGAGAGCTGAAGTTTAGTGGTTAGGATTCGTATCATAATTCAGAGAGCATCGCCCCAGCCTCCTCACATTCTGGGTGAATCTACTGAGGACCCACCAGGTACTCACGGGCACAAGGTACAGGGAAGGGGTGGGGAACCTGTGGCCTCGAGGCCACACGTGGCCTTCTAGGGCCTCAAGTGTAGCCCTCTGACCAAATCCAAACTTCACAGAACAAATTATTAAATGTGTGCTGCAGTTGGGCACTGTGCCAGGGGCCAGGGACAGAGAGACAAGCAAAATGGCCCAAGCCCTCATGGAGCTTAAAGTCACAGCATTGAGAGTTAGCATTCACATAGCTCTTCAAGGTTTGCAAAAGGGGTTACAACATATTACCTCATTCGATCCTCACTACAACCCCGACAGAGACGTGCTTTTACCATTCCCATTTTTCAGTTGAGGAAACTGAGGCAGAGACATTAAGTGACTTGCCCAAGGTCACATGGCTGGTAGGTGTCTGAGCCAGGATTTGAACTCAAGTCTTCCTCAGTCCAGGCAAGGGCTCTATCAGGCCGCCCAGATGCTCAAGCTGACATTCAGCAGGAGATATCTGTGCCTATATCTAGGTCCATATCGATATCTATCTGTGTCTATGTTGCTATCTATATCTCTGTGTCTGCAGACAGATGTAGATATAGAAAATAATATGCACTTTATATAGATATAGATACAGACAGGGGTAGTTCTACATGGTGGGAGAAAGAGCCCCAGATTTGGAGCCAGAGGCGCTGGGTTTGAAACCTGCTGCTGTTACAACCTCTGTGACTGGATGTAAGGTACTTAACCTCTCCGGGCCTCAGTTTACTAACCTGTACAGTGTGTATGGGTGGGGGAGGGTGGGGCTGTCCTCCCAAAGACTCTTCCAACTCTAGATATATGATTCTGTGACCCTAATTTCAGAGGCAGGGGGGAGAGACAGAGACAGAGAACTACCCACCTAGGGGAACAGGAAGGGCCTGCATCTGCTGCTAATGCCTGAATGGCTAAAGTCAGGGCCACTCTAGTGAAGACTTGAAGGGAGCTCAGAAGGGAGAGGGAGGTCATTCCAGGCACATGGGAGGGGCAGTGCCAGGGCTTGGGATGGACTTGGGAAAAAGCTTGGGGTCAGGATGGTTGGAATAGACAGTGTGTGAGGGGGAGTATCAGGAAATACCTGCACGCTCACCACACTTCCCCGGCGGCTGCTGTTCTGGCTTTCTGAGACAGTTTGGCTGCTGTAGCATAAGGCATCGAATGCCAGGATCCCTCCAACACAGTCCCCTATCAGGCAGACCTGGGAACAGAGAGAAGCCCCAGCCCATGCATCAGATTTGCTCCCTGGGGGGCCCAGATGAGTTTGAGAAATGAATGTGAAGAAAGGCCCACCTCCCACCTGTAGCCAATAGAAATCCCCCTGGGACAGCCCAGAGGAGGGAATTCTTCCTCCCTGCTCAGGAGGGCATGGAAGGGCTTTCTTTTAGGTTTCTAGTGCCTCCCACCCTCACCTCCCTCTCTCTGCCACTGCCCTGGGACCTACCTGCCCATTGAAGGTCATGCCATCCTGAGACTTGAGGAATTCATTGTAGGCATGATTAGCCCGCTGAATCACCATGGCAACGGCCTCCTGGTACTGGGGTGAAGAGGTTGCCAGCAGGGGCAGGGCTGCAAGTGGGATGTGGTCCTGGCTGTTGGAGAGGCAGCCTTCATCATAGCTGTAGGGGCTCAGGCTGGAAGGTGAGAGGGAATGTGGGTCACAGGTTAGGGCTCATCTGTGACTTGTTGCAAAAAAAAAGTTTACTGATGCCTTCTGGTTTTATGTTACTCATTTCTGGAAAGGCACATGAACATATACACATGGAGTGTGGCCTCTTAGAATTTAATAATTTAATTTAATAACCTCCCTTGAATAAGTAAGGAAATACATAAGGACAAATCAATAAATGAGGCCTAATTAAGCACTGCCATCATGACTGCGTGTGACAGTGTATTGCACATTCTGCCCCGGTAGTCTCCCACTTCTCGGCTAAGAGGTGCGAGGTATGTTTCATTATCTGGTCGCTGGGACCATCACTGCCTTTCCAACTGAGTTCAAGCTTCCTTGCACTGACCTTTATAGTGGTCACTCTAGCCCTCACACCTCTGGCTGAGTCGAGAGGAATTTCCCCAGTTTTCTCCAAATCCCTCTTATTCGTAATTTCTTATAACAACATTCTGTCACATTCCTTGATGCCATTCACCAATCTCTGAGTAGACTCTTTGCTCCCAATTCTTTACTACCATAAAAAGTACTCCTGTGAATATTCTGGTAGAGAGGAGCCTTTATTTTTTGTCTTCGCCCTCTCTGGGATGTAATGGGATCCCTGGGCTAAAGGGTTTGGAAAGCTCAGTCACTTTTCTCGTGATTCCAAAGGACCTGGGATTGGTTCCTGTAGCCTGAGTCCTTAAGACGTCAGCAGGACCAAACCATCCATAGGCCACCAAATTTGCCAGCCAATAGGAAGCCTGCCTGGCCCCCTACCCAGGCTGAGAAATAGCTTGACCAGTGTCTATGCTATTGCTGTAGATGGTCATTTTTCAGGATTTGAGGATACCTGTCTATCAAGGACTGGATGGAGATTTTACCCAAGTGAATCTCAGCTTCCATTGGGACCTAACTTCTCTCTCTCTCTCTCTCTCTCTCTCTCTCTCTCTCTCTCTCTCTCTCTTTGTGCTTTTTGGAGAGGGGAAGGCAGGGCAATTGGGGTTAAGTGACTTGCCCAAAATCATACATCTAGTAAGTGTGATCAAGTGTCTGAGGCCAGATTTGAACTCAGGTCCTCCTGACTCCAGGGCTGGTGCTCTATTCACTGCGCAATCTAGTCGCCCCTGGGTCCTTTGATTCTAAATAAGGTTTTCCACTGTTCCACTGTCTTCCATCCCTGCCCTAGGCCTAGAAGTCTGTCTGTAAGTACAGGTGTCCGAGGAGTCAGAGAGAAGGCCAAGAAACTGCCCCCTTTTAGGTAGGGGTTGGACAACGTTTCCTCTGAAGTTTGATGGCTCTAAGCAGATGAAAGCCATTCCCCAATTATCCTGCCTCCTATCCCCAGCACAGACTTCTAATAGGACCAGGCCTAGAATGCCTTCCTCTGGGACAGCAGGATTTTCCTAGAAGGTTCCTGGCTCATTCAAGGCTTTGGGGGATGCTGCTCTAATCTGACCCACAGCATAAGGGCTGGTAGGGCCCGTTCCCAGGGAGACAGCCAAGCCCTTCCATGCTCTGGAAATACATAGGCCAATTAGTTCATTAAGAGGGATGGCCCGGCCCATCTCTACCACTAACTCAATGATCTCTCCATGCTTCAGTTCCTCATCCATCAAATGAAGGGGTGCCAGCCACTAATGTCCCAGGTCTAAATCTGTGAGCCCCTCACTTTACAGGAGAGGAAACTGAGGACCAGAGAGATGATATGGTTGGGCTGAAGTCACATGAGTAGTAAGTGGCAGAACCAGGATTCAGATTAAAATGGCATTCTGATGTCTCCAGAGTCAGTCCACTAAGCACAGGGCTTTTACCCACTCAGCCCACCACCTCCATCATCTTCATTATCCCTGGCTGAGATGCTGATTAGGAACTCAGCCTTGCACAGGATGAACAAGACCCTAAGCTATGAACTTCTGTACAGACCCAACTCTGGTGCCTTCTCAGAACCCAGGAGAAGCTTTTCCTTGTGGGAATGCCAGAAAGGCCTATGGCCTTCGCTAACTCAGATTCTAGGGCAGGTAGGTGGCACACTGGAGAGAGTGCCAGGCCTGGAGTCAGGAAAATAGGAGTTCAAATGTGACTTTAGACATTTACTAGCTGTGTGACCCTGGGCAAGTCACTTAATCTTGTTTGCCTCAGTTTCCTCATCTGTAAAATGAACTGGAGAAGGAAATAGCAAACCACTCTGGCATGTTTGCCCAAAAAGCCTCATATGGGGTCAAGGAGAGTCAGACGTCCGTGACCGAAATGACTGACCAACAAAACAGCTCAGATTCTGCTTTGAGAAAAGAGATTGGGTTGCCACTCACTTGGAGACGAGGGAAAAGGCTTCAGAGCAGATAGGCGGGCAGGGGACCAGCTTGATGGTGATATGGCCGAGGGCAGCGGGGTAGTGCACACGCATGACTGTGTCGAATGCTGTGGCGATGGTGTTGACATCACCCTGTTTCGAGCTCTGGTCACCAGCCCCCGTGTCCAGGATGTTCCCACCATGTAGCACCAGCAGCAAGACGTGGATCTTAGAAGGCTGCGCCAGCGGAGGGCCAGCCTCATCCTAGGATAGGGAGGGAAGGCGACAAATTCTGTCATTGCACAGGCAAAGGTCAGTCTGTAAGCTAGCGAGGCACTGAAGGGAGGCATCAACTCTCCCGGCTTCAGGGGGTTCATGGATTAATAGCGGACACGAGAATTATATGCATTGTTAGTGAAACTGAAGATCATCAGAGCTTAAAAGCTGCGACCATCCTTCCAGCCACTGTCTGTATCCTGCGATAACTTAGCTACAAATATATTTCATTCCCTGAGTAGAAAGTATATTCTTTGAGAGTAGGACCTACACTTCTGTTTCTGTATCCCCAGGAGCCTACCATCATGCCTGGCATATCAGAGGTAATGGAGAAATGCTTATCAGATTAAACAGATTCATTCACAGAAGGGACCCTTGCTGATCACCTACGGGATGCGGAACCTGTGGCCTTGAGAACACATGTGATCAAAGAATCCAAACTTCAGTCAAAGGGCCATACTTGAGGACCTAGAGAGCCACATGTGGCCTCAAGGCCACAGATTCCCATTCCCGGAAGCATTTTATAAAGAAGAAAATGGAGGCCCACTAAGTGACCTTCCTAGTGCAGAAAGATGGAAAGAGAATGACTTTTGAGGTGCTGAAGCAAGACCCCAGATCTGGGGGGGGAACCTATACAAAGAATGCAGGAGCTGACTTCATGTCTTCACAACCCAGGGAAAAACGGAGGATCCTGGGCAGAACCCTTTCTGCTCATACTGCATTTACAAAGTGCTTACCAAAAAGCACTTCTTGCCCTCAAGGGGCTTCCAGTTTACTCCACCTTCTGGGGGCTTACATTTTTTTTTGCTTTTTGGAGGGCAATTAGGGCTAAGTGACTTGCCCAAGGTCACACAGCTATTTTTTGTGTTAAGTGCCTGAGGCCGGATCCAAACCCAGGTCCTCTTGACTCCAGGGGTGGTGCTCTATTCACTGTACCACCTAGCCGCCCCTGGGGGCTACCATTTTAATAGGGGAAGCAACATATAAATAACTATGCCCATGTAAGATATATAAGGAACAGCTGGAAAGTACTTTATGCTGCTAGTGACAGAATCAGCTGGAAGGGGCTCTGAAGGCCATTGAGTCCAATCTCCCTCATTTTACAGATGGGGAAGCCGAGGCCCAGAGAGTATACTTAGGCTAGTGACTTGGCCAGGGTCACAAAGGTAGTAGTATATCTGAGGAGGAATTTGAACCCAGGCTTTCCTGATTGCAATGCCCTTTCCATTTCATGTTCTGCCTTTGTTTCTTCCCTCTTCAGGATCTTCCTTCCTTTTTTTTTTTTTTTTTTTGTTTTTTGGAAGGGGTTAAGTGACTTGCTCAAGGTCACATGGCTATTTTTTTTTGTGTTAAGTGTCCGAGGCTGGATTTGAACTCAGGTCCTCCTGACTCCAGGGCTGATGCTCTATTCACTGAGCCACCTAGCCGCCCCCAGGGATCTTCTTTTCTACAGGAGCAGGGAAGGAAATCTCAGGGAAGGAAATCCTGGATCCCAAAGGATTCCCTAGGCTGAGTGGGCTGGGCTGAGCCAGCATCCCTGAATCTCAGAGAGGAAAGGGACCTCCAAGGTTGCCTCATCTGACAGGTCCCTGTGCCAGAATCTCCCCTAGACCATCGTTGATAAGTGGCCATCCAGCCTGGGCTCAGTGACATCCACGGAGGGAAGCGGTCTCTATGGCCCATCCAAGTTTTTGATGCCTCTCACCATTAAGATGTCTAGATTTGAACTCTCTCCAATGGCCAGCCCCAGCCCCACCATTGGCTCCTGACTGTGACCTCTGGTGACAAGCCCCTTTTCCACTGGGCATGGCAGCCCTTGGGATCCCAGCTGCCAGCTTGTTCACCTCTGCCCCAAGCCTTCTCTCTTCCAGGATAAACATCCCTCTAATAATAACACCAGCTGACATTTACTCAGAGAGCACTCAAAGATTTCCAAATTGCTTCACATACATGATCTCACTGGAGCCTCCCAACAATTCAATTCAGTATCACGAGGGCTTATGAAGGCTCTGACCTTGTGGCAGGCACCATGCTGGGCCCTCGGGCTGCAGAGGCAGAACAGGGAGGCTGCCACTCCAGGGACCATTATGCCCATTGTACAGGCTCAAGAAAGTTCAGTGATTCAGCCTGCCAGTGACAGGGGTGGTGTCAAGGCCAGATCTGATTTCAGTTTAGCGCTATTGCCACATTAATATGTCCTGACACTGGCCTCAGGCTTTGGCCTCAGCTTCCAGGTCTGTGAGACTCTGGAGCTGGGCCTTGTACCTGCTCCTCTGTCTTCAACTCCACTGAACAGGATGGCCCTCCCAGGACAAGCTCCTCACTTTGACACTAACCAACTGGCTGCCCACTGAGCCTTGACTGACACCACCTCCGTCACTCAGCCTCTGCTCCCCTATGACTGGAGGCCTGGAGCATGGAGGACCAGACTCTTCCCAATGCCCTTCTTCACAGGGGGCCCACCCCCAGGGCACCTGCCCCTTGCTAGGCTCAGCTCCATAGCCCAGCCCCCCCATCAGACTGTAAGCTCCCTGAGGGCAGGGACTTCCTACTTCTTATGTATATCCCCAGCATACAGCCTAGCACTTAGTAGGCTCTTAATTCATGTTGGTTGGAGGCTGCATTGGAGAGGGCCCCAGAGATTCCATCCCCTTCGGAATCTATAAACTCAAGTACAACCTATTTGACATCCATGAGACCAGGTGCCCACAGTGGAATGGTCCCTGAATCCAGTGTAGTCTGGAGTATACATGTATACATACATACATACATACATACATAGAGATAAGGAGAGAGAAGGAGAGGGAGAGAGAGGGAGAGGGAGGGAAGGAGGGAGGGAAAAAGAGAGAGAGAGGAAGAGAGACAAAGAGACAGAGAGAGAGAGGGAGAGAAAGAGGGAGGGAGGAAGGGAGAGGAAGGGAGAGAGGGGGGGAGGAAGAGAGGAAGAGAGGGAGGGAGAGAGAGAGAGAGCGAGAGAGCGGGAGAGGAAGGGTGGGAGAGGAGGGAGGGAGGGAAGGAGGGAGAGAGAGGAACAAGTTTTGTTGACCATTCCAATGGATGCTACCCAAAGCTCTATGTACCATGAGCCTGTGAGCAAAGGAGAGAGGCCAGGGATAGGCCCAATATGTCTCTAGCCTAGGCCAGAACCAACTCAATTGATAGCAATCAACTGATCAATCAGTAAATATTGAGTCAGCATCTACTTTGCACCAAGTCCTGGGGAATAGAGAGACAAAGAAGAAACAGTTTCTGCCTCCAAGGAGCTTACATTCTGTTGGGGAAGATCACATATAGCCTCATACAAATATATCTAAAATAAACAAAGTCTATGTAGGGGAGCCGGGCTTCCAAAGACTGGAACAGGTTTGAAGGGAAGGAGGAGGAAGCCAGGGGCACAGTGGACAAAAGGGTGCAGGCTACTGACGATGGGTGAACTTGGATGGAGAGGAGCCTTGAAGAGCAGGCAGAGGAGCAATAGGGAGCTATAGCAGGTTTTGGGGAGAGGAGTAATGACAGAGAACTTTAGGAATATTAGCTTACAGAATATAGACTGAGGTGGGGAGCCTCTGGGAGGGGTCCCTTCAAGACTCCATTCTGTTTAGTGCAGTCCAACTCTCAACATCTACTTATTGATTAGCTTCTGGGTGAATAGCAAGAGATTAGCCCAGAGATGCAGTGGGGACTACTAGAGCAGGCCCTAGAGGGAGATACTGAGCCCTTGCCAAAGACCATGGGGCCATAGATTTGGGGCCGGAAGGGAGATGAATACTCTGCATAAACAAATAACTAGGATACCCAAATTAATACAAACCTAGGTTTACTTTGCCCATTTTTCAAATTAGCTCTGTACAGGTGACCTCCACTGAGCTTCAGAATGTAAGTGCCTTAAGGGTAAGGGTTGCTTTCTTTGTCTTTGTCCCCAGAACCTAGGACGATGCTGGCACTCAATAAATGGTTAATGAAACAGGATCATGGATCTAGACTTGGAAGGCCCTTCAGAGGCCATCAGGTCGAAACACTCCACTTCATAGATGAGGAAACTGAGGCTCAGAAAGGTTAAATGGTCACAGCGGTAACAAGCAGCAGTTATGGGTCTGAGCCCAGGCCTCCTTACTCCAGAGTCAGTCTGAACACTTTGCCTTCCATCTGACTTGAAATGAATGAATGACTAGCTTTGCTGTAAGACGGGCAGGTAACTAGTGAAACAAGACCATCTATGAAGGCGCATAGTCAGCCTACAAACAGCTTGAATGACCCAGCCCTAGGGGCATGAGCAGCCATATGGCGGGGCAGGCAGGGCACTCAATGGAAGGTCCCCTCGGCTACTTAAAACACACAGAGGGATTCTGAAATGTGGAAAACTGGAAGGTGCCACCAGTGCATAGACCTTGGAAACCAGGTGACAACCAAGCCACCAACCTGTACCTTCATGTCATAGTCTAGATCAGTCCCAAGTTATCACCTGGAAACTTGCTTCTCTGCAAGACGGGGTGGGACAGAGGGATCACCAGAACATTGCTCATAGAACATAGAGCTCAAAGGGGTCTTGGAAGTCAGCAAGCATAATGAACCGTTCATTTTACAGTTGGAGAAACTAAGGCCTGGAGATGTTAATCATATCAACAGGAGATTTTAGGATCATAGATTAAGAGAAAGAAGGGAGCCCTACAAGGGGTTTCCCATCCAGCCCCAGACATGTACTAGCTCTGTGACCCTGGCTGAGTCATTAGCCTTTGCCTTGGATTCCTCATTTGTAAAATGGGGATAATAACAGTGCCCATCTTTCCAGGATTGTTGTGAGGATCTGTAAAGTGTTTAGCACAATGCCTGGCACACAGTAGGTGTTCAATAAATGCTTGTTCTCCTCCCCTGTGAATATATATATATATATATTTTTTAAGCAATTGGGGTTAAGTAACTTGCCCAAGGTTACATGGCTAGTCATTATTTATGTGTGGGTGCTCATTTTCTGAGGCCGGATTTGATCTTGGGTCATCCCAACTCCGAGGCTGGCTCTCTTACTCACTGTGCCACCTAGCCACCCCGCTGCGAATATATTTTAAAACATATTTTGATTATGGTATTTCAATATAATCAGTTTCCTTTGAAATACTATGCAGCTTATTTTGTGCATTTAGGAACACTGCTCAGAGAAGGGGTCTGGGACAAAAACAGACTAAGAGCCCCCGATACATGTAGTCTAAGCCCCCTATTTCACAGGCGAGGAGATGAAAGCCCAGGGAGGTCCCAAGATTCTCAGATCATAGACGAAGAGACAGAAGGGACCTGAGAGATCATCTCGCCCAATCCCCTCAATTTACAGATAAGGAAACTAAGGCCTGAGGAGGGGGAAGGATTTCTCCCAGGTCACATAGCTAATAAGTGGGAGCACAGGGATTTGAACTCAGATCCCCTGACTCGAAGGCCAGAAATCCTTCAAGGACACTGTTAGTCACATGCCCTAAGAAAACCTTTAGCAAAGACATCCCTGGTCTCTGGTTCTCATACTATAATTTCTTGACAAATGCTCTGTGCTGGTCCACTGGGGGGCATGTGTCCACATCTTATGGAGCTGCTGAGTTTGCAAAGGTGGCTTCTTCCTGCCCCAATCAAAGCCTCAGTTTTACCCAGCAAGGCCCTCACCTAGGAGGCAAGATCCCAGTGAGAGAGAAGCTGACATGAAGGTATACTCTTGACCTGGCTGAGTCAAGGGGCTTGCTTGCTTAGACTGCTGGGTAAACACTTCCAATAGTCTATTCATAGCTTTCACAGACTACATGTGTGTTTTTTCCTTTGCAAAGTCAGCAGAGGGCCAACGGAAGTGGGGAGTCTGGGGGTTATTGCAAGTCAAAAAAGAGATCAGACCTTGGGTACGTAACCTGTCCACACCCAGCTCATGAACAAAAACAGACAAGACCCCCTCAAAACGGATGCTAGGGGATGAGGTTACAAGCCCAGAGTGAGCTCTGGAGCTCCTAGAGGGCAGGGCCTCCCCATTATCTCCCTAAGAGAAGCTGGAAGGACCTGGGAGATCATTGCTCCCATCAATCCAGAGACCTGGAGGGCTGAAGGGGGCAGCCTGGTTAATGGCAGATATGTGAGTAGCCAAAGCAGGTCTCCTGTCCGGAGCTCTTCCTGCCACATCCCACTCCAGGCTAACGAGGCTCCAGGCAAGTCTGGGATATGAGGCTGGTGGCATTGCAGCACAAGTGCTTTTAAGGTGGTGAGAGGGCCTGGCCACCAGCCCTTGGGAGGGTCAGCTGAAGGAACTGAGGATGTTTAATAGAGAAAAGAGAAGGCTGGATCAAGGCTCTGGAAGGGCATCAATAAATCCTGGCTCCCTTCTCCCCCTCCCCTGTGGAAGGGTCAAGGGCTGTCACATGGAAGCGAGACTGGGTCTATTCTGCTTGGCCCCAGAGGGCAGAACTTACGGTAGCAACAGCAGAGGCAGATTTAGGATCCATGGAAAGCAAGAGGGTAGCAAACAAGCATTTATTAAACACCTACTATATGCTCAGCACTGTGAAAAGTGCATTATAAATTCTGGATCCTCCCAACATCGTGGGATCCTCCAATATCGCTGGGTCCTCACAACTCTGTGATTATCTCCATTTTACAGATGAGGAAACCGAGGCAGAGGCGAGGTGACTTGCCCAGGGTCACATGGCTTAGTAAGTTGTCTAAGGCCGGATTTGAGCCTGGGATGCTCTGACTCCAGACCCAGTCCTGTATCCACTGTGTAGACAGCTGCCAAGCTGCCTTGGAAGAAGAAACCCGCTAAAAACAAGACCTGGGGCAAATACGGGTTTGGATGGTCGTGGCTGCTTGGTCACTTACTTCTTATGTGGTTTGGCCGAGTTCCTCTGCCTCTCTGGGCCCCAGTTTCCTCATCTGTACCTGGATAGCCACTGAAGCTCTTGCTACCCATGAGCCCATGACCGCCCATCCCCATGGGCCTTCGAGAAGAGGCTTGAGTTTGTGGTCCAGGTGCAGAGTGGCCTCTGAGGTCCCCTCCAGCTCCTGAGGTCCCATGGCTCATCCCCTTGGGGAGGAAGGCCAGGTGGAAGCAGCCTTTGGCCTGCCACCCCCGGATCCAGAGGCTCACCTCGGCAATGTTCACTTGGTCCACGTTGCCAGCTTCAGAGTATTCATTGGCTGATGGCTCAGTGTACAGATTGTCTGCAACACAAAACCAGCCCCCGATGTGACCAAAGGATGCTGGGAGACTCTGGGGGGGGGGGTGTTGGGGTGGGGAGCCAGGTCCCAAAGCTCCTGCTCCTCCTGACCCCCTCCTCCACCCTCATTCCTCATTCCCAGGGTGGCAGAGCCACCAATGACCCAGTCATACCAAGGACTGCCGGACTTGTGACCTCACGCAACTCTGCCCATGGGGGAGCAGCGATCACAGGAGCTGGAACAGAAACAGAGAAGAAAGGGATGGTGTGAGGAGGGAGACAGACAGAGACAGAGAGAGAGAGAGAGGAGAAAGAGAAATATATATATATATATATATATATATATATATATATAGAGAGAGAGAGAGAGAGAGAGAGAGAGAGAGAGAGAGAGAGAGAGAGAGAGAGAGAGAGAAAGAGAGAGAGAGAGAGAGAGATGAATTCTGGCCTGGCTTCCACCCATCCCCCCCTCACTGCCCAAGCTGAAAGCAGAGGGCACATCTGCTTATTACCATCTGATTCAGGGGTCTCGATCTTGTCCATAAGGTCATCTGAGCTCCATTTGGTAATTTCCTTGGGGAATGGCTCCTCGTTGTCAGATAGGTCCTCTGGAGGGGAAAAAACAGGGAGAGAGAGAAGGGGGCAGGTGCATTTATGTCCCACTTGTCCAGAGGTGGTCTGGATGTAAACCCAGGTGAATATCAGTCCATATACAGAGGACTCTTCTTTAGAACAAAAGAAACCCTTTTAGCTGAGCACATGATCATAGATTTAGGGGAGGGAGGGGATAAGCATTTATATTGCACCTACTATATGCGCTAAGGGCTTTACAATTATTATCTGATTCTTGTCCACTACAACTTGCTACCTAGTCATTGGTGAGAGTTTTTTCTTCCATTCAGACACTGGTAACTGGGCTCTATTGAATCTTATTCCAGTCCTCCATGAGAAAATGATTGCTAAGGTAGATTTGAAAGAGTTCTGGGTTTTTGCTGTTTTTGTTTGTTAGAGATTATCTTTTGTTCTTAGGCCACCTTCATATCCAAGTCTATCCTTTCCCTAATCAGAAAGTGATCCCTCTGCCAAACGCCACAGCAGGCTCATGGAGCGCTGATTTGGAGCTGCAAGGCACCTCGAGGATCGTCCTGTCTGTACTCAAGCCCCTCTTTTACTGAATACCTTGTCCAAAGCCCAGAGGCTGGAATTCAAATCCAGGTCACTTGACTCCCTGCATCCCACACATTAACACTATCTCTCCAATGATCTTTTACTACAACATGAATCAATGCTCTCAAACAGAAGCAGATGTTTGTAAGATAATTAACAACCAGATCAATCAATTAATCAGCAAGTGTTTATGGAATGCCTCCAGCTAGGTGGCGCCATAGTGGATAGATCACTGGGCTTGGAATCAGGAAGACCCATCTTTCTGAGTTCAAATTCAGCCTCAGACACTTACTAGCTAGGTGACCCTGGGTAAGTCACTTCACCTTTGTCTCAGTTTCCTCATCTGTAAAATGAGCTGGAGAAGGAAATGACAAAACACTCAAGTATCTTTGCCAAGAAAATCCCCAATGGGGTCACAAAGGGTTGGATATAATTGGAAAAAAAAGGGACTGAATAAATACAATATGCCAGGCACTGTGCTCTAGAGTGGGAAGATCCAAAGACAAAGAATGGGACAGTTCTTGCCCTCAAGGAGCTTACATTCTTGAGGGGGAGACAGCATTAACATACACATGTGTGTAAGAAAAAAAATATGAATGATAGCATTTATTCAGAGTTATAAAGTTTGCAAAAACACTATAATAATAACATTTACATAAAGCTATGTGCCAGGCATTATTCTAAGTGCTTTAAAATCATTATTGTTCTTCATAACAACCCTACAGTCAAGGTAGGTGCTATTATTATCCCTATTTTATAGTTGAGAAAACTGAAGCAAACAGAGATTTAAGTGACTTGCCCAGGGTCACACAGCTATTAAGTATCTGAGGCAATATTAAGTATCTTCTTGACTCAGGGCCCAGAGCTCCCTATCCACTGTGTTCCATTTATTCTAATTCTCTACTCTGTGATTAGGCACCAATCTGCCATAAAGCTTTATTTAATTTATTTCCAAGCCATTTCTATTTTGGAAAAAGAAATGTCCAAACTAGCATAGTCCCCCATGTGCCCTCTGACATGACTCACTGCCTTGAGGCATGTACAGGAATCTCAAACAAGGTAAAAAGGTCTAAAAATAGAGCCTGGGCTAACCAAACTTCCCAAAATGAGCAATCGGCAACCACATCTCAGTCTCCCTCCTCCTCCACTGTCTCAGAGGAATCTGGGGGGTTCCTCCCACAGAGTCTGAATTCAGACTGAACAGGTGGCAGTTTGAGTTCAGATGGGAGTGGGGCTGACCCTAGATTAATACTTTCTGGGGGTAGAAAAAGGGGATTGTCCTTAAGTGAAGAATGCCCTGATTAACACCAGGGTGGGGAAGGCAGTGTAGTTTCTGATTATCATCCTTCATCCATTCACCTGATGAAAGGCCCCTTTCCCTTTGGTCCTGATCTATTCCTCTATCTTTCCAAGAGGATTTTCCCAGGAATCTGCAAAGGGCTTTGGAGAGAAATATTATTTCTTAATATTTCTAGAGAAATTATAAAAGCAGATTATATATATATATACATATATATATGCTTCCCCACAGGTATATGGATGTACATATGTATGTATATGTACACACATGCATATTTTATATACACATGTGTATGTGTGTACAAAAGTGCCAAGTAATTCAGGAAGACACTAGCAGCCAGGATGAGCTCAAGAAAGGCTTTGTGTATAAAGTGGAGTTCACTGAGCTGAGACTGAAGGAAGCCAGAGATCCTGAGAGTTGGTGGAGAAAACTCTAGTGAGGCAGTAAACACTGATAAAGCACTAGGGCCTGAGATAAAACATTGTTTGTGAGGAACAGCAAGATGGGCTGTTTGGTGGGACTGTAGGGTTTGCTAAGGTGGTGTAATGTGTAGAATGCTAGAGTCAGGAACACCTGAATTTGAATCCAGATTCACTTACTTCTTAGCTGTGTGACCTGCCTAACCAAGTCACTAAACCTCTCTCTACCTCAGTCTCCTCAACTGTATAACAGGGGATAATAACATTGCCTACCTCCCAGGACTGTTGTGAGGATCAAATGAGGTATCTGTAGAAAGCAAACACTTAAAATGCTATATGATGCTAGTTATTATTATTACTATTGGTAATAAGGCTAGAAAGATAGATCAGAACCAGGCTGTAAATGACTTTAAATACTACTAGAATCAAGGAATTCCTAGAGATTCTTGAATAATGATAGTTAGCATTTATAATGGGCTACTAGGTGGTGCAGTGGATAGAGTGCCAGGCCTGGAATTGGGTAAGACCTGAGTTCAAATTCAGCCTCAGACACTTCCTAGCTGGGTGACTCTGGGCAAGTCACTTCACCCTGTTTGCCTCAGTTTCCTCATCTGTAAAATGAGCTGGAGAAGGAAATGGCAAACCCCTACAGTATCTTTGCCAAGAAAATCCCAAAATGGGGTCATGGAGAGTTGGACATGACTGAAAAGACTCAACAAGTAGTTTAAGGTCTGTAAAGAACCCTGGGAGGGAAGGTGTTCTTATTATGCCCATGATGATTATTGGATTTTCCAGAGTCCATCCACTGCCCACCTGGGCATGCCCTATGGCACAGACTTGCTGACCTGCTGCTCTCATGCTGTGATTTAGAGAAATCACTTTGATGGCTGAATGGGGGAGGCCACAGCCAGGTCTTCCTTGGGGCAAACGATGAATCTCCTGAAGCCTTCACAGGTATGCAAATTGACACCACTTCAGGTTCCCATTGGCTTCTAGGGCTTCTAGCCAGGTGGACATATATCCTATGAGATGCTTCCTTAGACCTAGCCATAATCCAGGTGAGAGGCCTGATTGGAGACAAGATTCCCAGCAGATGCCAACTCACCCATCAGGACTTTCCAACAGACCTTCTCAAGGAGTATAGGTCCCTATGGCTTCTCTGTAGTGCTTAGAGAAAGCGCCAACATTGGCAAAGGGGGGAGGTGGAGGCAGGAGAGGGACAGGGGGATGTTAAATTAGCCCCCTAATCTGTTCCTTGTTCTGCTTCAGATGGTAGTGGTCAAGTAAACAGAGCTGAGCTCTGGTCCCCAGGCTTGGTGGTATGTACCAGCAGACCTCAGGAGCCCAAGTCACCTTGCCTAAAGGCAATTTGCTTCAAAGCATCAGTCCTGAAATGAACAGCCTCAGGTGGGGTGGGGCGTTGTGATGTGTGACTTTCCAGACCTGAGCCAGGGGCATGCCATCCTACTCCCCTCCAAGAAGAGAGGGCTGGATGATATGAGCACTAAAGGTCTCCCCAGCTCTCACATTCATGATGTTCCTTCCTTTCCATTTACCTGGCAACTCAGCTGGTGCAGACCCTCATCATCCCTCACTTTGACTTATAAGATGGCCTCCTAACTGGTCTCCTTCCCTCGAGTCTCAGATGCCAAAGTCCCCTTTCTAAAGCACAGATCTGACTGAGTCAGCCTCAAGAAACTCTAATGGTGGGGGTGGCTAGGTGGCGCAGTGAATAGAGCACTGGCCCTGGAGTCAGGAGGACCTGAGTTCAAATCCGGCCTGAGATACTTAACACGAAAAATCTAGCTGTGTGACCTTGGGCAAATCACTTAACCCCAATTGCCCTCCAAAAAGGAAAAAAAAAGAAACTAGAGGCTCCCTATTACCTCTGGGATCAAAACCAAATTTCTGTATTGGGTGTTTAAAAACTCTTCCCAACTAACTTAACAAGACTTATTATGTATTATTTCCATTGAATATGCACAAAACTTATTTGCAGAATCAGAATTGGAGAGTAGGAAGGGATGGACCTCTGTCTAACCCTTACACCAGAAGGAATCCCTACTCTAGCACTGAGGCAGTCAGAGGGCTATCACTGGGACTGGAGACAGGAAGACCTGAGTTCAAATTTGACCTCAGACGCTGCCTAGCTGTGTGACCCCGGACAAGTCACTTCACCCTGTTTGCCTCACTTTCCTCATCTGTAAAATGAGTTGCAGAAGGAAATGGTAAACCACTCTGGTATCTTTGCCAAGAAAACCTAAATGGGGTCACAAGAGAGTCGGACATGACTAAAAAGACCCAACAACAAAAACAGCAGCAGTAAGACTGGCATGCCTAGTGACTAGTGATTAACTAGTCTCATTGTCCAAAGCAGAGCAAACTATTCTATGGGCTGTTTCCTGTGCCTGACATTCTATCTCCCACCTCTGAGCCTTTGCCCAGGCTGTCCCGTACTTGTGGAAGGCTCCCTGATCTTCACATCCATCTCCTGGTGGCCAAGCAAGGTCTGCTAGGTCAAGACCACACAGGAGGGCTGAGCACACATTTTTTCCTTGCACTATTCAGCACTGAGCAGCAGTTTACACTAAGGGAGGGTGCATCTTGTTACCCTGCCTTAGAGGGTAAGCTCCATGAGGGCAGAGGCCATCCCTGTATCCCCTAAGCACTCCATAGTGAATGCTTCATTGAATTTAATTGCTCTTCCTGGATTCTAAGTTTCAACCTCCTGCTCCTGACCCAGCCCCAAGGCCACAAGTCCAAAGGCCCAGATAGGTTCAGTAAAAAGAAAGCCTAGGAGTCAGAGAGACTGACATCCCAGTGAACTCCCTCTGCCCAACCATAGGTGGGGCCAGAGCAGGCTTGCCCAGGTAGGGTCCCAGGACCCTGTGGCAAGACCCTGGGAGGAGGAAATATACTCTCATTCCTTTTACGGTAACACACTTTGACTCTCAGGTTCAAGGCTATGAAGATGGGCCCATTACTACCATGGGTGTGGCGGAGAGGCATTTGCTGCCTCATTCATTCTTGGGAGTGGCTACCAATGATGCCACAGCCAGTGCTTGGGGGCACTGATTTCTATCATCTTTCCTCCTCCAGGGCCTCTTTTAGCCTGGGGCCTTTGACCAGAGGGTTTTTCCTTCTACTGTGACCCCACCCAAGAATGATACTAGGTCAAGGACCAGACTTACCAAGGCCGGCCAGTAGGGCTGGGGTCATGAGCCATCATTTACTTCTGAGCAATGGGACCCACTTGGGATGGGTGAGTTCTGGGTCAGCCCCCTGGTCTTCTTGGCCTTGCCAAGCTAGCCTGCACATAGGTGTCGATGTTCCATTCTTAACTGGGCCATTACTCCTATTCAGGGAGGGTCTTTTGAAGGAACTCAGGGCTGAGGTTGAGGGGGGCCAGGGCCTTGGGTACAAAGCTCCTAGTGGTCAGCACAGTGCTTGGCACTGACTGCTTATTGACTGATTCTACTTCAGCTGAGATAGTTCTGCTGGAACCAAGCTAAAGACTGAACATTCCTCATGGTCAACAGAGTGTAAGGTCTCAGGGGGCAGGGGACTGTTTCATCTGAAGGTACCCCAGAACCTATAACAGTGCCCAGCACATAGTAGGCCCTTAACAGATATATGCTAACTGGCAACAAGGTGGCACAGGGGACAGAACACTGGGCCTGGGTCAGTCATTTCAGTTGTGTCTGACTCTTCTGGACCCCACTTGGGTCTTCTTGCCAGAATGGTTCACCATTTCCTTCCACAGCTCGTTTTATAGATAAGGAAGCTGAGGCAGACAGGGTCACCCAGTTAGTGAGTGTTTGAGGCTGGACTGAACTTAGGAAGATAAGTCTTCCTTACTCCAGAAAGTCAGGAAGACCCAAATTCAAGTCTAGCCTCAGATAATTATTAACTGCTGTCTTCCTCACTATCCTCATCTGTAAGGATAATAATAGCTCCTATTTCCCATAATTCTTGTGAGGATAAAACAAGATAACTGTAAAGTACTTTGCAAATCTTAAAGCATTATATAAAATACTAGTTCTTATGGTTAACAATTGATGGGCTTTTTTTTTTGCTTTCTGGAGGGTAATTGGGGTTAAGTGACTTGCCCAAGATCACATGGCTAGTTTTTGTGTTAAGTGTCTGAGGCCAGATTTGAACTCAGGTCCTCCTGACTCCAAGGCTGGTGCTCTATTCACTGCACCACCTAGCTGCCCCATGATGGGCTTTATTTCTTCCTGGTAAATGGGCACCAAGACTGAAGTCTTTCCCCTTTCTTCCAGAAAGGCTTTTCACCTTTCTGGTGTCATGAACCCCTTGGGTGTTATGGCCAGGTGTATGGATTCCACTTCATAATTGTGCTTAAAGAAATAATAATTGAAAGAAATATTAAATTTTGGTCAATGGAAACACAGATGTTATGGTTTTTCCCATATAAATTCAGGGACTATTTGAAATCTATCCATAGAGTCTTTGTGGGGAGGGGGAATGGCATCTGGGGAGCCAGGTTAAGAATCTCTGTTTGAGAAAATGCATGGATTGGTCTTAATTCTTTTTCACAGATTCTCAGAGCTGGAGGAAGGGATCTAAGCCATCAGAAGCCATCTAATCAGACCAGGTTATTGTGAGCCTCAGAATGGTCATCAAGGCTCTGCTGGAGGATCTTGGGTCATGAGGGACCCTGCCTCTGTACCCCCCCCAGCTTGAATTAAGGAATTGTTTTTGTGGACTCTCAATTATTCATTTCAGGGGAAGGGTGACCAAGTCAAATAAGGCTGATCCCTCCCTCTTCCACACGATGGCCCTTGAAATCCTTGAAGGCAGCTGCCGAGCTGTCCTGAGGTGCTCCATTCTCCAGGCTCACCATCTCCAGTTCCTTCTTTGATCCTCCATTCAGTTTGGATCTTTAATTGAGGAATACTTATAGTTCTTCACTGATCTTGGCCCCTCCAGGGTCCCATATCCCACCCCCGCCCTTCACTGGATAAGAAGCTCCATGATCTGAATGGATCTGTGGGTTTCCCCCAGCACCTAGGCCAATTGTCTATAAGCAGCAGATGCTGAAAAAATGACTATTGTACATGACTGATATGGAAATATGTTTTGCATAATTTCACAATGTAACTGATATCACATTGCTTGTCTTTTCAATGGGTGGAGAGGCAGGAAGGAAAGAATTAAAAATCTTTTTAAAGAAGGGATGTTGAAAATAAATAATACATGTGTTTTAAAAAATTAAATGTTATTGAATAAATGCATGGGCAGCAAAGGAGTAGAGAAAGGGGGCTTGCAATGAAACTAAGCTAATACATTATTGAGATACCGATCTGAGAAGTTAGAAAGGATAGCTGTACCTAATGTGCTAAATGCATGCTGCTGGAAAACATTCTTCACTATCTGTATTCCCAAGTGCCTGGTATAGGGCTTGGCATACAGAAGGTGCTTAATATCTGATTGATTTTTGTGGAAGCACAGGACTGAGGGGGGGAAAGTGGTACCTCTTGGCTAAATAAATACAACTGTTCTGGAGGAAAGGATTAATATGATAAAGACAGGGGCGGCTAGGTGGAGCACTGGCCCTGGAGTCAGGAGGACCTGAGTTCAAATCCGGCTTCAGACACCTGACACACTTACTAGCTGTGTGACTTTGGGCAAGTCACTTAACCCTAATTGCCCTCCAAAAAAAATGATAAAGACAGAGAAGCATAGGAAGATTTATATGAACTGATGCAGAAGGAAGTGAGCATAACCATGAAAACATGAAAATCACAAGGTAAATAGAAAGAATAACAGAAATAGAACAAAGAAAACTGCCTGCTGCAAAGCTATAATGAAGCTTGGTCCCAAGAATGAGATGGGAGATGGCCAACACTCCATCTGCCAAGTCGCTATTGTTTTATTTCTGTTGGGTATTGGAGTAGTGCGCTTAGTTCTGGGGGTTACAGTTCAGGAAGGAAACTGATAAGCTGGAGGGGGCCCAGAGGAAGGCCAGTAGGATGGTGAATGGCCTTGAGTCCATGCCAGCAGGATCAGTTAAAGAAACTGGGCTGGGTTATGTAGGAGAAGAGAAGACTCGGGATGAGAAACAATAGTTCTGTAGAGGACTGGAAAAGTTGTCCCATGGAAGACAGACTAATGGACTTGTTCTGCTGGTCCCCTCAGGCAGTACCAGAAGTGGCAGAATTAGGCTTGATTCGAGGATACACTTCCTAACAATTAGAGCCATCCCAAAGGGCTGTGGGTTGTCCCAAGCAGTGGGCAGCTCCCCATCATCTGGGAGTCTTCAAGAAGCCAGATGACCACTGTTTGGAATGCCCATGTTAGAGAGAGGATTATTTTTCAGGTATGGGTTATACTAGATGGCTTGAGGTCCCCAGTGACTGTCTAACTTACAGGTATTTAAAGTACCTTCCAGCTCTGTCTATGAATAATTGAGAGGTATATGTAAAAAAAGCCAAAAAAACCAAAAAACTGATTCCCTAATTAGAGATGCCACCAGAACTGAAGCCAGAGAAACCCAGGGTCAAAGAGGCCCCTGGCTCACCTCTCTTGCAGGTGTCTGGGATGCTAATAAAATCATTAGTGAAGACACTCTGGATTGGGAACAGAGAGGATCTGGTTCCAATAAATCTGATAAGCTGTGAGGAGAGGCAGAGGTGGTGGGAACAGGACAGCCGGGGGTGGCCCCTGCTGACTTCTTCAGCTGACTCTGACAATGTGGCAGCCACCGGCAAGGCCCTGGCAAACATCATGTCAGCATGGTAGTTAGCACCAGGCTTTTGGAGGCGCCTGAATGGAATCGGAGCCTGCAGCTGGAGGGGCCATGGAGGATCCCAGCTGGGATTTAAATCCAGTACTCCTCTGCTTAGAATTTCAAGCCCTTTACCATCTGGCTCCAATCCATCCTTCTGGCCCCATTGCCAACTGGCACTGCCTTCTGCACTCTGAGGTCCAGGTAGACGGGCTGGGTTGTTAGTCAAGGTACAGAACATCCTTTCTCTGGCCTCCATGCCTTCCCTCAGGCTGCTTGCAAGCCTTGCCTCCTTCACTGAATCCTTCCTTGCTGTTCAGCTGTCTTAGTTCTGTCTGAGTCTTCGTGGGCCCCTTTGGGGTTTTCTCGACAGAGATCCTGGAGAGGTTTGCCATTTCCTTCTCCAGCTCATTTTACAGATGAGGAAACTGAGGCAAACAGGGTGAAGTGACTTGTCCAGGGTCACACAGCTAGTATCTGTTACCTAATCCTTATCAACTTTCAAAGTCCAGCTCTGGGGTCAAGTTCTACACAAGACATTTCTGGATCCCCTCCAGTTGGTGTTCTCCCTCCCATGCTGGGGTCACTACTTACTCTGCACAGATTTTATATACACTTAGCTGTGAACAAGGAACTGGAGATGGTGAGCCTGGGAAATGGAGTACTTCAGCTTGACAGCTGCCTTCAGCTTGACAGCTGGCTTCAAGGATTTCAAGGGCCATCATGTGGAAGAGGGAGGGATTTCCTCCCATTAGACTGTCAGCTCCCTGATGGCAGGAAATGGTTAATTTTTGCCTTTGTATCCTCAGGCTTGAGCACCCAGGGAGAATCCACAATAAATTCCTGTTCAATTGAATTGCTGAACAGCTTGACTTCTTTCTGATGTCCCCAGGCTAATAGGGTGCCTCCCATCCCCCAAACTCCCTTCTCATCTTTTAGATTCTTCCCGGCATATAGGAGTCCTCTGGGATAGCACATAAGCTCCCATGAGGAAGCGAAGTGTTTCACACTTGCCTCCATCCCCAGCACCCAGTGCAGCGCTTGGCACATAAAACATACTTCCAGATGAAGGTCTGCTGATTGACTTTTAGAGGCTAAGGCTTACAAAATGCTTTCCTCACAACAGCTTCATGACGTATATCATAGGACTGTAGATTCAGAGCTAGAAGGGACCAGAGAAATAATTTTCCATATGGGAAAACTGAAACCCAGGGAGGGGAAGCAACTTGCCCAGGGTCATACAATTAGCAAGAGTAGGAACGGGGATCTGAACCCAGGTCTCTCCTGGCAGCAAGTTCAGAGTCTGTTCACTGCATGTAGCGGGTGGAATGGATAGAGTGATGGACCTTGAGTCAGGAAGATTTGAGTTCAAATTCCACGTTGGATACTTCCTATCTGTGTGACCCTGGACAAGTCATTTCACTCTGCTTCAGTTTTCTCACCTGTAAAGATGAGCTAGAAAAGGAAACAGCAAATCGCTCCAGTATCTTTACCAAGAAAACGCCAAATGGGGTCACGAAAAGTTGGACACAATTGAAATAACTCACCGACTGGAGATAATAATAGCCCCTACTTTCCAGGGCTGTTGTAAAGGATCCAATATTTGTAAAAAGGCTTGGTTGGGTACCTGGCCCACAGCAGGCCCTTTCCCCTTGCTCCTGTTTCCCATGATGTCCTTCCTCATTAGAGGTGGCTTCCCTGGCCTTTACAGCAGCTTCATTCCCTAAAGGGCTCTTGTTTGGGACTCTTGGGTTTCATATTGATTCAGGTGAAATCTAATACCCAGATTTATGGCCATAAAGGATTAGTATTAGCCATTGGGGCCACAAGTCCCTACTTTCACCACTTAATTTCTCTGGGCCCTCTCCAGCATCGGGCCTTCTTAAGAGTTCTGGCCTCACACTCTCGACTCCTGGAATCAAAGGTCAAGGGTAGGGGCAGGAAAGAGCTGGCCTCTCCTCCTCCAGGGAGAGGGACCACATCCCTGGGAAGTGACTGGCTTATCCTGGATGGGAGCACCAGGACTGATCTGGGGCTGGCAATATTGCCCCACCCCCTCCTCCTCCCTAGCTCTGAACTAGCTGGGATTCTTAAATCCCTTCCCTCTCTGAGTCTTAGTTTCCTTCTCTGTAAGATGGGAATAATAATATTTAGCATGGTGTCATTGTTGTTCAACTGTGTCTGACTCTTTGTGATCTCCTTTGGGGAGTAGTTTGCCATTTCCTTTTCTAGCTCATTTTTACAGATGAGGAAACTGAGGCCAACAGGGTTAAGTGATTTGCCCAGGATCATATAGTTAGTAAGTGTCTGAGGCTGGATTTGAACTTAGGTCTTTCTGACTCCAGGCCTAGTGCTCTCTCCACTGTGCCACCCAGCTGTCCTTTAAGCATGCTACCACATCCCCCCTGTCACACAAGACATCCCATCTCTTACTTCCATGTAGAGACTCCTTCAAATCTGGAATGCACTCCCTGCACCTCTTAAACCCACACCTTCCTCTAAAGCTGTGTAAGGACCGCTTTCTATTGGCCTTTCCCACTGAGTTACTTTGCATTTACTTGGACTGTATTTTGTACCCACCACTTACACATGTATGTTTTCCCTGACATGATTTATAGTCCTTAAAGGCAGGGAGGGTTCATTTTTGTATTTTTATCTCGGGCACCTTGGACAGCACCTTGCACACAGTAGGTGCCTAATAGATGCTTGTTGACAGTGAAACCCACCCTGTGCCCTTGAATGGGGGCAGCATCTCCCAGAGCCTAAAACTCCCCACTGTTTATGCTCCAAGGGTCTCTGAGGAATCCTGGAAACCCCTCTGCTCTGTCCTATGACATCTTGGCCCTCTCCCAGGGTACTCAGAGGCCACCTACCGTGAGCATCGAAGAACTCGTCATCTGAGCTTTCATCCGAGTCCCTGGCTATGCTCTGCATTCTCCATTCCGAGATGCTTTGGCAAGAAGGGCTCCCTGGAAGGAGAAAACCCAGACATATCATCAAGTCTCAGGACTGAGGAGGACTGTGTATCTGCCACAGGGAGACCCTGAGGTCACTTATTTCTCCCTCAGGGAAGAGGTTAAGTATCAGGATTTAAAGAACAAGAATGTAATTACTAACCAAAGGGCAGGGAGTGACCAGAGGACTCTAGAACAGAAACAGGGGAATGAACCAGATGACCTTCAGAGAACCTGAGGGTAGGTGATCCTGGTTATGTTTCCACAGACTTAAATGGACTCTACTTCACTGGAATATAAGAGTGTCTTTGAAAAATGAAAAATAAAGCTGGGGACCAAGAAATCCCAAGTTAGCTTTCTTCAGTTAGGTAACTCCCTCCTGACTCTGTGACTCTGGCTTTTTCCCGGGTCTGGAATGCCCTCCCTCTTTGTCTCAGCCTCCTGGCTTTCTTCAGGTCTCAGCTAAAATTCCACCTTCTGCAAGCCTCCTTCTGCCTGTGCCTTCTGCCTTCCCTTCCCCTCCTTGGGTCTACTCTAGGACATCTTATATTTTCTAGTTAGTCATACATGGCCTCCCCTATCAGAATGTCTGCTCCTTGAGGGCAGGGACCGTTCTGGGCTTTCTCGTATCCCCAGGGCTTGGCTTAGCACAGAATCTGGCACCTGGCACGTGGTAAACAATTAAATGATTCAGACCAGACAGCCTGCCTGGAAATCACCTGATCCTTATCTTGGGCATAGACATTAATCAGGTGTGTGCCACGTTCACAAACCCAAAGGATGGATTTGCAGTAGAGATAAGGGAAGAATCTCTCACTTCACAGAAGCCTCGATCAGTCCCTTGGTTCTCTTAAACTGTCAGCTCTCCTTAACCTGCTTCCAACAGGACTCAGTTCATGAAAGTGTCTCCTCCAGGGACACACCTGTGGAGCTCTCCTGTTCTGAGCACTGGCACACCCGTCCTGGCACAAAGACCATGGCATTTGGGCTAAGAGGAAAGACTCCTGGCAGGAGCCTAGGATCAGACTAATGGCCACTGGATAGGACTGGAGGCAGATTGGACGGGGCACGGGGCAGGCTGGCAGCTGCTTTGCTTCTCCCCTCATGCCCAGCCTGCTAAGTCCTGCCCCACAGATGGGGAGAGGGATAGAGAAATCTTGTCTCAGCTGGTGTCCAAACCCCGCAGGAGGTAGGGGCAGATCCCAAGCGGCGTGTGGGGGGGGTTCTAATTTGGTTCCCTAGCTGCTGTGAGGAGGGAGCGCTGTGACCTGCCCACTCGGGCCACTCATTATGTCTTTTCCGTGGTCTCTGGTCCTCTGCCAGGCCCCTGTGGGAGCAGAGCAGACCAGGATTGGAATCCTAGGCAGCAGGAGCCTGGAGAGCCCGATGAGGGGGAGGGGAAGGGAGCCTCGCCAGGGTGGGCTGGAGGCGCAAGGTCAGCTGATTCTGCAGTGCTCAGGACAGGTCACTTCTCCTCACCCCCAGGAGGCTGGAGCCAAGGTCAAGGGCACCCCGAGCCAGCTGCTTTGTTCTGGCTGGCTCATCCTATTGGATCATTTCCCAATCCCTCTTAAAGCTGGGGCTGCCCTGGGAGATCATCTCCAGACTATCCTACATAGATCCTTTCTATGCATTTGTTTGTATGTTGTCTACCCCATTAGAATGGGAACTCCTTGGCAGAGGGTTTTTGTCTTTCTTTCTATCCTCAGTGCTTAGTATTGTGTCTGGCATTTAATAATGCCAGTGGGCATTTGATAAATGCTTGTTGATTTAGCTTGACCCTAGCAGCCAGGTGGTGCACAGGGCTAGGGAGGAGCTCAAACCCTGGAGACCCGTGGATGTTATGATAATGCATGAATTGGCACATTGTACAGCCTGGCACCCTGAATTTGGGGGCCTGTAATGAGGAAAGAGCTAGGGAATTGAGAACTGGCAGGGACCTTGGATGAGAGGCCATTTGGTCCAGCTGCCTCATTTTACAAATGAGTAAACTGAGGCCAAGAGATGGGAAGCCCAAGGTCGCACAGGAAGTAAAGGGAGAAGCTAGATTCTGAACTCTAGGCCAGCTCTATGCCAGACTCTTAGGAGGGCACACAGGGTGGCCCCAGAGGACCTAAGGGTTTCACCCAATGTCTGATGCTGGACTCCCCTGGAACCTGGAAATAACAAGAAAGCAAAACCCCAGGTGTAGTCCCACCTTAAATAAATTAAACGGAGAACTCAGGTCCCAAAGCAGGTAAAAACCTGAATTATGCAACAGAGAAACCTGGGGAGGGATGGGGAGGGAGGGATTTTAACCCTACAAAGGGTCCTTTGGGGGACCTTTAATGAGTGAGTGCCCCTGTACATTTTAACAATAGGAGTTACCTTAAAAAAGTTGTTTTTTGATCTACACACAGCTTTTCAGGAACATGTTTATTACATTATAAAAAGGTGGCCAAAGCCCTAGATGCCCAGCATTCAGAGGGTGGGTATGTTTGGGGTCTCTGCCTGGTTTTCTCACCTCCTCGTTTGGATGACCGGGAAGACTTGGAGGATGTGGACCACTGCTTTGTTAGGCCTCTCCCCTTGAGGGCCTCCCCGTTGCTGCTGGGAGGCTCAGGGACCTCCCTCAAGGCATTATCCTCTTCCTTCACCTCACTGGGGGGCTCCTGAGGCCCATGCCCTTCGCCGTCCATGTACTGGGCCATCTTGCGGGACAACATCAGCTGTGCTTCTTTCTCTAGCTCCCGGATGTCCTCGATGGTCAGCCCGTACCATTCATCCTGCCAGCACCAGGCCTGTCGGTGGGCCCTCACCATCACCTTCCGAAGACCTGGGCCAAGGGACCAAAGAGGGATTGGGTCAGTGAGGAGCCCATGGGGCCCAGGCTGGGGAGACCAAGCCTCACCTCCTTTCTCAACCCCGACTTCTGTAACTTGGCCCATGAGCATAGCCCCCCCAGACCAAGAGAAATCAGGCAGTAGGCCAGCCCAATGTTCTGACAGTGAAAGAAAACAGGATTCTTGACCCTGGCCTGCTCCTTATGATTCTGCTGCTGCTTTATAAGGCTTAGATCAAGTACCACATCCTACAGAAATCTCTTCTGATCTTCCATGTTTTCATAGTACTCCATCCCTCCTCAAAATAAAACGTATACCTTTTTGGAGGAGCAATTGGGGTTAAGCGACTTGCCCAAGGTCACACAGCCAGTTTTGTTTTAAGTATATGAATCCGGATTTGAACTCAGGTCCTCCTGACTCTAGGGCCAGTGTTCTATTCACTGCACCACCTAGCCACCCCAAATGTATACTTTTAATCTCTGGTATAATAGGTGGCTCACAGAGTAAGGACAGGACATGAGGGAAGGGTGCTTCGCACACAGTAGGTGCTCAATAAATGCTTATTGACTGAGTGTGTTGTAAAAACAAAAGGCAAAAATAAAAAATATAATAAATAATTAGAATAATTTTAAAAAGCAAAAATTAAGAAAACAAAAATAAAAGGTAAAGCCTATCTTTGCTTTTGTATTTGTAACGCCAGTCCTTAGTACACATCGAGTGCTTAATAAGTGCATTTTTATTCACTAAAAAACTCATGCACAGCCTTGTTTATATGGTTTATCCCTTCAGTAAAATGTAAGCTTTTTAGTATAGACAAGTAGGACAGTAAAGGAAGTAACAGGCAGAATTATTATTATCATTATTTTTTTTTTAAGCAATTGAGGTTAAGTAACTTGCTCAAGGTTACACGGCTAGTCATGATTTGTGCATGGGTGCTCATTTTCTGAGGCCGGATTTGATCTCGGGTCATCCAAACTCCGAGGCCGGCGCTCTTACTCACTGTGCCACCTAGCTGCCCCTATCATTATTTTTAAAGCAAGCAGGATCAAACTGAAATTCAAGGTTTCATGAAGAATTCTCCTTTCACCTTCTGACATTTTATGAAAATGCTCCTTTTTTGATGTTAAGGTTCTGAACAAATATTTTTTTAAAAATTATCTATTGGGGCAGCTAGGTGGCACAGTGAATGGAGCACTGGCCCTGGAGTCAGGAGGACCTGAGTTCAAATTTGATCTCAGACACTTAACATTTACTAGCTGAGATACTTGACACTTACTAGCTGTGTGACCTTGGGCAAGTCACTTAACCCCAATTGCCTTGCCTCCCCGCCAAAAAACAAAAAAAAAATGAAAAGCTTAAGAAAAAATGATCTATTTAGTATTTTATTTTTCCCCAAGTAAATATAAAAACAATTTTAACATCTGTTTTTAAAATTTTCAGTTCTAAATTCAGAATAACGATTTTTTGAAAGAATGTAAAAAGAATGTAAAGTCCTTGAAGGCAGGCACCCCTTATTTTGTGTCTTTGTATCCCCAGAGCTGATAGTAGGGGATTAATAAGTAAGTGAAGCAAGGTGGGGCAGTTGGATAGAGCACCTGGGCCTGGAGTCAGGAAGACCTGAGTTCAAATGTGACTTCAGACACTTTACTAGCTGGGTGACCCTGGACAAGTCACTTTACCCTGCTTGCCTCAGTTTCCTCATCTGTAAAATGAGTTAGAGAAGGAAATGGCAAACCATTCCAGTACCTTTGCCAAGAAAACCCCAAATAGAGTCATGACTGAAAGAGTCAGACATGACTGAAATGATTAAACAGCAACAAAGACAAATACATAAATGTGAAGAGTACTGGATGAGATAGAATGAATCTTGCACTGTCCTTAATATTTTTAGCTCTGTGACCTTGGACTAGTCCTTACAATTCAGATTTATAATCCACTGCTGGGCCCAGAACTCCAGGTTAGGAGGCCCTACCTGACCAACTGCCCTGGTGATAAATGTCACCAGCTCACCATTACACCCCAAGGGGTCATTGTAGGCTCTGTGTATTTGTGGACTTCAAATAATGTTACTATTAGTCTCATGAAAAATAGCTTCCAATTTGTATTGTCCATCTAACTTTTTAAAATGCTCTCCCAGGCATATACATGACTAGATAGGAAGGCTTGAGTAGAGGACTCCTGAGTCCCAATTTCAGGGATTTGTCTCCAGCAACATGCTTTATGTTTCGTTAGCAACATAATCAGGCAAGAGAGAGACAGACACACTAGCCCTTCATCCCCAGGCACCTCATACCGCAGGCCTATAATTGGAGGCCTGGAGCCTGACTCACCAAAGGAACGGAGGAGACCACGAAGCTGAGGTCAGCCAGCCCGTGCAGACAGAAATACTTGGGTGTTGGAACTGCTTACTAGCAAATGACTAATAAGGTCAGACTGAGGATGGGGAAATTTACCACCATGTAGACAAATGTGTGTGTGTGTAAAGCTATTTTGCCAGTAATTAAAAACTGACTTGGTATGTAAGATAGAATACCTAAATCTCAAAGTTGGAAGGGTCCATTTAGGTCCCTAATCCAACCCAGATGGCCTAGAAGGTCATGAAGTCCAACCCACTAGGTTGAACAGGCACACTCTCCATAACACCACCAGTAAGTGGTTATTTGCTGGAAGCTCTCTATTTCAAACTCACTATTTCAAATGGTAGCCCACACAACTTTTGGATGATTCAACTTCAGGAAGTTTGTCCTCAAAGCCTTGTGGCCAAAATCTACTTCTCTGCAATTTGTGTCTGCTATCTGTACTTGATTTTAGGCCCAAAACTAGAACAGGGATTAATCTGATGTGATTCAAAAAGTGCGTATTATGAGCCAGACTGTGGGGATACAAATAGGAAAAAGAAAGACGACTCCTACCCTCAAGGAGCTTACATTCTTCATTAACTGTCCTCCATCTTCACTGAGGATAGAACAAGAACAGGGAGAGGAGGACAAGAACCCAGTGGACTGAGGTTGGAAGGCAATTGATTCATTTTGGATTCTGTTATTTCTTCACTTTGCCCCTGGGCTGGATACCTCCCCAACTCAAGCCATCCCGGCCACTTCAGCTTTCTTCCCCTCTATACAGTAAGCCCCCTGAGGGCAGGGATAGTCTTTCTTTTTTCCTATTTGTACCCCTAGCACTTAGCACAAAGAAGGGCCTTAGTATATTCTTTGTTGATTACTATTTAGAATAAGAGACAAAGTTGGTTTTGATGGTCAAATATGATCACGGACTATGTAGTCATCATGTTAATGCTGGTGACTCATTATTTCCAATGAACAAATGGAGGCTGAGAAAGGGACTTTCTCACCCAAGAGACTTGATCACCCAAAGTCCCATTGCTAGTAAGAGGCAGAGCTGAGACCAGAACCCAGGACTCTGTGGGAGCAGGACTGTTGTTGCGTGTGGATCAGTCTGGAATCTTATTCTACTCAGGCTGCTAGTTCTAGAGCTGGAAGGAACCACCTCTAGTCTTGTCCAACCCCTTCATTTTACAGGGGAGGAAAAGAAGCCCAGAGAGGTCAAAGTGATTTGCCCAAGATCACAACTACAGGGTACGCAGGGCTGGGTGTGAACTCAGGTCCTTAGCATCCAAATTCAGGATTCTTTTCAAAGGACTGTGCTGTCTCCTACAGAGTCTCAATGTCTTCTTGTCTGGAGACTGGGGGATGGATGACATGACCTTCAAGACTGAGAATCTTTTTGGCTGACGACTGAACAATATATACCCTCTAGTCACTGTTCAACTTAGACCTGCAAGGAGCCATCTTCACCCACCAGCCTCATCAGACCCCATTGTCCCCAGTCAGCCAGATCAGAGTGTTCACACCTTAGAGATGCCTTCAATGATCAAAGCAAGGATAAGGAACCACCATACAGAAGCCCAACTTTGACTCTCCACTGGTGGGATTATCTCATCTTTGGAAGTGAGTGTACCCCACCCCCAATCTGCTCTGCCCCAGTACCTGGCACAGAGCTGAAGCCTTGTTGGCTGACTGACTGACAGGCTCATGGCTTGAGAGCTAATACCTTGACTTCCTCAGTCTCCACTCCAATGGATCCATTGGCTTTTGGACAGCTTTCACAAGGTTTGCCCTTTTCACTACTTTGACACACAGCTCCTGGTTTTGCCCTTGGGGCCCAGAGAACAAGACTAATCTCTCCTCTAAAAGGCTGCCTATCAAACATTTCTTGTAATGTTGCCTCTAAATGGTCTCTGATCTAGGTTAAACACCCCCAGTTCCTTCAAACAACCCTCGTGGCATCTCAAGGCTGTGCTCCTCTGGATGAGCTCTAATTTATTCAAGTCCTTCCTAAAATGCAGTCCTTTCAACTGAACAGAACAATCTGGCTTGTCATCTTGCTGATAATGCAGGGGAAGGTGACATTAGCTGTCCTGGCTACTACCTCTTAATGCTGACTCAGCATACTGAGCAGAGCTTGGGGTCTGAAACCCTCAGATCTTCTTCAGATGAACTGCCACCCAATAATTCCTGCATCCTCTTTAGAATTCAATTTTATTTATTTATTTTCCCTTCCAAATTCTCTTCTTCTCCACTCACTGAGAAGGTAATAAAAAAGCAAATTCATTACAAATGTGTATAATCATGCAAAGCAAACTTCTGCATTAGCTGTGTTCTAAAAAAGAGAGAAGAAAATATGTTTCAATCTGCACTCTGATGGCCTCAGTTCTCTACCTCTCTTCCCCCCAGATCTTACACTTGCAAATTAGATTTCTTGACCCCGAGAGTAAGGCTTTTCATCAGTAACAAATATGGGGTCAAAGGGTCTTAGGGCAAGAAGTGACCTCACAGCATGCCTAGTCTAAGCTCCCGCACAATGTAGGAAAACCTTCCACAACATTCATTCATTCATCAAAAATTTATGAAGTGGGTGGGGTCAAGATGGTGGATTAGAAGCATCAACCCAGGGGAACTTTCTCAACATTCCCTTCCAGAGAGGCTCAAAATAACACCTCAGATCAAATTTTGGGGCGGTAAAGCCAACAAAAGGCCAGAGAAGCCATTCATCCAGCCTAAGAAAATGTAGGATGTTGGCAGGAGACTGTCTAGAGGGCAGCACATTTAGTGCCAGCACCAGCTGCAGACCTTGCAGGTGGCCACAATAGTGGAAGTGATGGCAGCTTCAGGAGCTCTCAGCCTAGAGATGGTAAGGGGGGCAGACAATTGTTCACAAAGAGATGACAGGGGTCCTTTGCTGGCACTGGGTATAGCTAGCACTGACTGGCAACTCTATTTCCTATAGCAGTTCTCAATCAATTCTAAGGCACAGAGTACTACTAGTGCTTGTGGCTGCAGAGAAGCAGGGACCCTTCCTGGAGAAAAACCTGAATGCCTACCAGGAGATCAGTGAACTCAACCTCTCCAAGGATATCACCACCTTGGAAGCATATATCAGAAATGACAAATGCTGGTAGGGATGTGGGAAAATAGGTACATTAATACACTGCTGGTGGAGTTGTGAACTGGTCCAACCATTTTGGAGAGTAATTTGGAATTATGCCCAAAGGGCTATTAAATTGTGCATACTCTTTGACCCAGCACGCTAATTAGGTCTATACACCAAAGAGATCAAAGAAAAAGGAAAAGAACCTATATGTACAAAAATATTTATAGCAGCTCTCTTTGTGGCATTAAAGAATTGGAAATTGAGGGGATGCCCATCAATTGGGGAATGTCTCAACAAATTGTGATATGATTGTGATGAAATACTATTGCACTGTAAGAAATGACCAGGGAAGTACTTTCAGAAAAACATGGGAAGACCTATATGAACCAAAGCAAAGAATGGAGAAGTCATTGTGCACAGTAACAAAAATGTAATGATGATTATCTGTGAAAGACTTGGCTACTCTAATCAATAGTCATCCAAGACAATTCCAGAGGTTTCATGATGAAAAAGTGCTACCCATCATTAGAGAGAGAACTGATGAACTCTTAAGTTCGAATTGAAGCATGATTTTCTCACTTCATTTTTCTTTCTTTTAAAAAAAAATATGGCTAATATGGAAATGTTTTGTATGATTTCACACGTATAATTGATATCACATTGCTTGCTTTCTCAGTGGGTATGGGAGAAGTGGGGAGGAAGGGAGAGAATTTGGAACTCCAAATTTAAAAAGAAAAGAATGCCAAAAATAAATAAATCAGGGGTGGCTAGGTGGCGCACCAGCCCCAGAGTCAGGAGGACCTGAGTTCAAATCCACCCTCAGACACTTAACACTTACTAGCTGTGTGACCTTGGGCAAGTCACTTAATCCCAATTGCCTTGCCCTCCCCCCTCCAAAAAAGCAAAAAAAAAAAAATTTAAATAAATAAATTAAAGATGAGTTATTGTTATTTTAATTGATGAAGTAACCACCGTGCAGTGTATTCATTCTGTTAGTTTCTGGGAGGCACAAAGATAAATAAGACATGTTTCCTGCCCTCAAGGAGGTTATAGTCTAGTAAGAGAAATAATCTGTATCATAGAAATGCTCTGAGGAAACTTTCTGAATTCACATTGGGCCTCAGAAACTTTATTAGTTGTGTGATCCTAGGCAAGTCATTTAAACCTGTTTGCCTCAGTTTCCTCATCTGTAAAATGGGCTGGAGAACAGGAAAATAATTTCACTTTCTTTACAATTATCAATGCAATTTTATATGTAAAATCCTTGATCCAATTTTGAGAACTTGTTACTTAAACATACTTAAGTCTTGTATATCCCAAATGGGGTCACAGAGAGTCAGACATGACTGAAACCAGTGAACAATAAGGGAAATAATCTCTATCACAGAATTGTTCTGAGGAACTTGGTCTACCCATCTTAATGTGCATAGTGGTAATTACTAATTCATAACATTAAAAGCTAATGATAATAATTTATGCAGAGTTTCAAAGCTGGCCAAGTGCTCCACAGCCCTGATCACACCTATTCTGCTGTTGATGGAGGATGTGAACCCCATTTTATGAAACTGGTTGAGGGTTCTTATCCTGGTCAGCCCAGCCTTGACCAGAGTATCTGCAAGCACAGCATTCATGGTCTCCTGGAAGGCAGTCCAGTCTCCTGTAGGACAGCTCTGCAGTCAGAAGTCACTTTGGACTGAGATCTATGTCCCTGGAGCATCCACCCCCTGGTCCTTTGGGGGAGGGTCTGCTGCCCCCATCCCCTTACAGGCCCTCTCTGGAAAGGCCAGTCTAGGAGTACTCACCAACATCGTGAATGAACCTCTCAATCTTGGACTGCATGCCCCAGTATCGAAATTCCACCTTACACAGCTTGTATGCACACATGATGGGCAAGTGGCTGGGGTGGTGGAGGCACTCCTCGATCCAGTCCTCAGATAGCGGACCCCTCTTTGTCTTGACTGACTGAAAGAGCCGAGGGTCCTCCTCCAACTTGTACTCATTGGGTGGGATGGGGTCTTTGACAATATCGATGGGATCTGAGGACAGGACATGACATGAGGGTCACTTTTTCTAACAAAAGGTCACAACACAAGATCCAGAGCTTGAAGGAATACTGATGGTTAACTTCCTTCATCTGATGGATGAGGAAACTGAGGCAAACAGGGTGAAGGGACTTGCCCAGGGTCACATAGCTAGTAAGTGTCTGAGGCTGGATTTGAATCAAGGTTACTGACTACAATCCAATGCCCAAGATATGACCCAAACCTATTCCCTCTAATTCAAGTTCTGTAGAACTTTTCAAGCCACCAACATGTTCCTGAATTTGGGAAAGCAAGAAGAGGAAAGATGGGGGAGATATCCAGTTTCCTAACTAGATAATGGGATATCTTGTAGTTTTCCCCACAGCTAGGGGAAGCATCAGATAGAGTGCTGGAGTCAGAAGACCCAGGTTCAAATCTGGCCTCTGATAGCTGTGTGACGTTAAACAAGTCACTTAACCTATCTGCCTCTCATCTGTAAAATGGGGATCTGTAAAATTATGCAGCTAGGTGGCACAGTAGATAGTGTTGGGCCTAGAATCAGGCAGACCTGAGTTCAAATCCAGCCTCAGACACTTCCTAGCTGTGTGACCCTGGGCAAGTCACTTCACTCTGTTTGCCTCACTTTCCTCAGCTATAAAATGAGCTGGAAAAGGAAATGGCAAAGCACTCCAGCATCTGTGCCATGAAAACCCCAAAACAACCAAATCTGTGCCATGAGGCTGGTCACGAAGAGTCAGACATGACTGAACTATGACAACAAAAACGGGGGATAATATTGGTACTTTTCAGAGTTGTTGTGAGGATTAAATGAGGTAATGCTTGTAAAATGTATAACATAGTGTCTAACACAGAGAAGTATCTTAATGAATGCTTATTTCCTTCTTCCCTCCTTCCCTCCCTCTCTCCTTCCCTCCCTCTCTCCTTCCCTTCTTTCCTTCCTTTCTTCCTCCCTCCCCTTCCTTCTTCCTTTCTCTCCCCATTCCTTCCTTCCTCCTTCCCTTCCTTTCTTCCTCCCTCCCCCTTCCTGCTTCCTTTCTCTCCCCATTCCTTCCTTCCTCCCTCCTTCCCTTCCTTTCTTCCTCCCTCCCCCTTCCTTCTTCCTCTCCCTCCCCATTCCTTCCTTCCTCCCTCCTTCCCTTCCTTTCTTCCTCCCTCCCCCTTCCTGCTTCCTTTCTCTCCCCACTCCTTCCTTCCTCCCTCCTTCCCTTCCTTTCTTCCTCCCTCCCCCTTCCTTCTTCCTTTCCCTCCCCATTCCTTCCTTCCTCCCTCCCTCCTTCCTTCCTCCTTCCTTCCTTCCTCCTTCCTTCCTTCCTCCTTCCTTCCTTCCTCCCTTCCTCCTTCCTTCACTCTCTTCTCTCTTTCCTTCCTTCCTTCCTTCCTTCCTTCCT